>BMAC01001293.1:53702-130058 GCA_014905375.1 Phtheirospermum japonicum | reverse complement strand
GAATATTAAACTCTAAATTCTAAATTTCTATCATATATCATCACATATAACTGACACATATCATTTTGTATAGTTAATTCTAGTAGATTTTTATTATTATATTTTGAAGTAATAGAATATTTTAGTAGATGAATGTTTGTCATTAGATAAAATAAGTTGTCTATGCATCTCAATATAATTAAGGGTATATATAGAGATCTTGGTTTTGTATGAATTAAGAAAATTACTTATTATTTAAGTTAGCACATGGTTCAATCAAATATAATAATTGAAATAATTAGATCAATCCGATTCTTATACAAATGTGAATCTTGGATTATAAGATTTTTCTCTATAAACATCCTCTTAGTTGTGCCTTTTATACAAATGTGAATTCTAGATTATAAATTTTTCTCTATAAACATATCCTTTGAGTTGTGCAAAAAAAAAGACCAAGTAAGATAATGAAATCCCAAAACAAACACTTACAAGTTCACTTGATACCAATGCAATGTCCACTAAAAAAATAATTGTGAGGCAGAAGAGAGCCATCCAAAAACATGGATAAACTGACAAAAATCTCCACCATCCTGCAAGAATTTAATGAAATTTAAATACACAAATATTCTCAAAACTCATCATTCAATGTTAATTATCAAATTAAATATTTTTAAAATAAAAAATGCAAAGATAATTCATATAGACACACCAATATTATTGAAGTTGTGATCTACGATTCTTCAAAGTATAATATTCGTCAATTATAGAATTTGAGTCGATACTTGAATCAAACTCTCTCTCAATATAGATAATTATGGAATCTGCAAGAAAATCATCTCCCATTTTATTACGAAGAATTGTTTTTACATGCTTCATAGTCGAAAATGCGCGTTCGGTAGTTGCCATGGAAACCGACAAAGTTAAAACTAGACGGATCAATCTGTCAATCAAATTGTAGCACTGCACCTTTCTTGTTTCAAATAAGCCTCGACACAATTTTGAGATGGTGGACATTTTTTGAAAATTCTCATGACAAACTACATCGAGCTTATAATGTTGAAGCTGACACCTCAAATTGGACGGATGATGAAGGATTATCAACTATTGGATCAAATAATGAAAGGATGTTACCATTTTTTTCCTCTTTTGATTTGACATGAATACCTATTTAAGAAAAAATCAATAATTTAACATTCAATCAGAATTAGGATTAAAATAATAATACTTAAAAAATTTCAAAGAAAATTAAATTTCTTTGTAATATGGCTATACAACAAGTCTAGTATTATTTTTATTATTATTAAAATGTAAATAATAAAGTAGTGGCTCTATCATAGATTCCAACGACAACTATTTGGTGAAGGAAAGTGAAAAAAAGTGTAAGAAATTAGTGGAACCAAATTTCTTAGCATCGTCCTTAATTATACGACTGATGAGAAGTGAGTAGCTAATAAATTTACAAAAAATTATAATTAAGTAATTAAAATTAGATGGAATTGAAGCCTGGAAAGAAAATGCAATTCAAATTGTTAAATTACGTTTAAGGAATTTGAATTTAAATTTTAGGGTTCAAATATTGAATGTTTAATCTATAAATTTTGAAAGTTTACCTATTAATTATGGAGTTTTTGAAACAAGATAGAAGTTTGAATCGAAATTGTATGAACTTTGTTTGCTTTGAGATGTCTCTCTCTTTCTTCAATTTTTTTTCGTCTGCATCTTTTTCTTCCTACTCTCTGTTTCTCTCTTGTTATTTGTTTTCAATTTGAGTATTAAGTAAAGTCTACATCCAATTTGAGTACGTTTAGCTAATTAGGATTGGTTTTGCCATGGGCTCAATTTTAATTAAATGATAATGGGCTTGGGTGCCATATTAATTAAAAAAACAAAAACAAAAAACCCACCTGACTAATGGGTTGGTTGATTTAAAGTTAAACTATAAATAACTAAAAATTTACTTTAATATATTGGGCCACCCAGCTACAGCCCGGGTGAGAATCTGAGTGCCTCCGCCCTTGTTTACGATACAAATTATATTATCCTCCAAACGTAATATTATCCATCTCTTTCATCTTTCTAGACCTTATTTTTTGGAGTATTTTTAATTAAGTCCAATTTCCAAAGATAGAAAAATATTATTTTTTTAAGTCTCAAAATATAGGACACTTTTTTTTTCTGTTTTTCCCAAATTATATTACACTTTTTATATTAATTTTGTACACTTATTTATGTGTCTCTATTTAATATATTTTGGTATCAATAATTAATGGTCCACTAGTGTTAAAAGAAAGGGTATAATTAGAAAATATAAGGTAGATTTTAATATATCAACCATACTAACTATTTTTTTTTAATTTTTGTGAAAGTGAAAATGTGTTATATTTATGAGACGAGGGTGATATAAAAATAGTTGAGACATAGTGACCTTTTAATATACTTATATTTCATATCTTAATTCAATAATTACAATGCAGATCATACACACACATATATATAGTGACCAGAAGAATAATTTAGAAATCCTAGAAATCTTGGGTACTATAACTCGAATCTAATCCAACAGATCTATTGGGTAGTACAGACAGTACAAAAAATACAATAGCTGAAAATTTTGTCTTGTAGCTCTTGTGGTGAGTTGCAATCAGGTGTTGTTACTTATCATGCACCTGTGTCGAACTGATATGGATAGGTCATTGTTTTCCTGTGTCGAGCTTATGCGAGTTCATGTCACCTCGGTTCTTCGGTATGCTTATAGCGACCTGTCCTATGAAGTGGTCAGGTCGCTCCTTTGGTGAACTCAGTATGATCTGTCTAAGATCAGGTTGTTGCGTCAGTGAGATCTATCTATTAACCTAACTCTGGGTCGCTCGCTTATATCATGGCTGACAACACCACACATGTGGGCTCGACCAGCTTACTTTCCGCTATAGAACCCATCATACAATTTAGAGTCAATTACTCAACACAAAACTGAATGATGAAAACTATTTAGTATGGCGTCAACAAGTTCTGACAGTCCTACGGAGTTATGCTCTCGGAAATTTCTTATCGACCTCCCAAAATATCCCGACCTTACATGTGGCAGGTAGCTCATAAGGAGAAAGAGCTCTCAATACTAATTACCTGTGATGGGTACGACAGGACCAATTACTGGCCTCATAGCTTCTGTCCTCCCTTTCAGATAGCTTTCTCATCACCACGGTTTGTTTTACCGCGTTGAAAGAAATATGGGATGCCTTTCAAGTTAGCTTTTCAAATCAATCTAATGCAAAGGCTATGCAATATCTGATGCAGATCTAGAACATGAAGAAATAAAACTCGTCTATGAGAGAATACCTCAACAAGATCAAGTCTTGCTGTGACATGATAGCTGCTACAAGAGAAAAGCTGTCAGAAAAAAGTCAAATCCTTCACCTCTTATCAGGTCTTGGTCAAGAGTATAATTCAGTGGTCGTTTCCATCACTGTCAGGTCTGGTCCATATGCTTCCTAAGAGAAGCTCTCTCCATCTTGCTAAGATTTTGAGAACAGATGGAGACTACAGAGACCTCATTAGACTCCCATTTTTCAATTAATTTCACTGCCAACTCTATAGGAAAAGGAAGCTCTAGAGGCAATGGGATTGCTATAGGTAGAGGAGCTAGAAGAAATAGCAGATCAGAGACAGAGGAGGAATACTTGGATACAATCAAGGGGGCAACATGGTGCAATGTCAGATCTGCCACTACAACAACCATATAGTTGATAAATGCTACTACAAGATGGACATGAACTTCATTCCTAACTCGTGATCTGGATTCAATCAACAAGGAGGCAACAATAACAGTAGCTATCGGAATGAAGGATCTTCTGTCAACCTCACCAACACAAATGTTGGCGAGTCTGTTCAGGATCACAGCTGATATCCTGACTCTGGAGCTACAGATTATGTGCATATGATATGGGAAACTTGAGCATAGCATCAGAGTATGCTGGAAATGGTATTGTACAAACTGCAAATGGTTCACATATGAGCATCTCACGTATTGGTAATTCTATAGTAAGTTCGCCAGCTTACATTCATGCTCAAAAACCTTTCACAAATACCTTATGTCACTAAGAATCTCATCAGTATTGCGAAATTTGCATAACATAATCAGGTATTCATTGAGTTTCATGATGAAGGATATCTTAATACGGTAGGACCACTTCAAAGGAACACTTAAGCACAAGCTCTATCAATTCCACCTCATCAACAATCCATCTAATCTCCATACTCCTATTAAATCAACTTGCACTAATACTACAACTTATTTTGCCACCTTTAGAAATAGAATGTTAGATCTACAAACCTGACACTTTAGGAAGGGTCATCCCTCTCTTGATATTTTAAGAAAATCTTTGAAAGGATATGATATTCATTTTTATGATAATAAAGATAACTTTTTCTATTCAGCTTGTTTGGAATCTAAATCTCATCGATTACCCTTTTCTGATCTGTCTTGGATCATTATGATGCATTCGACCTCATTTACACTAATTTATGGGGTCCAACGCCTATAAAATCCTATCAAGATTTCGGCTATTATGTTAGCTTTATTTATCATAAAACTAGATTCAGTTGGTTCTACTTACTAAAAGCTAATCAGATACTTTAACTGCCATTACTCATTTCCGTAACCTGATAAATACTCAGTATAATAAGCACATCAACATCGTGCAAAGCGATGGGGTTGCAAATTCAAAGCCTTAATACACATCTTGCCCTTATACTCCTCAACAAAATAGTCTAACTAAGAGGAAATATAAACACATTGTAGAGGTCGCACTGTCTCTCCTAGCTCAATCTAAAGTCCCTACCAGACATTGGAATGATGATTTCCACGGTGCAGTCTATATCATAAATAGAACCCCCTCAGAAATTCTCAAATACCATACTTCTTTTGAATCATTAAACAAACAGAGATCTGATTACTCTATGCTCAGAATCTTTGGCTACATGTGCTTCCCCCGCTTGCGACCTTACAATAGTCATAAACTTCAGTTCAGAAGTACCAAGTACCTTCTTGGGATAAAGTCCTTCCCGTAAAGGTTATAAAGTCTTTCCTATATGCAAGATCATCATTACTGAAATATACACTTCAATGAAGCTATCTTCCCATACATCACAAAATTCCCCCATCCCACCTCCCCCTCCGAACATCCCTGTTATTTATCCACCTATAGTCACTGTTCCCCAACCGACTGCTCCACCTACTTATGGCCATGCAACCAGCTCTGACACATCCACGAATACCTCTCCCAATTCACCATGTCGCTTGAGATCACCACACTCTTCTCATACTACCTCTCCCAATTCCTCAGGTCGCTCGAGCTCGCCACACTCTTCCAACACCCCCCACACGTCTCTTGATGTTATTGGTTATCTTACTATTGATTTACCTACTGATGATGCTTATATTCTTGATCCTGATCTACTTGTTATTACTGGTGTTTGTGACATTTCAGCTATTGCAGGTGATCCCGATTTTCATAGCATGAATACCAGATCTAAGATAGGTTCCCTCAAGCCCAGGATCTTCTGAACTATAAACTCTGCTATTCAGAAACCAAACCATACTGAAGCCCTGCAAATTCCAGTTTGAAAACAAGCTATGCAAAGTGAATTTGATACCCTTATACAGAATCAGACTTGAGATACCTGTTTACCCCCTCCAATTAACAGGGTCATCATATGCAGGTGGGTGTACAAGGTCAAAAGAAATTCAGGTTGCTCTCTTACAAGGTGCAAAGTTATATTGCTCAACAGAGGTTATACTCAAGATCCTGGTTTGGACTATATAGAAACCTACAACCTTGTTGTGAAACCTTGTACCATAAGAACCATTTTGTCCATGCAGTTACCAAATCTTGGACATTAGACAGTTGTATGTTGATAGTGCCTTTTTGAATGGAGATATCGACATCGACTTATACATGCCCTTTCCCTTGAGTTTTGAACATTGTACAGCCCCTAGAATGGTTTACAAGCTCAAGAAATCTATCTATGGTCTCAAGTAGGCTTCAAGAGCCTAGTCTAGCAAACTTGGACAAATCCTTTTTTCACTTGGATTAACCACCTCCAAAGTTGATCCTTCTTTATACTTCAAAAACCACAATAATAAATTTATTCTCCACACGATACTAACCCAGCTCCATGAAGAGTTCACTCTCGCCACCCTAGAAATGATGACACTATCACCTTCTCGTTGTCACCCGCTTATGAAACAAATACCCAGTCAACCCCATTAAACATAATACCTGAAACAAACCAAGAAATAATACTTGATCTTCGCCTATATTCTTGTCTCCACCGACAACCACTTCACCTCCAAGATTTGCAAACATACCATATTGTTGTTCTTGGTCCTAACGTCTCCTCTGCATCATCCAACACCCGCCACCCTTTACAATGGTATGTATTTTATTCTGGGTTATCTTCAAACTATCGCTCCTTTGTGAATAATATATATCGATTGGTTGAACTAACAACATATGAATAGGCTCGCCACAATCCTCAATAGATTTCAGCCCTGCATTTTGAGAGAAAGGCACTTGAGGAAAATAAAACTTGGTCTATGGTTCCACTACCCGTCGGATAATGCCCCATAGGTTGCAAATAGATTTTCAAGATTAAATATCATGTTGATGGTACAATTGAGTTTATAAATCCCGACTTATCGCCAAAGGATTCACCCAATGAGAAGGCATCGATTACAAAGAAACATTTGCCCCCTTTACTAAATTGGTTATAGTCTGTTGCTCATTAGTTGTTGTTATGGTTTGAAATTGGTCATTGCACCAGATGAATGTACAAAATACCTTTCTTCATGGTGAGTTTATTAAGGAAGTGTACATGATGCCCCCTCCGAGTAATTGTCGATTGGGGGAGAATGTAGTTTGTCGACTCCATAAGTCACTTTATGGCTTTAAGCAAGCTTCTCGTAGTTGGTTCCAATAGTTTTCTTGCGCAATTCAGAAAATTGGTTTTCCATAGTCATGGGCTGATTACACTTTATTTATTCAAGTTCGTGGGGACTCCATTACTGTGTAGCTACTTTATGTCGATGGCATGGTTATAACAGGCAACAATGAGAATGCTACCAGTGATCTCAAGAAGTTCCTCCATGGTTCCTTCAAAATCAAAGACCTTGGCCACTTAAATACATCCTTGACATTGAAGTTGCTCGTTCCAGATCTGGAATTACAATTCGTCAATGAAAATACACATTAGACATGTTGGAAGAAGCTGGGTTACTTGGATCTAAACCAAAATATGTTCACATGGAACCTGATCAGGTCATTGCATCTTCCTTGGTAAGTCTCTTGTATCATGAAAGAGTAAAAAAACCAACATATATAACGTATAAATGAGAGCCACCGAAACATATATAATATCAAATAGTTATATAAATTATATATGAATCTAAATAATTGAAGAAGCAAGTACCAACCATTTAGAGAGTGAAAAAGAGTTGTTTTTACTTACTCCGAAATAAACGAAATCTATACCAACAGAACAACCAAAAAAAATGGAAAACAAGACGTCAACAACTAGCACATGCAGCGATATTATTATCAATATTTTTTGGGTAGTACGCTGTGGTTTTTTCGCTAATTCCCAACTTTCGTCGACGATTTGCTAGCAAATGGCAAGGCATACATACCATTGGAACATCGATTAGTGGTGGTGGTGGCGGCAGCAAAGGAGTTATATGACATTGAAATTTTCTCATCACTTGAAACTCGGCAGCAAAGGAGTTGTATGACATTGAAATTTTCTCATCACTTGAAACTCACATGTGATTCATTTTTAAACCATCAATGTATAATTCATTTAACAAAACACTTCATTGACATAGTTATAATTTTATAATTCTCTAAATAATAATAATATTGTTGATGTTACTTTTCTTCATTTAGATTCCACATCCCAACTGCACTTGGGGTTTGCTGCTCCAAACTCTCCCTCAAATTAAAATTGCAAACAAGAAATTAACACAGCAAAGACCGGGTAGATTATCCAGGTTCAGCAAAAGGCAAGCTGACCCTTCATGCATATTAAAACCGCATAAACTAGTAAACAAATAAGCCTAACATACCTAATCAAGATCTTAAAAACAATTATCAAAACTTCAAATATTAAAATACCCTATGCCATATACAGAATTATATTAATGGACCCTTTCCCTCGTATCCTCACCTCCCAACAGCATTTTATCCATATTAAAATATTTAACGGATCAATCGCGCTCAGGTGCATCCCCAGGAACTCTCCTGGATCCAAGATTCCCAGCATATGACCACAGCTTCTCCAAGTCAGCAGGCACAACTTTGTCATACTTATGGTTTGCCGCTCGTGTACTCTTGTTTAGTGGAGTAACTGACCTTCTTGGGCTACTTGGCAACGGTGGGGACGAACAGAACGTTGGGGTCGCAAAAGGAGACGCGTACGGTGTGTGTTGAATTGAGAACGGACTTGGCGACATTTTCTTCTGAACAGGCAGGCCATTGAAGCCTCCTCCCCGATTGAATATCGACATAGCCTCGGCTGCAGCACAACGCCTGGTGGCATCATCTACAAACAAGACATCGTCGATTCTTGCAATTATATTGAAAGCTAAGCTCTCCATAACCCTTGAATAACTCTCTAGAATCGAGTGCCCAACATCCTGCATGAGAAATGAGAAAGATCAATTTATTACAAAAAAAAATAAATAAAAAATAAAAAATCATGTTTTATAATTACAAATACTCTCAATGTAAGAAGCACCCCTTGAGGCTTTGAATTTATGTAAAAATCCAATAACTTATTTATCTTGTGATTAGGCTAAAAACAAGGGTAGTTATGACCTTTTTCTATTAACCCTAATAAAAAATCAACTGAAAGAAGCAATGTAAGCTAAAAACAAGGGTAGTTGTGACTTTTTTCTAATAACCCTAATAATAAATCAACTAAAAGAAGCAATGTATTATAGCTAAAGAAGAGTATGGAGATTGGATTGACAACCTTGTTGTACTGAATTTTGCTCATATCCAGTGCAGTTTGTGGAAGACCAGGAAAACGAAGTCTAAGACTATGCAGCAGGGTTTCAGCCCGTTGAGCAAGAAATTGGTTCTTTTCTCCATCAGCTACAAAGCCCTTGACCTTACCACCCCAAGATTTCTTTTTAGGTTTGTGAACACTTTTGGGGTGTTTTTTTCTATCTTTCAGCTTCCAAGCATGCACAGCCGCCTCAATTCTATTTGCCACGTCAACAGTGTGATGCTCTGACGACAAGTCCAGGCAATCAAGGAGGCATTCTGGTGCGAACTGATCAGCAGTTATGTAGCGGTAGATGATATCACCCAGACATTCTCTTCCGTTCTGAAATGGAATTTTAATACCGATTAGGAAAATTGCAGTCAAGAAGTTAATAACTCTTCTATCGGGTTCGTCTCAAAAAATTGTCAACGCGAATTTTATATCACATATGATAATTAAACTAGGACCCAAACCTATTACTTACTAAAATTAAACTAATTATAAAAAAGGCAACTAATTAAAACTAATCGCTACACTCCGACACGTGGACGGCTATATATGCACCTCCATGTTCATGACACAAATTAATTACAAGAAATTAAACAAAAAGATACAGAAAACCAAGATCATAATAATGTGCTTAAAGGACATGATATAAATGCAATGAGAACGTAAGTGAATCAGTATAAATCATGATATAATAATGAGGTAGTGAATATCATAAACTAAATCAGACTAAGTAAACAAAGCAAATTGACAGCATATATTCAACAAACATTCTATGACATATATCTTCATAAGTACTAATAAATCATCAAACTCTACTACCATATAGAACTAGGTAGGACATATCGGAAATTCTTTGGCCTTTAATAAAATGCAACTAGCCCAATGTACTATTTACAAGCGATTCATGCTAGTTTTACCAAGAAAAGTACACAAATGGAGAATTTACCTTGGGTAAGGTTTCTATATAGGCAGTTGGAATGTCCATCTCAGCTAGCACGTTACTATTTATAGCCAATGCCGCCTTCAGTATCTGGTTTGTGCAATCCCTGCACTGCTGCAACCTTTTTCTCGCATCTTCAGACAACCCTTTTCCGGGAACTTTAGGGCACGGCAGCCACCACTTCTCCTCCTGTCTAACCGAAGGCCTTCCGGACAATACGCCCGATGGGTACCCATCGCAATCATCCACAGCTATCCCACGATCCACATACCAAAACTCGGTCTCCCGAAACCCATCAAGAATGCTAATCAACATTGCGTCCAGCTTTTTGAGTGCCGGCATATTCATGCATAAGTCGGAACGTGGCCTGGTTGCCATTACCTCGTACGTGCCACCACCTGGATATTGTTGTATCGAGGGAACGAGTTCAACGATCGAATCACTGACGGATAAGAGCCATTCCATCTCTCTACACCACATCGCTCTCTTCTGTGGAGCCATAGGCTCCAGCCTCCACAGTTCCCCAAATACAGTCGCTACAATTCCGGAAATATTCAGATAAGAAATAAACCACAATAACATACACAGCGACACGTGTATAAAGGGAAATACCAGAAAGATTGGTGATAGCATTTGAAATGGCTAGTGCAGTACAAACTCCTTTACCCCCTCCCGACATGTCTTCGCCTAGAAGAAGCTTAGCAAATCTTTCTTTCATCATATCAATTTCTGCAAATGTGCAAAAATGATACGATTAATTCAGATAATAGATATTACCTTTAGAAGCCTAGAAAAAATAAGCAGTAATAAATTCGTAAATTACATCCAAAATTTGGGATTGTGTTTCATACACTTGAAAACAAAATTGCAGAGTACACATCTACCCACTGCAATTAGTGTATAAAAAATGCACAAAATCAGTGAAGGGAATTAACAGGCGCACGGTAAATCAGTATATCCAGAAGCTTGCAACTATGAAATCGATGCATACCAATACTACAATTAAGAACAAGATACGCAGAAATAGATCGCTATTCTTAAGATAATTTCAGAAGTAACAATCAAAAACTGAGATTCCAAGAGGCATTTACAGAACACCAAACTAACTTCAGTAAAAATTCGTTGCTACAGTAATTATTTCATAAAAATAAACAAGCTGCGCGCACAAACCGGACAAATCAGAGCCACGTTTCGGCGGCTTCTCGTCCCAAACCAACACATCCTTGCCTCCGATCAGAGGAAAACTGAACGTCGGCGTAAATGGCGCCGAACTCCCTGCCGCGAAAGGAGAAAAACCGGCGGAACTCGACGCGCCGCCGGCTTCGTCCTCCTCCACGTCATCATTCGAGCTCTCCGACTCGCTGACGTCAGCGCTCAGGCTGTAGCTACCACACCTCTCCTCGCTCCCTTCCTCCGAAGAGACACTCCCCATGGTTATGCCGTTACAGAGATCTCAGATGTACATTTGCTTTGCTTCACATTCAGAAACAAAACGTGGTTGTGCCGTTAACTGGGAATTTATTTGGTACAGATAAGAGTGGTGGTGAAGGAGACGGTGGGAGAAGGTGGAGAATGGAAAAAAGCAAAAGCCGACAATTATAAAAGCAAAGCAGCAGCTCTCTGTCTCTCTCTCTCGCTCTACTCAACCCTTCCACCTTACTTTCTCTCACTAGTATATGTATAGCCACTGTATAGGTGTAAGTATTCTACGGTGGGGATGACGGCGTTAACGGCGTGGGGTCGTTTGTTGTGTGGTGTGCACCGAAACGGCGTTAGACTGTAGTGGCTGTGCCTTCGTAATGACTAGAAGACGAAATAGGTCAATGTTTTGGTTCCGTTTCTTGTTGCCACGTCAGCAGGGGCTCTTGGTCTTACATTATCACCTACTGAATATTATTTGCGTCAATTAAAGAAAATAGGTCCAATTTAGTGTTTGATTTGAGATTCCTAAATACAAAAATTATTACTGCTGTAACTCGTTTACGTAACAATATTTTTGTTGTACACATTATTTAAATGCCTAAATATTCATCTCTAATGTGTTTCTGTTAATTGCGCTTTGTAATTTATGGGATTCAGTAATTCTTGATCCAGATTACGACATGGAGGGTTCTTATTTTTTTATGGATTAGAAATGCTTGAGATATTGGTGTACCACAACATTACAATAGTAAGATGTGAAATAAAAGGCAAATAATTTTCTAACTTAATAAGGTAGAGAATACAATTAACCAGACCGTTGGTGTGCTTTGACTTTGTTAATCATTAATTAATGTATATAAAAGTCACATTACACCGTAGAATATGAAAGTAGTTACTTACCCTACACATCGTTTCACAGAATGAAGACAACGAATTTACATTGTAATCCTTTTTGGAGATTATAGTGATTTGAGGTGGATTGGTTACAAAATAATTGCAATTGTTTATGTTTAACTATTCGGATTTTTCTAAATATTAATTCCTACGTGCAAACATTTATTTTGTTTTGTTGCCTATTAAAAAAAACTCATTCAAAAATGGTAAACTAATTATATTCGAAAACTACAATTAAAAGACTCAAAATCGCATTTCATAGACGTTTCGCCGGTTCCAATTTGTGGTCAACAGTTCGTTTAATTGTTTACCATCGGTCCGATTACAATCGAAATTGTGAATTGATTATGGGTGTTCGGTTCCACTTTGGTAAAACTTTAAACCATGAACCGATTATAACCGACAATTTTTTGAATTTTTAAAAATAAAAAAGTAAAATCAATTGAATTAATTAAAAGTTAAAATAAAAATATTAAAGTCAACACAAATCACAACCAAAACCAATTTTCATTCTACTCAGTTACAATTATGATAAAATCGGTAAAAAAAAAAAAAAAAATTGCTTCAATTGGTAACCGCCAACTGAATTAACATGTCCAACCTCACATAATTTTTGGTAGCATTTATAGACATTGAGATATGCTATAAGAACAAAATTTAGGTCAAATGACATAATCCTATTTACTACAATAGTGGTGTAACATAACTAAAACCTAGATTAGATTAATCACATTACTAAATTTAACATTATTCTCGTCCCTTCTATAAAGAACATATGTTTTAGTGGGAACAGAATCCAATTTATTGAAATTATTGTATTTCTTACCATAAAATTTTCAAACAATAGAAATCCTACTTCAGTTATCCTAGAGTTGAAAATGAAAATTGTAATTCAACAACATAACAACCAGAGGCGGGACCCATGGGGTGGTTGGTGGGGCACCGCCCCATCAAATATTTTTTTTATTTTTTTTTAATATTTGGGTTTTTAAATTTATTTTATTTTTTGTAAAGTAAGGTAAAAAAAGTTTGAAGGCTGCTGTGCCTGTGAGTTTGGAAGGAATCTGGGTGGCGTTGCGTGTGGAAATAGATTAAACGGCGTGGTTTTTTTTTGGTTTTTTTTGTTTTGTTTTGTTTTTCAATTTCATTTTAAACACAATTGGAAATGAGTAAGAGGAAATAAGAAGTGGGCGTCCCCATGATAAGAAAGATGGGGCTCCCTTTCCTAGGCGTTGGATCGGAGGACCCGGTGAGATGTGGGTTGACGGGCTTTTTTATTTTTCGCTTCATTTCTTTCTTTTTCTTAACGGGCACTTATCCCAAAGCTCCATCTTTAGCAGCTGTCTGGAATCAATTGATCGAACTAATAATTTCATAATTAAACAAATAATTGCACGCCTTTAAAGAAAACGAGTACTACATTGTACCTCTACAATAATTTGATTTCATTAATTATTTTGATCAGAGCAACCAAGTTTTATTGTCAACTCACCCATAAGATAAGAAAGGACAAATAAAAATGTTACTTTCATTTTCGTAACTATTTGAAAAATAGAAGGAACGTGTTTATAACTTGCAAAATAACAAATTTTCTTATTAAACTTCTTAAATCTCATTTTCTAAATTAATTTTTTTTATTATTTCAGAATCTCTATCCCAATTTACTTTATACGTTACGAAAATATAAGGAGCTCCTAAATTTGAGGAGTTCGGATAAAAAAGTTATTGGAGCAAATCTCATTATGTTGACTCCCTAGATTAGCTAAGGAGTCATTATAGGGAGTCTGTTGTAGATGGTCTAAAAAACATGCTTGTTCTATTAATATATTTATGCCCATCAAAATATTGCATAACGATAATTTATTTTGGTAGAGAATTGGTTTAACGAACTAATATTCTATTTTAAGAAAACTCAAACTATTGGTAATAAGAAAACAAGTGCTCATCATGGAAAAAGTAAGGGTCCAGATAAAAACCGTGATGATGTACGATTGGAATTGTCAAAGCTGTTTTAAAAGCTTCTTGAACCTCTTCAGTTCATATATCTTAAGGATAATGTGGCGAAAAAGATTCGAGGGTGATGTAGTAAATTATTTTCGGAAGGGGGCAATGAGGTTCTTATTAAAGCAGTTCTCCAGACTATACCTACTTATGCTATGCCGTGCTTTCGGATTCCTTTGACTATCTGTGAAGAGATCGAGAGTGAGTTGGCGAACTTTTGGTGGGGTGTTGACAGAGGAAAAAAGAAGATGCACTCACGCTGTAAACCTAAATGTTTGAGTGGGATGGGATTTAGGAAATTGTCCATTTTCAATAAAAGCATTGCTAGCTGAATAACTCTGGCGTCTCATTCAATATCCGAATTCCAATGTAGCTTGTGTGGTTAAATCAAGGTATTACAAACACACTGATATTATGGTGGCTCATTTGGGTAATAATCCCTCGTATATCTGGCGCTCTCTTTATTGGTGTAGGAAAATATTGGACGCGTGTCTTTTCTGGAAAGTTGGAGATGGGTCGTCAATTTGAATTTTTCAAGATAAGTGGCTGCCTGGAATTCCTCCCTCGTTGTGTGTTGGTAATGGTCTGTCTATAGTCAGTGAGCTTATTTCAAATGGATGTTGGAATGTACTAGTAATTTCTTCAATTTTTTCTCATTTTATTGCTGATGATATCATTAATACACCTATTACCTCCTACTCGGCCAAGTACACTAGATTCTGAAAATTCGACAACAAAGGTTGTTTCTCTATCAGAGAAGGCTATAAACTTGCAATGGGTGTGTATGACGCCCCTTCGTGCCAATCTGAAAGAGCTATCAAAATGGTGGAAATTCATATGGTCCCTGAGTGTCCCTTCGAAATTTAAGATTTTTTGGTGGAAACTTTCTAACGATTTCATTTCAACAGGAGGCAATCTCAAATCCCGTCATGTTTCGGTTTTTGAGAATTGCAATCATTGCGAATGTTTTATAGATTCTATGGTACATTCTATTTTCTTTTGCCCACTTATTTAGTTTTGTTGGAAAAATGAACCTTTTGCCTCATTTATCAAAGCTGTTTGCTCTACTCTTTATTTATGTATGTGGATGCACTCGAAGTTAAGTAAAGTTGAGTTTGAATATTTTGCATTGTTCTTTTGGTTATGCTGGAAAGAACGTCAACGTTTAGCTCATGGTGAATATGATTCTCGTGGTTTTAAAGGGGTGGAAGGTGTAGATGCTTTCCTTCTTGACTATCAATTTAGCTTCCAGAATTTCTTCAAAGGTTGTTGAGCCTATGACTCAAGGCTCTCAAGCATATTGGTCTCCTCCCCCGATCGGAAAATTTCATCTTGATATCGATGCTTGAGTTAAGTATGGTGAAGGAAATCTTGGAATTTGGGGTATCACCCGAAACTCCAAAGGAGATCCTATTTTGGTGTTTGGTAAAAGTTTGCATGGGTCCGAATATGTGGTGGAGTTTGAACTTCGTGCAATTAAAGAACTTGGATATTGCGCTTCAAAAGAAGATACTACCGGAATTCATTGCCTCCGGTTCTCTATATGTAGTCCAAGCAGTGAATGATGTTAGAGAAACTAAAGATTGTATTGAGACATGGTCTAAAGAGTTTAATTTACTTTTTTCTCATACACCTAACAATTGTTTATTCCATATGTATAGATCAGCCAATTGTGTGGCTCATTCTATTGATAAATTTACTATTTTATCCAAATCTCCTATTGTTTGGGAGAATGGTAATTTTTCTTGTTGGATCAAAGAACTTGTAAAATGAGATTTGTCTGGTTAATTTTTTTCCGATGAAATTCAGTCTTATTTGATATTAAAAGAAAAAAGTGCTTATTTAAATTACTTCGACTTATTTTACTGTTGTTGAATAAATATTGCGTTCAATTACTGCTCAAATATGATGACTGTGTTTGATAATGAGTGGTTTGACATAAAGTTCTAGGTTTGTACTCTAATATAATTGAGTAGTCAAATTATTTAATTTACTTATTTAGCAAACAAAGTTTTGATGAGTTTTTTTGGCCGAAAACCTAATTTAGAAAAGGTTACATATACGAGTTTTTGAGAATATCAGATTGACAATTTTGTTGAAACTGCGGTTCTATCCTCGAATCATGAGTATAGCATATTTATCATTAATTAGAATAAAAAAAAACATTACAGCTAAGTTATTGATTATCTATTCTATTAGTAATATTTACTCATTTTTCTAATCTAAATTTACCACATTAGCAAATTAGCTACACGAGAATTTATTTATTTTGTAAATATTATTTTAATATTAAATATAACACCCTGTATATTTATATTATTGAAACGAAAATATCAATTATAAATTGTTCCAATATCCTCCTTATTGAACATTTTACATAATTAAACAGTTATCAGTTATCGACTAGTTAATCAAATTAATTAATACAATCAATTATATGTTATCATCTAATACAATCAACTATCAACTATCAGTTAATTGTCAAACATGCAAACATGGTCTATATCTCAATCTCATTTTCCTTTTGGTTAGGGGGTTCATTTTTATTTTATATTTTTAAATTCTTTTTAATTCATAACTAAAAAGAAAAAGAAAAGTACTTTTATAAGATGATTTATATTTGTGAGTTGTGAACTCCAGTTCAAATATTTAAATATGAGAAGATGGAAGATCATTTAATAATGAATACGTCCAAGACTATGAGAGTTTAGGTGTAATATTTTGTAATTGTTTTGAAAATTGTAGATATGAAACTTATTAGTAATAATTAGATAAAATAAACATGGTTCAAAATTTTGAAATAGTGCCAAATCGAAAAGCTGCTTTTCAAACGATAAACAAGTCACGCCATAAATTTTTGAAAAAAAATAAATAAAAAAATCTCATGGACAAACAAGGAAATGATTGTGGCATCAAGCATGTACTTTGGGTTTCTAATTTGGGACTAGATGATGAAATGTAGGTGCGTGCCAGTTATGAGGCTTTGATTCAAATTCAAGAATCGGATCATATTGGGTGACCGTGCCGTGCCTGCCTGATTGGTTTCGTGTGGACGCCAGAAAATCAATTTTCAAGTTTTGACTTTGCGGACTCTTATGACTTAACTTCAACTTTTATATTTGGCTCATTATTGGGTTTGGAGTGCACCACATGATAAGAAATACTAGTTGACAGGACAGATGATGGTTGGGTTTGGTTTATAGGCACCACATGAGTTAGCCGTAGGCGCTAGGGGCCGAACCCCTTAGGTCGGCTGGTCGGGTACACTTTGGTCTTGGACCCTAGGGCTTTACCCTCCTAGTATTTTTATTTTTTTTTGTTTTTTGTTAACTTTTTTTCTTAAGGAAAACATTAGCCAATGGCATAGGCCCGGGCTCACCCATTTCGATCTGAACAATGTAAGTGTCCTTAACGAGCCAAACGTTCCCGAATAAAAGTTCATT
This sequence comes from Phtheirospermum japonicum, assembly GCA_014905375.1. Taxonomy (NCBI): domain Eukaryota; kingdom Viridiplantae; phylum Streptophyta; class Magnoliopsida; order Lamiales; family Orobanchaceae; genus Phtheirospermum; species Phtheirospermum japonicum. The sequence goes on along the minus strand of BMAC01001293.1, from coordinate 112,328 downwards.
CAAACTCGTTCGAACTCGTTTATTTAATAATCGGTCAAGCTCGAACAAAAAATTAGACTCGTTTAGTAATCGAACAAATACGAGCATGTTCGCGAACATACATACACATATATGTGTATGTATGTGTGAGTATATATATTTATATTTTATATTGATAAAAAAAGAAATTTAATGAGAAAATATTGTTTGAACAATTTGAATTCGAACAAATCAATGTATCGTTAAATTAAACGAGTCGAACTCGAATTGCAAAAAAATTAGAACACAAATTTTTATTCGACGAACGAACTCAAACATTCGAGTAATAGTCGAACTCGAGTTCGAAATCCTTATACTCAATTCGATTTGAATGTTACCAACACTAGAACAATGTAAATAGTAATAATAATAAAAAAAATATAATTTTATGAAATCATATGAGTTTTTTTTTTTTTTTTTTGTTTTATTTTTTTAAATCCTTAGACATATCTTCATTTCTGTCAAAATAATAAAAACATAGTGAACATATATGATTTTTTTTAAAGTCTCCTAACTCATGCTCATTTCTATTCAAATAATGTTAAAAATTAAAAATAATAATTATAAACTTATTAGATTTTAAGAAAAAAATATTTCCGCACAGGCCACGTTCAGTTTACGGCATTGCATTGCATTCCATTGCATCAGTGTGATTTTAGTTTATTCTCAGCAGTTGATTTCAGTAATTGAAGATAATAAATGCATCTATAAATTTCGGTTAACGTTTTAATTAGGGGCATAGTAAAAATCATAATAGGAAACTTTCATTGGTAATAAAAACAGATAATCAAGTAGTATAATTGATGCTACTGTTACTTGTGCAGCGCTGATTCACTTGTATTTGTATATAGTAAAACGTCTGACGTTCAACGTGCCAATTAATTTCTGCCTTAACTTCTGTGACCGGGTCGGCCCGGTCAGGATATTTTATTTCAAAAATCATATACTAATTTTTGTATGGTTTGCAACCTTTATTTATAGTGTTTTTATAATTTGCAATCTAATATTTTTTTATTGTTATTAATAATCCAAAATATGTGAGTTTTGATCTTTGCAACATTCACTAGAGGTGTTGTTTCGGTAATAATCGGTTAATTTAATCGGTTTTTGGTTAATCGTATCCTAACCGGCTGAGAACCGATTAAGGTTACGGTTAAACCGGTTAACCGAACTGGTGGTTAACCGCCGATTTTTTTTTTTTTAAGCAGTCGATTGACCGAGGGATCGACTGAAGGACAGTGAGTTTTGATTTTGGGAAGGCAGTCGATCGACTGAAAAATAGTCGATTGACTGCGTAGCAGTCGAACTTTTTTTTTTATAGGAAATAATAAGTTTAAAAAAAATAAGGACTTGATTTTTTTAACTTTTAATATTATAATTAACTTGTCTACGTATCCTCGTAAAGGAATTAAAATCCACGTAGTTCGAATTTTTTTTGTTTGAAAAAAATAAGTTAAAAAAAAGGACTTGAATTTAATTCTAATATTAAAAATTAAAATTAAATTTTAAATTTTAATATTAGAATTAAATTGCCTACGTATTCTCAAAAAGGAATCAAAGTTCATGTAGTTCTTTTACTTATCTCACTTATCTACTTACCTAATCGTCGTGTCGTTGCTTTCCGAAGTGTTATCGTAATAGTCGCTCTCTTCGCCTTCATCCAATTGCATTTCTTGTTGTCGTTTTTCGGCTTTCACCCAATTGTTCATCAACATTTGATTTTCAAGATTTTTGGATGTTAACATTGACCGGCGCTCATCTAACATGTAGCCTCCCGTGCTGAAGGTCTGTTCAACAGAAACTGTCGAAACAGGAACAGTAAGGACCTCCTTGGCAATCCTAGAGAGAGTGGGAAAAATACTGGCCACTTTCGACCAGAACTGCACAAGATCGTTAGTAACACCATCGAAGTTTTTTGGAACCGAAGTCGATTCAAAAACTCCTAAATAACTATCTAATTCCATTGACCGACTAGCACTAGCCCTTTGTCGTTTTCGTTTAGTATTTTCAAGCAATCTCATATATGGGGCTAGAGCTCCTCGAGGGTCGTTGGGTCTTGTAGAAGTGACGGGGGAAGGGGAAGAGAAAGGGGACACATTAACATCACTAGAAGATAAAGATTGATCGTAATCATTAAAGTTTCAATTAAAAGTAGTTGTGCTTGGTGAGCAACACTAAGAGGGCTAGGAATTGGTAGTCTACGAGATTTTAAAAAAGGTGTTAATGCATCGTAATAAATTTTAAGTAAGTTTTGAAAGCCCTCCATCCGATAATGCGGGTCTAAAATTTTTGCAATAAAAAAAATATTGGGAATGTAATGAAAATATTTGACTTATTTACTCAACATCTCATCGATAACATCACCTAATTCAGGGTTATCGAGTAAAGGACTACAAACAAGTACTATTTTGAACACAATGATCAACAAGTATTGAGGAGGTAGGATAATAAACACCGGATAAAGCCACGGTGGCATCGTTAAAAGCTTTTAAAATGGATATCATATTATAACAATCATCCCACATATGCGAAAACAAAGCGAAATCGACATCTTCATTATTAAAAAATGTACACAATGCATCTTTATATTCAAATGTATCATTAAGTAATTTATAAGTAGAGTTCCAACGATTTGGCACATCTAATGAAAATTTTGTTGGATGCAATTGATTGGCCTTGCAAAATCTTCGCCATTTTTTTTGAAGCGAATCGTGGTTTCGTAGATAAGATATAACACTCCTAGTCGGTTGAATTTTAGATTTAAAAAGAGTTAAACCATCTTGAACACATAAATTCATAATATGACAAATGCATCTAATATGAAAAAATTTGCCACCAATAGCGGGTGGACAAGTAATTTTTAACAACTTTAAACTAGCCGTATTAGCGGCGGCATTAGCAAATGAAATTGAAAAAATTTTGTTAGTTAAATGATACTCGTGTGGAGATTTTTTTTGAAATATTCACCGCCGTATGTTGGCTATCGAACTTTCTATATGCAATTAAACATTTTTGCAATGTCCAAAAATTATCAATCCAATGACAAGTAATTCCCATATAATTATGATTTTTAAAATGATCCAAATATCCGAACATATATAGACACCATGAGGCAAACTATCAAATATTGAAATTAAATTCAATTTATACTCACCGGCCATTTTTTCAATATCGCGAGTTAATTTATTTCGTGAAATACTAGTGCTAGATGGATGAAATGCACCCGTAGTATAATCTTCATAATGACTACTATGCGCATGATTAAAAGGAAGACTCATAACGGAAACAAATTTTGCAAGAAACTTTCGATGACCACTTTCGGTATATTGAAATAAAGTAGAAGAACTCGTACCTTGGCCGCCGGTCCTGCCGGCGGCGTTAGATAAAGATGAGAAGTTTAGTTGTGTTTGAGAACTACCGGCGCCGTATTTGTCGGGATGCTTCTTCTCCATGTGGTATTTGAGTGATCCGTAGCCTTTATTATTTTTAGAACCGAAGGCGTAATGAGAATTGCAATAATTGCATTGCGCTCGAGATTCGCCGTTGATCTTATTTTTTGTGAAATGCAATCGGAAGATGGGGGAAACAAATTTTCTCGGTTTCGATTGAGGCGGCGGCATATCACCCGTCGCTTCCTCCTCATCTTCATCCAAATTGACGGCCGCTTCTTCTTCATCGGAACTCGGTTATTTCTCTTCAAAATTGGTTTGTTGCGAGTCGAAGTTGATTTGATTATATAGGTTTTCAACTTCTTCCGCCGTCATCTCATCAGAAACGTAATCTCCGGCGATGGCCGAAGATTCTCGTCGAGATCCTCGACCTCGACGAGAAGAAGTTGGAGTGTTGGTATTGACATCACGGGAAGAGCTTGCCATAATGATATTATAAAAGAGAATTAAGTAAAACGAGATTAGAGAATTAATAATAAGAATATTATTGATAATATTATTTTTTGCACAAATTAGAAACTTGACTTCTTTAAACTTCAAAATATAAAAGAAGAAGAAGAATAGTATATGAATTGGTGTGAGAATTGGTGTTGAAGAGTGGGTATTTATAGGTGTCAAAATCTGCAAAAAAAATTTTTTTGTTATTAACCGGCGGTTAAACCGCCCAACAGCTATTTTCTTTTGAATTTGAGCCATCGATGATCAACGGCTAGTTGCTCTCAGCCGTTAATTTTCAACGGCTAATCCACAGACAAGTCGATCGACTCAAAACCGGTCGATCGACTGGTCACTTAAAAAAAACGGTTAACCGCGGCGATTAAGGTTAACCGTAACCTAACCGCCAAAAACCGGTTGACGGTTACAGTTTTAACCGTGACCGCCGGTCAACGCGGTTACAACTGTCGGTTAACCGCCAACCGCCCAACCGATCAACACGTCTAACCTTCACGTTATTTTTTATTCAAAAAATGGTTGAATCGAAGCACATAAACCTCATGTCTCATCACCAATTATTATGTTGGGCAATATTTTCATGTTTTTAGAATGTGGCATGAGGTTTTATTCAACCATTTTTTGAATGAAAAATAGCCTGAAGGTTGCAAAGAGCAAAACCCGCATACTTTGGGTTGTTAAACAACAAAAAAAATATTAGGTTGCAAATTATAAAAACGCTACAAGTACAGATGGCAATGAATTTTTTCCCTTCTTTTAATTTAGGTGGCAAAGAGTTTTTTTTCCTTCTTTTAATTTGGGCGAGGCTATCCTCACGAGTTGCATTACTAAGAGAATACATGATACATCATTGAAAATTACGACAATATTATGATTCGAGAAGACTAAAATAACTTTATATTTACTAATATAATTTATAATTTAGGAAAAATTACATTTTGTAATTTGTACTATAGGTGTTTTTACATTTTGTAATTTAATATTTTTTTTGTGTGTGCCAATTGCAACCCATACTGTACAGGATTTGTTAAATGCAACCTCCGTTTCATTTTTCGTTCAAGAAGTCAATGGGCTCAAGGGCGTGTATTGCACGCGCCATTTTGGAAGCTTTTTGACGAAATATTAGACGGAGGTTGCAAATAACAAATCATGTATAATACGGGTTGTTATTTGCAACAAAAAATACTTTAGGTTGTAAAGTGTAAAACCCGTATAATACATGTTATAAAAGTTACTTTATAAATTTTTTTTATTTATTAATTTTTATATTTATTGAATAAGTATTTATAATTTACTTATAAGTTATTATACGGTATTTATGCATTTTCTCATATTTTAAGCATTATGTTCTATTATTTTATAATAATTTTGTTTATTTTTTATTTTTTCCTTATTGTAAATAATTATTTAGAATAATATCATAATCTCTATACATTTTACATAATTTTTATATTATTTACTCCCTCCGTCCCAAATATATAGTTCATTAAGGATGTCTCAAATATATAGTCCAATTTCTATATATAATATTACTTTACCTATTATCTTACTACTATAACCTAATTAATATAAATTTTGTAACTATTAAACTTCATTAAATAAGAGTAGATTAAGTAATATTTGCATATTAGTTAATTCAAATATATTTTCTTAATCTTTGTGAAAGTAAACACTATATTATATAAATGGGATAAGGAGTATATATTTTATCATTATTTTAGTTTCTGAACTAAGTATTCATAACCTAATTATAAATTATTATATTTTATTTATCTATTTTATGTTTTTAATATTATTTTAAAATATTTATTTATTCTTTTTTCTTTGTTAATTTAATATTTTAGATTTTAAATGATTAATTAAAACTTACTTTAGACCTTTTCATTTATTTTAATCATTTTTATAAATTTTATTAAAAATAATTTATATGTTTTTCTATTATACATGTTGATGTGATATTTTTAAAGTATGAATAATATAATATATTATTATCAAATAATAAATTAGACAACTAAAAATTATAAAAATTATTTTAAAATAAAAATAATGTACAATCAATTTATTGTCTTAATTTGAAAAAATAATTATATACAAACTGCACTATACGGGTTTTACACTTTGCAACCTAAAATATTTTTTGTTCTAAATAACAACCCGTACTATTTGCAACCTCTGTCTAATATTTCATCAAAAAATTACCAAAATGGTGTGTTCGTTACACGCACCCAAACCCGATGACTTTTTAGATGGAAAAGAAGGCGAAGGTTGCATTTAACAAATCTCGTGTATTACGGATTGCAATTGGCAGCAAAAAAATATTAGATTGTAAAGCGTAAAAACGATTGTAGTACAGGTTACATAAAATAATAATCCCTTTAACTTATGAATAAGACTAAAACTCTCGAGAAATTTATTAGTTGGAATAATATATAACTAAAATTATTGGACGCCGCGTATTATTACTAGTTATATATAGCTAGTTAGCCCAAATAGCTAAAATATTTTAGCAAATGTTTCAACTCTATTATTGGAGTTGTAAAAAACACTACTTAACAATTATGAATAAAGCACAACTTCTAGTTGAATTGTTTGGATGGAGTGAACGAAATATCGCTACTCAAAATCTAAATTACATAGACGTGCACATCCGATTTGAGTTTGTGGTTTTGTTAATTGTTGACCACAAATTATGTTTAAAATTAAAATTGTGAATTGGCTTTGGAATATTCGGTTCCGGTATGAAAAAACATCGAACCGCCGATTTCATTTATAACTGATGAACTAACGCAACAACAAATCGAGAAATTCTCTAATTCCATTGAATTTGGTGTTGATGAAGATTTACCATATTCCGATTAATCTGAACGCGCTGCCGCCACCGACCCGATGATGTGGAGTCGGAAGAAGGTGGAAGTGATGATATACAACCTTCGAAACAACAGTAACAACACACAAAATATAAGTGAAACTCAAATTCGACATCTTCACTCATTATTTAAAAAAAAAACGACAGTTGATAGTCAAGGTCGTGCCAAGTGCAATTATTGCGCTAAGCATTACACCTTCAGTGTAATAATACTGGCTACATGACGATGAAGACACATATGAAGAAAAAGTATCCCGATAAATTATGCGTTGGGAGCTCTCAAACACAATTACACTTCACGTCTTCATCTACCGTCGGGGGTTAAGGTACATCTTTCCTATTTCAAAATATCAAAATATAAACAAAATCTTTTAAATTTTGTGTCTATTATGTGTCTTCCTTTTAATATTTAGAATAATAAATATTATGAATGGTATACCAGTGATACTTTTGATCAATCAAACATCAAAATCTCACATAATAAGGTTACTCGTGATCTTGAAAATATGGTTGGTGAATAAAAATATAATTTGATTTCAGATTTTGACAAATTAACACATATTGTCTCAATATGTACGGATCCTTTTTCATGATAATAATTAGATTAGAACTACATGTCATTTTCATATTGAATTTTGTTAAAACGTTTGATTGCTTTTAGAGAGTTTAATAGTGAGCATATCGTGATAAATATTTCACAAAAAGTTCATACTATTGTTACCGAATAAGGTTTAGTTAGCAGAATATTTTCAATTTCATTTGACAATGTCGTCGCCGATACGACTAGTTTAAATTTTCTCAAATTATTTTGTCAACCTTCTATTGGTGGTAAATTTTTTCATACTAAATGCATTTGTCATGTTTTGAATTTATGTGTTCAAAATGGTTTCACAACTTTGAATATGAAATAATCTCAATTAGGAGGACAATATATATATATATATATATATATATATATTATTTCAAAACAACCAACTATTGGCAGAAGGTGGAACAAATATTGCAAAAATAATGAAAGTCCACAAAATTCTATTGATGTGTCAAATCGCTTGAACTCTGCTTATAATATAGATAAGCATTTTTTAAAAATTTTCTTGCTACTCAAAATATCGACTTTATTTAATTTTCCTATATGTGGGATGACTGCTCGAATATGATATTTCAAATAAATATTAACGAAACAACCATTACTCTATCCAGTATTATCATGCATATACACTATTTTTTTACTAATGTATTCAAATATGTACTCGTTGCTATTGCTTTACATAATTCTCCTCAATTACATTAATGTATTACTAAAATATTGACAAAGTTGGTCAAATATTTTCGTATCATTCCTCATAGTTTTTTGGTTTAGATACGATTTATCGATGTGGATGTTTAGAAAGTTTGCTTACTATATATTATAATCATTAGGGCCTTTTATAGAAAGTCGGAGCTTGAAGTTTCTAACCCTCAACTCTTGTTCACCTAACTACAAAATCTTCATTTTATATTGTTCGTGAATATTTCACTAATTTTTATGGTTCTAATGATTCCCCTTCACCTTCCGTTCCTTCTCCTTCCCCTTATCAAAGTTTCAATTTTGCAACTAGTAGTAGTACTTCGAATGTAAGGTAATTGTTTTCCGACATCAAGAAGCTCTAGCCCCATATTTTTCATATGTGGAGAATACTATAAAAACGAGCAAAGGATAGTGATAGTTAATTTCAAGAACTTGACACTTATATAGGTAATTTTGATGCGAAAAATATCCCAAATAACCCGATGATATTAACGATTAGGGGTGTGCAACCGGTTCGGATCAAAATTTAAGGTCCCGGTTCAAACCGATAGACCGAAATCTTGAAAACCCTTGGATCGGAGACCGAACCGGAAATTTCAGTCTAATTACGGCCCGGTCCGGTCAAATCTAGTTTGGACCGATTTTTTTTTAACAAACTAGTTTTATATAATTTGATTTTAAAAATAAATAAAAAAATTATTATAATTAGATGAAATTTTATCCCAATGTTAATTATAATATAATATGAAAACCTAGCTAACACTATATATATTTTGGTCCAGAAAACAGTAATTAATAAGCAAAAAAATTATGAACAAAGATACATGCATATATATGGAGTTTCTGGTAAATTAATTTTTGTTTATTTGTTGGTTTTTTTATTGAGTTATTAATTCAATTGTGTAGCGGCAAAGAATGGATCGAAGTTAGATGAAAGGTTTCAAATTAATATGATCTAGTAGTAAATGGTAACAAATATATCTTTTAGTATATAACGTTACACACACTAAACATTTAATTGTACACTAAACATTAAATTGTACCGTAAATTTATATAGTACTAGAAAAGATTTTTTAATTAAATAATCAATTACACTATAGTATAAAATTACAACAACTAATTGTCTTAATTTATATGGACAATATAAACAACTAACAACATTTTTTCTTTAAAAGTGACAAAAAAAAGAAGGAAAACCGGTCTGATTTCAGTTCGAACTGAAAAATTACGGGTTTGGACCGAAACCACGAAATTCCCATTTTTATGGACCGTAGACCGGACCGGATTATCACGGATCCGAATTTTTCCAGTCCGGTCCGGTTCGGTCTATTTTTGCACACCCCTACTAACGATCTTGTGCAGTGGTGGCCGATAATGTTTATTTTTCCTATACTTTATAGGATTGCAAATTAGATTTTCGTTGTTCCTTCTTCAACGGTTTTCGTTTATAAAGCTTTTAGCGGCGAGGCTATGTATTGGACAAGCAACGACCTAGATTATTGGCTCACAATCCTATAAATCAAATGTTTTTCAATGATTGGATTAAAGTTGAAAAACCCACCGACTTCAATGAATTCGATGAAAGTGAAGAGAGCGACCACTACGATACCACACTGAGAAGCCGCAATGATTGAATAAGGACGAACCTTCTCCACTATTTATTTTCGACAACAAGGTAAGTTAAGGTATATATAAGAATTACGTGAATTTTGATTTATCAACGAGGATTCATTGACATGTTAATTTTAATATTAAAAGTTAAATTAAACTTTTAATATTAATATAAAAATTAAACTTAAGTCCTTAAAAAAATTATGGATCGCGACCGCGACACAATTCAAGATAAAATGCCATTTTTTAGTCAAATGTGTCGCGGTCAACCAAATAAAGAAAGAAAAACCGTCGATTACAAACTGAACCGACGATTTTTAACCGGAATCGTAACCTATTGAAATCGAAACTCAAATCGATTTTCAGTCAGTTCAATTTCAATTAAAAAAAATCAGTGATTCGTGACCACTAGCTAGAAATTCGGTAGTTCGAACCAAATGTGCACTTCTATAAATTACCTACTTGCACAGAAAAAGATCGGTGAAAGCTCCACTACCAAGAAGGACTATAGAGTTACTGTTATTTACACTAGGTATTGAAAACTCACGCTACCGATGTTCAACTAGATTGATGCGAACTACTACTCTTTACGAAATACTATCGGAGGTATTCTTAATAATTAAATGTGCACGCACAGTTGTTTTGAACTGTTTTGATTCAGTTTCGTTCTCTTGCTATTAATTGATTATTTTTTCTAATATCAATTTACATACATGGCAGAAGATGATTGGATATGTGGAGGTGACTTAGTGGAATTATGCCCACTGACATTATATCGCCGGCCACTCATTAACAGATCTTTTCCGCTAGACAATTGTCAAACAAAAATGGTCCAACTACGGTTTGGGCCGAATTATCTAACAGTGCTTTATGAGTCGTAAAAGTTGGGCCCGGCCCATTGTAGGCTCAGTTTCCACGGTCCCTTTTTGTTCGTCTTTCCAATTTTCGATTAGATTCCTTCGTCGGTTTAGTAATTGGCTATAGGGTTCTTTGAGTAACCTAATAATCGGCTAATATTTCACCACAAATTTTTTATTCTCCAAGAAATCATTATAAGGTAGGCGATAGCAGATTTGATCTCAGAAAAAGGAAAATAATCGCTGAAAATGCCGAAGAAAATGGGAGTGAACAGCAAAGCCGAAGCGGCTAGGGCTCGGAGAAGCGCCACCGAAGCCGATCGCAAGGACCGCGAAACCAGGGAAAAAGAAGAGCAGTACTGGCGCGAAGCCGAGGGGGCCAAGTCGCGAGCCGCGAAGAAACGCGAAGAGGAAGCCGAGAAGCGAGCCGAGGCCGCCGCGAAGAAAGCTGAGGTGCGCCGATTAGCGGAGCAAGAGGAGAAGGATCTCGAGAAGAGCATGAGGAAGCCGGATAAGAAGGCAGATAGGGTTTCGGTTCCCGTTCCAAAGGTGACGGAGGCGGAGCTGCGGCGGCGAAGGGAGGAGGAGCAGGCCGCGCTGCAGCGGCGCGCGGAGGAGGACAAGAAGAAGCAGAGTCGAATCGCGGATGAGGAGGAGTACGAGAGGATGGTGAGCGTGGAGAATACCAATCGTGATGATTCTAAAATCGAGGCGAGGTCGGTGGAGGAAGCTATTGCGCAGATGACGGTGGTGGATAGTTTGCCGGTGGACAAACATCCTGAGAAGAGGCTCAAAGCTTCGTTTAAGGTATGCTTTAGAATTTCGATTTTCTCGAGTTCTCTAATTGTTCTGATTTTGGTTAAAAAATCATTCTTTTTTATCATTAAAAGAATTGTATGATCCAGGGATTAGGTAAAATTCATACTTGTTTTTCCCATGTATGTGCTGTTATTGAAATGTTATCACTGTAAATCAGACTAATGTGTTTCTTGTTTGGTTTTTGGAGTTAATTTGTTTACTAATGCACGATTTTAAATTTTCTTTTTTTGCTCGGCTTTTGTGTCTTTAGGCTTTTGAAGAAGCTGAGCTTCCAAAGTTGAAGGAAGAGAAACCGGGTCTGACACACACTCAATATAAGGATATGATTTGGAAACTCTGGAAGAAATCTCCTGACAACCCTCTCAACAAGGTGAAAAGTTGATTTATATTGAATACGATGATTGCAAAATGTTGCCTTTGTGGAGTCTGTGATAAATAGTTAAGCTAGTTTTAGATAATGTGCAGACAAAAAACTTCTGATTAGTTAAGGCGATGGACCTCTCATCAAAATATAATCACCAGTTTAGGGTAGATATGCGGACCAATTATTGGTTTAGAAATTATGACGTGAGCTTGTTTAGACATTTGATGTGATGCGAACATGATAAATGATTAAAATGGCAGGAAAATTATGAGGACTGTGAAGCTGTTCCATGACGACTACTAGTACATGAAACATGATAAAGAAAATACATCATGTTTATCATTGGAATGCATGCAATTGTGACAACTTAAATTTGTTGTGGCTAAGGGGGAGAATAATATAATATTGTGTAAAATCCCTGAAGTAATTGTTTCCTCTAGATGAATCTCTAATGGAATACTTTGTCTACAATTTATAAAACCGTGGCTTTGTGATGCAATATTGATCATCTCTTACTCTCTGTGATGCTCATCTTAATGAATGGGAACAACATTGCAATTGTAATGTCTAGAGTGCCTTAACACATCTTATTGGAAGTAGCTCTTATGTTTTTAACCTTTTGTTCTTTCCCGCTACTATACTTGAAATTTGCAGATGTTGATCTCTCTTCCTTCTACAATGTGCAGAAATGTTTGGTTGCTTTAAGTCTTTACGTTGTTGTTGTGAATGACACAAGTTTGTTTTATCCCAATTTGAATATGCAGGTCGTTGACAAGCCGTGAATGTGTCTTTGCATGTGAAATCTGGTAGAAAACGAGCTTCAAATTCATGGCGATGTGGTTATATATTGACAATTATGCAAGACACCTTCAGCCAATTGCTCATCTGAATTTGCAGTATCCGTCTCAGCTGATGCCATAGCTTGAGATAATAAAGGAATACTTCGTAGAGCAATCTAAATAAGATCTTTTGTATGTTATTATGAATGCATGTTAAAAATTCTTTTGGGTTTGGCTGTAGATGACTCTGCATATAAACAGATACATTTGATTTGTAAAATAAATAGTGGTGGAAATATAAGTTTGCTTCTATTGTGGACACTTTTGAAATCTTAACCTGGGTCAGGTCAATATTGAACCTGCACTATGTTTGAAGTGTAACGGACTTAATCTCTCAGCAGCATAGGCCATAGCCTAGTTTTTTTTTTCTTCCAAAAATTCATTTGTAGTTAAAGAGCAGAAGATGGTGTTGGCCATGATTGTGATGTAATATGCAACTCAAAATCACTTGATGGGCTTTGTTGGCATGATGTTTTATTTCATAATTAAAGCATACAGACTGTTTAGATGGGTCTTTTCTTTGGGTGGTCCCTTAAGCATGTCAGGTTGCATGCGGCATTGATGATGTTAATGTTCTTGTGTTTGGCCAGAAAAAATCAGTTTTCTTATTACTTTCCTGTCAGCTTATTTAAACCTGCAGTTCGTGTTGAAAATTGAAGAAGTAAAGAAAAAGTAGCACGTTTTATTACAGTTGCTTAAACGTTTATTAATGATTCTACCTAATATGCTTGGTTTTCAACTTTCATGTCTGTAATTTCGATCACAATGAAGCATGGATATGCATTTTTCTAAAAAAAAAAAAGTGTAATTTGCTAGAGCCACCAGCTTGAATTAGAGTTGGTTTCAGTTAATTTTCCCACCAAACATCACTAAATGCTCTAAAACCAACTCGAATTTATGTAGAGGGGCCAAATTTGAGCAGGCTAGCAAATTCTAGCATAGCTAGTACATGGGACTGTGACAGAAGGGATGCTCGTTTTTCACGCTCGACTATAATGTATGTAAATCTGGAAAATGATACGAGGGATGTTCTGGCGGCTAGGGCACAGGGCTTTGAACAAGAGACGAATCATAGTAGGCTTGAAGTCTGATAGTAGCAGTAGGGATATGCTGCTCCGGTTACTGCATTTGGTAGTCGAGCAAGGTGACAGCGTGCTTGCTGTTCATGTTCAGCAGTCCGATGACGATACTTTCGATCCGAATACATTTCACATTTACGAAGACCTTTGTAAATCTAAACAGGTTAGTTCTTTTTTAATTTTTTTCTTTTAATAAGTCGGATTTTTGATTAATTTTTTAATTTTATTTGATGTTGTAGGTGGATTTTGAAATCAAGATTTGTACCGGAAGCTGTTATGTAACAGAGCTGAGCCACCAAGTTCGGCTGACGTTTGCCACGATTCTTGCTGTCGGGTGCAGTAGCAAATGGTAACATAAAGCTACCATTTCTGTAAAATTAATAATTATTTTAAAAAAATAAATTATCTCTACAACGTTCGGTTTCTGCAGCGCAAAAAGTTCAACTATTACCAAATTCCTGAAAGCATTGCCTCCTACTTGCAAACTTCTAATAATGGATGACGGGGGCAAAATCCTGTTCCGGGCGATGGGCACTTCACAACAAGGGTCGAGCTCTAGAGTTTGTCGAACTTTATCAGAATCGAGCAGCAGTTCTAATCAACCAAGAACTTTACCTCCAGTCAGAAAATCATTGTCTTTGCCATCTTCATCAACACAAGAAAATGAACGAGCAGAATTCAACAGTTACATCAGGCGCTTTACGTTTGAAGAACTTAAAAACACAACGGACGATTTTAACCCCGATATGTCGATTGGAGAAAGTGCACACAGTCGAGTTTATAAAGCCGTTCTTGAAAATGGTCGGCTTGCTGCAGTGAAGGTTCTCGAGACGTCTCAATATGCTGAGAGCGTTTTTGTCCGAGAAGTGGAGATATTGAGTGGCTTGAGACATGAAAACATTATCAGACTTATTGGGTACTGTTATTGTAAAGAAATGTACACGATTGTTTACGATTTGCTTGACTCGAGCTTGAAGCAAAGGCTGAGTCAGTTGAAGTGGAGTGAGAGGATTCGACTCGCAATTGGTGTTGCCAAGGCGTTAGAGTGCATCCATTCCTGTTATCCTCCAATCGTTCATAAAGATGTAAATTCATCTAATATACTCCTCTCCAAAGACGGCAAACCACTAGTAAGCCCTATGCCGTAATTACAAAAAAAACACCATTTATCTTTCAGAATTACAAATACCTCCTTAAGAAAAAGGTAGTTTTTTTTTAAAGGCTAAGCCTTTGGGGCAAGTTTTGAATAGTATTATGATTCCAGCTGTCAGGTTTTGGATCTGCAAGAGTAGATTTCCGATCGTGCGTGCATAAAAAGCCGACCCATGTTACGGCGTTTGGATACTTGGCCCCAGAGTACATAATGTATGGCAAAGTTGATGAGAAGATTGATGTGTATTCTTATGGGGTTGTGCTGTTGGAACTGATCACTGGAAAAGAAGCTTTTCCTACAAGTCCTTTATCTAATCAAGAAAGTTTAGTGGTTTGGGTAATTAAACTTGAAACTCGAATTAATTCCACAAGAGTAGAGTAGCTTTTTTTTGAAACCCCACCTTAATTGTCAACGCGATTTTGCAGGCACGGTCTCTGCTAATATGTGGCCTAGACGAACGCCTCATCGATCCCAACCTAAACGAAAATTATAACAAGGACGAGATGAAAGCTATGGTGATTGCAGCGCGTCTGTGTCTCTTGCATTCGTCTTCTAGAAGGCCAACAATGAGAGAGGTATACCATCTGATCTTACAATACATAATAAAATATTTTGCAAAATCTAGCAAGATAACGTGTGCCATACGACTAAACTCATCAAAGCTTTCTCATTTTTTTAGCTGTTTTTTGTTGGTTTTTTGGACAGATTTTGCGTTTTCTTGAAGAGCCGAATTACGCATGGGAAGTTCAGAAAAATAAAGGGGACCCCCTCAGACAAATCGGATGCAAAGATGTCAATTCATGCCCTAGTGAAATCGTACTTATGGACGATGCTTAGTTATTCTTTTCAACATATCAAGTTTTATACCTTATCTATCTGATCACTAGATTTATTAATTATTTAGTGAGTGTTTGAAAACACTTGAAATAAGCCATTCTCAGCTTCTAGCTGATTTCAAAAGCAGCTGAAAATTACTTTCTGAGAATCACAAAAGCCCACGCGAGGTTTGATTTGTCTTACACTTTCTTCCCTCATATATGCAAATAAAACCAAATAATAATAATAATAAAAATCCCAGAACAAATACTTGCCATGATCTGGGCAAAGTGATGCTGTCGAGATACACGGGCCTTGCGTGTTTAGAAGCCCGAATACACAACAAGCTGAATCGACATTCTCAAATCCTATCACAATGACAAAATGGAAGAATATCATCAACAAGTGTTATACTAATGCCAAATAACGCATTTGTAATTTCGAAAGAGTACCTTTTTTTTTGTTTTAAACAAGAAATCTTACAGTTGAATATGGTCCTTGAATTTACCACACAAACATAATTTTGTTTAGTTTAACAAGAAGCAAGTATTTAACGCTTAAAAAGATCAGCCATTAGATAGATGACTAATAAATAATAAACATTGTTTTAAATTTTACATCGGTTATTGGAGAACCGATATACATTTGGGAAAAACAAGGGCAAATTATTGGTAAATTAAATATTTATATCCAACCCTCTTAACTTTATCACTCTCCCGTCTCTGCGTATCAGACAAACCATCGCCAACGACCGCGCGTCACCACCATCAACAACCCTAATCTAGCTCTCAAATCTCAATTTATCACCAGTCGGGCCGCCTCCATTCTCTTTCCTCCCGCTCTCCATCTTTTACTCTATTCGTTCTCTGCGTCTTCACTCTCATATCACCACCGGCACCACCACCACCGAACCTAACTCACTCAGCTCTCATCTCTCACTCTATCGGTTCAGGTATTTGATTTTTTTTTTTTCCAAATTATTTTAAATAGAAAACCCTAGCCCCAAATATGAAACGGAAATAACATTTTTGCTTCATTGTCAAGAAAACAAACCGATTCTCATTGTTTTCCCCATATTTCGAATGTGGTGATCATTTTACATTTCATGTTAGAATTCTATTTAGAAAATATCTAGCAAACAAAAAATCCGGATGATAGTTCATTGCTATTTATATATTTTTGCTGCGTGTTTACACACACACACACACACACACATTTCTGAACTTGAATTTGAAGCATACTTTTCAGTCTAAATAATCGGAAGTCATGAGTATGTGCATTAACCCTTCTATCATGTTCATTGTTGGTAGATGAATGTCCAGTAGCAATTGTTAAATATAATAAATTTAACATCTCGAAATTATCTTTCATAAGTTGTTTTGTGACCACTTATTCTGATTTTTCATTGGTTTAGTAGTTTGGTATTGAATTTGACTTATTATTTATGTGGTGAAGATTGTGCAGTAATTTTGATCTAAGAATAAAATTAAAATATATATTAGGAAAAGATGAAACTATGATTTGATAATACATTTGAAACATAGTTTGTGATAAGTACGACATGCTTGGTACTATTGAATAGAATAAAACTTAAACTATGATTTATCAACTCAAGAGTTTCATGCTGAAATTACTTATTGATATTGTGAATGGTAAATGTTTTGGTTGATTTTGTTTTATGTTCTGTAAAACCTTACTTTTGGATCGATGGAACTTATTAATGCTTTCTTAGATGTCATGTTAAGCGTTAAGCTTCTTCTTGCAAGCTTGATTGAGCTGATTTTGCTAAAAATTATGTGACCAGATATCGTTAGTGAAGGTCGTGAAGCAGCTGTCTACATATAGAAGTTATCATCCACATATATCAGTTGAATTTTGAAAGCCAAGCCGATAAAGATGCCGCAAGTGAAAATTGTGGCTAGAAATTTTATGGACATGGTGGCATCATTGCCTGCAATGAAACTTGACAAGCTTTATGAAAATTCATTCATATGTGAAGCCATCCTCAGGTTATAATCACCATGTGTCGTTGAATGTTTTTTTCCCTTTCTTACTTCTATGGTTCTTCAGCTATATGGATTGATGAGCTTTCATACGAATTACAACCCATTTTTGTCCTTTTTGTGCCAGTTGCGATTATAACTACTCTGGGGCATTCTTTTATATTTGGTCTGAATATAAACTTCAAGTTTTAAAACATGACTCTTTTTTCCTTTCTAAATGTCAACAATTTTATGCTGTTTGTCTTCTCTATTTCTCCAAACTACTATAAGCAACAATTCCTTATTTTAACTATTAAGTATCGAAATAGTGTGGAAGGGACCTAACATTTTGCAGAAAAGGTGAAACTGGAATTGGTAACTTATGTTTTACCCGTATGTTTTTGTAACAATTTAATTTTAACTTTTTCGACTTTGGTTTCCTTATTGTATGCTCAGATCTTTGCCTCCATTGGCAAAGAAATATGTGCTGCAGCTGCTTTACATAGATGGACCAGTATCATCCAAGTTGTTGGAAGAATGGGTTCTCCCTGATGGGGTCTCAAAGCACAGAGTAGCTGTAGATAGATTGATTCAGCTTAGGGTCCTCACTGAAACTGTTGATCGGTACTCTACCTTTCTTCTCATTCTCATTATCATCATCATCTTTTTTTTTTTTTTTCCCAATCTTGATTATGGATATAATAAGTTTCTCTTTTTGGTGTCGTGGCAGGAAGAAAGAAACTACATACTTAGTTAATCGAACATTTCAACATAATCTCCAGAAGCATATAGTGCATGGGTGAGGTTTAGTTTTACGAATGCCGTCTTATTTTTCATTTTGTCTTATATAAACTACACATCACGTTTTCTTTAGAAAAATGCATATGACACTATTACATTGTAACCCGCAGTGGAGTCTTACCTAGAGAGCCAATGCCTTCAAATATCACTGTGAGGCTACCGAGCTTGGAGGATTTAGATGCCTATGCTGTTCAGCAATGGGAGGTGAGGACTATTGTTTAGTTTATCATCAGTTTCATTACCAATTCACTATTTCTAAAAGTTATTTATTATCAATTTCTATTACTTGCATGACATGGGAAGGCAATGCGTATAGAAAATGAGTCAATATCATGTTTGGTTATTCTGCAGTTGACCTATATTGTTTCGCAACTCTTTTTGTGACTTGCAAATTGTGGAAATTCAGTTATTCTTGCTGCACCTTATAAACTCAAGTGAGGCTGAAAAGTCGACGAACATAAGCTCTTCCATGATGAAGATATTCCAGCGTGGTCTTCTGAGTCAAAAGTACTTTTTGCCCGCCCCAATACTCTTATTGTTTTCTGTAGAGTTGTAATAATATTTTTATGTCATGTTTTATGAAACATTGGGATTGGCTTGCAGAGATGATAAGGAACCTGCAAAATTGACAGAGAGTGGGTTCCAGTTTCTGGTATGAGTTAGTTAGCCTTAGTTCCTGTTGAATGATGCTTGCTGAAACTATTACTATGCTAACAAATACATGTAACAGCTGATGGACACAAATGCACAACTTTGGTACATAGTCAGAGAGTATATAACTAACTGTGAGGTATTGTATGTTCATCGTCCTTTTTCTTTCATGTCTTCTTTTTATATAAATTGTTTTGGTAAAAAAAGGTAATTTATTTTCTTCTTTTCTTTTATAGCTACAAGAACTAAAACTTGTTTTCCTACTTTTAAAGTATTAGATGTTAATCTACTAAGTTTCTTTTGATAAAGGTCTTTTGGATTTGTTACTTTATGTAGGAGCATGGCGTGGATACAGCTGACCTTATATCATTTCTACTGGAGCTCAGCTTTCATGTTACCGGCAAGGTAATTAGTTTGAGATTGTTTATGCTACTAGGAGCTTAATTGGATGAATGCTATTTAACATTTCTCTCTCTTTTTAGGTTGTAATATTCTAATACTTGATAGTGAATCTATACTAGTTAGAACAATAATCTTATTTCATTGTACTTGTCTTCATAATCCTATACTGTTTGGTAAATTCATTGATTGTCTATTTTTTTTTTTTTAATTTATTAATTTGGAATTGATCAGTTGATCTTTTTTATTATGACACTGAACAATTGCTTTCTTTTGTAGGCATATAACTTAAACACTTTGTCTGATAGACAGCGGAGTATAGTAAAGGATCTTACAGATTTGGGATTGGTCAAGCTTCAGCAGGTTTGAAGCTTTGGTTATGGTTTAGCACCGTAATCTATTTAATGTTCTCGGTTTTCATCTTGAACTAATTATCTGTAATTCTGCTTGTACTGTACAGGGCAGGAAAGAGAGTTGGTTCATTCCTACTAAATTAGCTACCAATCTCTCCATTAGCTTAGCAGATACATCATCGAGAAAAGAGGTATTTTACGTAAAAAATGGTTAAGAATTGACTCTTTTTTATTTTTTCCCTTAGCGACTGTACTTTAGTAATACTGGGGACAATGTTTGATTAAAAGTGTTATTGGGTTTCCTTTTTATCAGGGATATGTTGTCGTGGAAACAAACTTCCGAGTCTATGCATATTCCACATCTAAATTACATTGTGAGATCTTACGCCTCTTTTCAAGGTATGCCATTCAGTTAGTTTGGTTCATGAAAGGACATGTATAATTCAGCTCAAGGTTCTTACATTAAGAAACTTTTGCTATTTCCATTAACCAAATGTACTAGTCTATCCTGTTTGAAATTTATTATAACCATGAAAGCGAACTAGTCAAAATTGTATGTGATCCTTTTGCATATATGGCCCAAGATTATTATTATATTAAACAGGTGGGACAGGTGATCTATGTATTAATATGCTTTGGCTTCCGGAAACTTGTTATAGGGAAAAAGTACAAATCAGCCGCTCAACTAATACCTTGGGCTCAACTTAGCCCTTGCACTAAATTTTTGTCCAATTAGGCCCTGAACTTTAAGAAAAGGTCAAATGGGCCCCTCAACTTCCAAATTTGAGGCCAATAGGACCCCATGAATATAAAATCACTAATAAATTCTGAAAATTAACAAATTAAATCAGAATCATGTTTAAATAAGTCAAGAATGATTAAAATAAATTTTAAAAATTATTTAAAATTCAAAAGCTAAATCTAAATATTATTTAATAGATCTATAAAATTTCAAAAGACCCTCAAATTGCTAACAAAGTCAGATTGTTATGTTTGAATTATGAAATAGTTTCTAAATTTATTGTTTTAATTTCTTGATTTATTTAAATGCATTTAGACTTGATAATTTTTTTTTAGATTTATTAGATATTTTTCAGAATTCATTAATTATTTTGATATCATCAGGGTCATGTGTATCTCAAAATTGGAAACTCAGGGGCTTACTTGACCTGTATTGAAAGTTTAAGGGGCTAATTGGACAAAAAATTAGTTAAAGGGCTTGGTTGAGCCCGGGGTAATAGTTCAGGGGCTTTGACTAGGCTTGAATCGTAATATTGTCTAAGACTAGTTGGTATGGTTAAGAGAAATTTGGTGAGGAAAAATACAAGTAGAATGTTGTTTTTGACAAAGTTATAACCTAAAATATAAGGAAAACCAAGTTTTCAGGCTCCATAAAACTTCAGTAATCACGAGGAACCTTTTATTTCATATCCCTATTTGGAGTTGTCGTATAATTTTGACACGCAGGCATAGAAATATGTATCTTGTTTTGAAAGATAAAATAAGAAAAATACCCGTGTTCGTTCGTATCGGTCCCTTCATTTTTCCCTCGCTGAAATTACAGGATTGAGTACCAGCTTCCTAACCTCATTGTCGGCGCAATTACAAAAGAAAGCTTGAATAAAGCATTTCTAAATGGCATTACTGCAGAGCAGGCAAGTATCACAACCACCTCACCTTCTAAGTTGCAATCAATTATATATATCGACATAATAAAAGGATGAAAACCCTTCTTATACATCTACTTAAGTAGTTCATTGTTATAAAATGCAGAGACTATTATTTTCTCTCAGTCACCAAAGGGTCTTAATGATATATTTCATTCGTTTTATTTGGAGCCTTAATGCTGAGACGTGAATTCGACAATCTTGTTGTTTCTTTGGTTTTCTAAGACAAACTGGTGAATTGCTTTATTATATTTTCTCTGTTCCTCACCGTGGAATGCAGATAGTGTCTTTTCTTCAGCAGAATGCTCATCCTCGAGTTGCTGAGAGATTACCTTCTGTACCAGAAAATGTTACTGATCAGGTTTTTACTTTACTTTAGTGACCCTTAGTTTTCCTACTTATTATGTTTGATTACTTTTGTCTATTATTTACACTTCTAAGTATATAGATGTGGTTGATTATTTTTTTCTGGTTGCACTATCTATCTATCTATATACTCACACACACACACACACACACTACACACACAGTGTGTGTGTTATGCTACTGATTTGTTAAAATTTACATTTATTATTTTTGACTTAATATCGAAGCAGATTAGATTGTGGGAAGCGGATTTGAACAGAGTGGAAATGACACCTGCTCATCTCTACGATGAGTTTCCATCCCGGGTGCGTGCATATTTATCTGCACAAAAGTGTTATATGTCTTTCTCGTGCATGTGTTTTTACTTTGGTCGTATATTGTCTTCCTCTCTAGGATGTCTTCGAGGCTGCATGTGACTTTGCGCGAGAATATGGTGGTTTGTTGTGGGAAAATTCGAAGAAAATGCGTATTGTGGTCAAAGGAGAAATTTTCACACAGATGAAAGAATTTCTTCGTCGCCAAAGGCAATAGCAATTGCCTATTTTGCATGGGTTTTCTATCACAACGTTTGATGTTTTACAGGTGTGGTCTAAATTGAGACATACGTATATATTTTTTTTCATTTTAATTATTATATCACCAGTACTTTTAGTATTTTTTGCCCTTTTGGTTCTTTATTATTCTGTAATAGCCAAAAAAATTAGGGTTTAACGAAATTAGGACAAGCTCTTAATTCTCAATTTAAATTCCGATTTGTCCCAAATCAGATTTTCTTCTTTTTCCTGATGTCCCTCATTGTGCAAGGTAAGTCGATTTTTTTTTAAGGTAGAAAATTAATCGGCATTGCTATTATTTTATTTTGTTTTTGGGCTGAAAAAATGAATCAGTTAAATTAGGGATGGACTTTCTTTACTTGTTCACCGATTTGCAATTCTATAAAAATCATTTCCTCCCAACTTCCTTGCGCAGCGTTTTGAGTGTTCATCAGAGTTGGAGAGGGGAAGTGAGTTGTGTGATATCAGGAGTGACCTTTTTGGTCGTGTGATGTCAGCAATTGCCAATAGAGTTGGGATGTTGCAGAAATTATTATTTTATTCTATTTTTTTTTAATAAAAATGGTAATTAAAATGCTAGAAATATTAAAAATAATTAAAAACCTTATAACTAATTTAAACGGAGAAATTTGTCTTAGCCATTAGAAGAAGATGAAAATCACTTAGTACTTAAAATTAAGAGGTTTACAGGCCTTGCATTAGAGATTTGCTAAAGTTCAAGAATGTAATAATAATAATAATAATAATAATAATAATAATAATAAATAAATAAATAAAATGATAGAAAACATGTAATTATTTAACAAATGAATTGTATTATTAACTTTGGTCCTTGATCATATGTAACGCTTAAAAAGATCAGCCAATAATTAGATGTCTAATAAAACCACTGGCAATGTGAAGTTTTCCAGACTTGAACAAGGAATGAGACAAAACTCTGTTTAGATAAAAATAATAGCATTCATTTGTTGAACAGAGATTATAGACTTTGGTCTTCGAACAAAAAACAACATATAATTGTTCGAAATATTAGATTCAAATCGCATTTGATCTCATTTAACATTTAGAACAAGAATTAAATTAAATTCCTTCAAATGAATAATACAATTACATTCAGTGCTCTCTATCCATCCGAAATCAAGTAGTCTCAACATATAATTTTAAATTCTGTAAAAAAATTATTTAGTTCAAATATTGATTGTACACTGCATATGCTCTATCCCTCTAAGTATAATTTACTAAATAACACTTAATAAAACAACATAATCTTTTCTTTTTCTTTCCTTTATTTTACAGAGATATAAAAGAATGTGAGCATAATTTACTAAGTAACACTTGATAAAACAACATAATCTTTTCTTTTCCTTTCCTTTATTTTACAGAGATATAAAAGAATGTGAGTTTGAGTTTTAATTCCTTTTAGGCCTTAGATTGTAAGATGAGTATTACAATTTACAAGTGTTTCCCCTTAGCTCTCCCACAAAGCAAAGCGTTCTTTGGAATCGGATATTCGTCCCTAACAGATTGGACCGGTGTGTAAACACGGAGATATAACTGTTGACCCAGATATTGCCTTGCCCAAAACTCACTCCTCAAGTTCCACATTCCTACGTTGTCAAGTGCCACATAAATCGCTGTCCATGACCTTGGATAAACCTGTTTAACTCGACACTATTAGCCCCCCGCAAAAAAATAAATAAATAAAAAATGGTATAATTGAGTGTTTGCATAAGCTTCTACTTTTTTTAAGAAGTCATTTATAGTTGTAGAAGATAAGAGTTGAAATAATTAATTGTAAGTGTTTGTAAATGAGAATTAGAAGTGTTTAAATGTGTATAAAAGTTGAAAATCAAAAGCAGAAGCAGAGTCAGAAATCTAAAACAGTCGATCATAGAGTTGATACATGGAAATACTTTTTATATATATAATTATTATTTATTTTTTAGATCACAGTTACTTGTAAATTTTGATTCTTACCTGTATGGTTGAACGTGAAATGGCATCTTCTAGATTATATTGTGCCCGACTATTAGGTGTCCACGAGCCTCCATCCATCCTGCAACCACATTTTATTTTATTTTATTTTCATAATTACGCAAATGAAAAAAAATAAAAATTGCTTACGTACCCTACTACAAAGAAAGCATATCCATCAAGATGCCAGCTCTGGATGATTTTTTCACGGTTCTCAAACACAATCTCAACAAATGCTCTGTAGTCAGCTCCCAGTACCGACGTGTCGAGTCGAATATTTCGGTCACTGGGAGGATGATCTGGAACGCTATCAACACGAAACACCCCTTTTATATGGAAATAATCCGCTAGCTTCAGAGGCGTGTCAGCCGGAACAAATGAAACGCCGTTCACGGCGTAACGTTGTGTGCCGTTCACTGGGCCAGCTGAGTTGGCTAATATGATTGTTCTGGTCACATTTATTTCTCCATAGTGGTATGACCCTTGTGGGTTCGGCCTGGGCCCACTAGCTGTCAAATTAGTCCTGCCAAAAAAAAATAAAAAAATTGTCATTCTTCATTTCTCAATAGATGAAGTGTAGAATTTATTGGGGCTAAATTGCGATTTTCTGAAAAATACCTAATGGAACGAGCCTGGTTTAACGACCACTGGACTTCGGTGGGGCCCGACGGTGGTGGGCCGGAAACGCCCCTTTTGGAGTTGATGTAACGAAGGACGGCGGTGGCGGTGAGAACTTGGGAAGTGAAACGTGTTGATGCAACTATGTAATAGTCCTGAACGGGTTGATTGGCGGTGACTAGGACGGAGTATGATTGGCCGACGTGCACGTCCAGGGAGGTTAAGGTGGTCTGCAAAGTATGTGTGCCTTCTACTTCTACCAGCTTCATTGTGTGGTCTTGGATTCGGAAGTTGAGCGAATCGCGGAGGCCCACGTTCGATATCCTCAGCCTGTATGTTTTCCCTGAAATGAACACAATCATATCTTAAGTTTTTTATTTTATATATGTAAAGAAAATAAAAAAAGTGATTCTCAGCTTCTAGCATATCAGTACCTGGTTCAACCGTGAATGGTGGGCCATTAGATCCATGCCCGTTGATGAGGACGCCGTCGGGGGAAAGAAGCATATTGCCTTGGTCTAAAATCGACTTCAAAACCTGCGATTTTAGACAATGTTTATATATATATATATTAATCTCGTTTTTTCGTTGACTTGAATGTCGGAGGGTTTTGTCCTTGCAGGACAATGTTGCATAGAGTGCTTCAATTTTGAAAGTAACTCATTTCACATAGTAGTAAATAATTTGAGAATTATTCAATTTTGATAGTAATTCATTTCACATATTAGTAAATAATTTGAGAATTAAATACCTTGTGATTGGTTTTGTACCAGTCCCCAATAAGAAGAGTGAAATCATCAGCAGGTTGAGGGAATGGGACAGGGATTTTGGGCCTGCTGAGGATCCTAAGCCCACCAAACCCACCAGCTGCTTTGTGGAATGCGAGGGATGGGAAATAGTAAAAGCTTCCAATTTGATCCTTCATTTGCATAATGTAAGTGAAGTTTTTGCCAGGTGGAATTGGACACGTGGTCCCATATACTCCATCTTCAAATGAGTTCTTCCTTTGTTGTACCCCATTCCTGTTTTTCAGTATGGTTTGGATTTTAATACCGGACCAATTAGACTAGTTAAGGCCTTTTGGGTTATTTAGGCCCATTGGACCAAAATGCCTGAACCCAAAAGTTGGAAGGCCCTTCTCGAAGTTTCCCCTTTAATTACCCAAACCCACAAATTGTTAAACATTTATCTTTCGAAATGCTTTTAATTGTCACCTAATTTTGCGAGCACAATGCAATGGCTATTTTCAACATAAATATATAAATTAAAAAGGTGTTAGGTAAACACTAGCCCTAGTTCGTATAGAGTAAATAGAGGCAGAATTTTATGCATTTAGACAACCACAAAATCAAATAAGTCTTGATTGTGCCAAGGCAAATCCCGCTCGTAAAGAGAAGCTTTAATACCAAAAGAGAATGGTATCGGTTTGTTAGAAATATTAACAACATCATTATTAAATGAGATTTTTTTCCCTCCCAAACTTCACCAAATTTGACACTTTGTCTACCGATCTTTTTTCGTACACTTTGTTTCCTGATCTATTCTTGTTTTATACTTTTACCTCATTGAACTATTTTTTTGAGGGCAAAATTGTCCTTCCATATTGCTCTTCACGTTCTACTGAAAAATTGTGCATGGAAGGACGATTACGCCCTTCAATTGTTTCTGCCGGAAATAGTTCTTAGCTTTGATTTCCGTCGAAAAATGTTTAATGAAATAAAGTATAAAAATCGCACAATTCATGAGATAGTGCTTAAAAAAATTATGTGGCAAAGTGATAAATTAGGTCACAAAAAAAAAATAAAAAAATAAAAAAATCTCTTATTTGATATGCCACGTGTTATTCATGATGGAAAATTGGAATAAGAAATCTGAATGAGAAAATAAAAGGAGAACTAACCAGGATAGAAGGAATGGCTCATCCAAATAATTGTGCACGTTGATTATAACGTTGTCGTTTGTGACTGAATATATATCAGGTCCAGGAAATTGCCCATTTATCAATATACCCTACACCCATGGAAAAGTTTGTATTTGAACCCAAAAAAAAAAAAAAAAAAAAGGAATTGCTTCATAATTATAAGACCATGGATATTTTCAATATCAGTTTCAAATCTCAGATTTAATTGGCTATTTGTTTTAATCTTTCCTAGAACTTGCTTGATCGCATTAAAAAACACTTGCAAGATTTTGTCACAAACTTTTTTTTTTACCATGCCATGCAATAAAGCAGTGTAAAAGAAGCAAAAATGTCTATATATATGAAATGCAATTTTTATTTTTTTTTCTTGTTCTTTTTTTTTTTTTGGTCAAAAATAAAAAAATTAAAAAGAAAAAGTACGAACCTGTTGTCGAACACCCAAAGGGTAAATATCACCATAAGTAACGTTCCAATTGAAAAACCTGTAAGGATCATCAGCACTCACAATAGCCATTATACCAAGAATAGTAATTACAAACTGCAACATTTTTTTTCCCTTCAAGATCAATTTGTGCGCAAAATACAAAAGTGGGCTTGGAAGATAATTTTGTGACGAGTAACACAGGAAATAAATAACTAAAAGTGTGGATGCACACCGTTGGGTTGTGAAGGTTTCACTTAAATAGGTGGGTGAAAAACAAAAAAGAGATTAATAAATAATAATAATTAACTAAATAAATAAATAAATGAATGAACTGGAAACAGAAGTTATGTTATGTGAAAGGAAGAAGAAAAGGCCGTCAAGTAGCAAAATATAGCGCCAACCAACCATATTTACGTAGTGGGCACCCCCTTGAGAAATGTACCACTACTTTTGCATACGGTACAACTACTATTTGCGTTGATTGCCGTTGAGATGACAGTAATGCCCTCACAAACGCGTTTATTTAATTTAATTTTTCTCCAACAATTTTGTGTGTGGAGCTGGAATACTTGGCGCGTCCGTGATTATTTAGGGGGCACACGGAGTTTTCATGTGCAAGTTACGCAAATTTTGCAACTCTCAACTCTTTTTTGCTTTTACGTTCGGGGTTTTCGACTTGTAAGAAACATAATTTTTTAAAAAATCTATATATTATTCAGCTTATTTTGTTTGCAATTATTATTAATAGAGGTCATTAAGTTGTAATTGTAACGGTTTTTGGAGTTTCGTAAAAAAATAAAATAAGATTAAGTAATATAAAAAAAATGGCCAATTCACCCTCCTAATTAGTTACTCCCCGGTCTTATTTTGTCAGGCCTGATAATATTTTATTTGGATTAAGAACGAATTTTAATGTTGTAGGTGTAGATATGAAATGACCATAATACCTATTTTATTTAAAAAAACTCAAAAATGATAATTAATCAAAAAATGTACAACTTTTCGTTGTAATATAAAATCGATAGATGAAATGAGAAATTCTTTTTTTTTTTTTTTAAATGCGATGTCTTATATAATTTTCATAATCATTAGAATTGTTTCTTGATTTTAGAATAACTCAACAGAATCATCTTGATTATAGAACAACATTTGTCAGCATAATTCACTATATTATTCATAGATATACACATTTTAGTGAAAATATTCTCAACGAATTATTCTTAAAAGTAATTTAAAACATAAATATTGATTACTTTGTTAGTGAAAAACTTTAGGAGATTTTGTCACAATATTTTACTGGTTGATATATATCGAATATATTAAACTAGTATGAAAATATTATTACGTTACTGTTCAAGCAAGCGTAAATAGAAAGGGATAAAGGTGTCATGAGCAGGATGATTATGAACTGGGATACGCGGTTTACTCCTGGTATAATGACAGGGCATAATTAATCTTTGACTTTTTTATTTTATCTTCAGTTAACTTGCCTTTAATAATATAGTTTTATCCAGAATCCTCATTATGGTTTGTCTAGTACTACTACGCTGTGTTTGTTTCTTGGGATGGGATATGATAAATTTATACAGAGTCTCGGGATAGTACTGTAGAGACAAACCTAGTCCATTGTTTGTTTTTTCTGATTGCATTCTGGTGGAGTTAGGATAAGTTTTCATATCCTGCATTTGTTTTCCTGGATTACGAAGGATTATTTGAACAAAATACAAATTTACCCTTTGGATTATTTAATATAATTTAACGGGTCTGTTATGATCAATTGTGAAAAGAAAGCTAAAAAAAGCGAGATTTCCGTGCAACATTAGTATTTTTAACGGCCTTTCATACAAATAGATATTATACTTTTATACATTATTTACACGATCACATACTTGACCCATAAATAATCGAAAGAATGAGTTTACGCACATTTAAAAAATATAAATATTATCGTTGTTAGTTCTGTGTAATATCTACAAGGCCGATTGTGATGTATGATCGTTAAATTTGCAATCTATGTTTTGAAAACATCTAATTATATAGACGTATCATCGACCATCAACCACACTGAGAATAACACTAATCAAAGAAGCACCACCAAAAGCCTTTTCTCTCTTTGTGAGACAGTAAACTTCATGTCAAGGACTTCGTCTTGTAAATGAATATCATCAGCAAAACTTCCAATAAGCATCAGCAAACCTTTGCAGAAGAAGCAGCACTCAAATGAGCTATTGCTTGTAACTTGGAATGTTCTCGATGCTGCTCTTGAACTTGCTGAAATTGTTGCAGCCATGAAGTGAAGTCTATTCCGCCATGCACGTCACTTTGATAGACACTCGTACCTCCATCCTCCAAACTGCATGATTCTTCAGTCATTAACTTCGGGGAAAGCATGTATCGATGACAGTCTCTTGTGTTGTTCACCACTGAAGGAATATGAAGGTACAATTTTTAATTGAGTTCGGAGAATCTTGAACGCTACACTTTGTTGCATCAAATATTAAAACAGAACCAATCAAAGAGCAGTATTATATCAAAAAAATAGACCTTTTTAAACAAGATTTCATGTTGCAGGGCAAATTTACGAAATAAACAAAACTTTAAAAGGACCTTTTTAAACATCTGGAAAATGAAACTATCAATATCGAAGAAACCCATAAACGGCTTACCTGGGGAAGCAACATTAGAAGACCATACAACGCCTTCAACAACTATATATATCTTCCCGGTTCAAGAATCTGCAAGATAAAAACAAAGTTATAAATAGAAGTTTTGAAATAAGATTCCATATGATGGAATTTCTTCTTTTTTTTTAAGAAAAACATGACAACTAATCAGTGATCGACTATAATTGAACGAGATGATACAATAACCAAGTTAATTAGATTTCAAAAGAGAGATATGAAATGCATGCATCATTTTCTTGGACTAAAAAGGATCTAAAAGCATCTACTTCTAGCAAACATTTTGTCCCACAATCTGCAATATTCTGCATACAACCTCTAGGCTTGAATGCAATAGTTCACTTCTTACAAATATAAAAGATACAGTACAAGCATAAAAACAGAAAATTGAAAATAGCAACACAATAACTACACAAAAGGAAAGAGAACCCCATATGTAACATGTTTTACAATGGCCCTTAAAATTCTAAATATCATCAAGAACATTGAACAATTTAAACTGCTTCTTATGATCTACGCTACTGGGTTCAAAATATTTAGTCAAGGCATTGCTCAAACCCTTGGAAAACAAAATTTCTAAGAATATATATATATCAATAATTAATAATAATCATTGGTACGGAGAATTTAAAAAAAAATCATAATTACCCAAATTCGGGATCGAAGAACGAGAGAAAGTAAGGGCGAACAAGAGTCCTTCAAACATTGCACCAGCGAACAAAATACAGAACCTTATGCCCTATTTTTTCAATAATTAAAGTTTTAAAATAAAAAATAAATAAAGTTAATTCAATGGTAACACAATTATATACCTGGAAAACTAAGATTTTTCAGATGAGTTCATATTTTCTGGTTTTCGAGCACCACTGCGTATAAGAGTTCATCATATTTCAGACCTTTACGGCAGTGAAATCGTATTCTCCCTGAACTGCCAAAAAAAAGCGAAGAAGAAGTTTGTCTCACCTCTTGCGCCGCTTGATTCTAGGGTTTGTTAGTGCGTGGAGAAGGTTATTATGCCTCTCGTAAATATATGCACAAGTGAGGACATAATTGACCAATTAATTGCATTCTTAGGGGTACGGGGGTAACTTAGATGTCCGCTTAAATCAGGATAGAATTAATCCGATATTTAGCCAGGGATTGGTTTATCACTCAGTGGCCAGATATCTACCGGGCTGGGATAGGAATCTTGGGCTTCTATCAATGATTTCAAACATTTGATTAGGTGGGATATTTCACCTAATCCTATCCTATCTCATTTCGCAAACTCAGCCCTATAGTCTACCGTGGAGTACTATTTTATTTAGAAGGAGATACAATAATAAATTGGGATAACAGTAAAAATAATTTGAACTAATATAAATTTATTATAATTGAATAGGAAATAAAAATAAAAAGATATTGAGGAGAGCGAACCTTTTTCATAGTCTATTTACATAGTACGTAATAATCACGGATGTATGGTCATATACCTCTCAAGATACAACAACGACACCCAAATAAATAGTCAATTTGGCCATCCTAACTAATTATATTTGGCCAGAAAATTGAGCAACAAAATTCTAATTGTGGGTTATATGATGCGTGAGACCAACAACAACAAAAATTATATAAGATGTGCATGATAATTTTCATAGGTGTGTATTTTACATTGCACAGGGGATAAGAAATCGCGAGAATTAGTATTTATAATACAAGTCAATCTTATTGTCTTAGTCAACAAGAATAGTTGAGAAGGTTACATAAAAGCCTAAAATTCATTAAAACTCAAAAAATTAAATAGTTTTTGATCCAAGATTTTAAGGCACAAAAAGGCCCGAGCCCGGTGGATGGTCGTGGAGCGCGTGTGGGGATTCACATCCTCACTCAACATGTATCCAATGCCCATTCCACTTTCTTTAATAAAATCATCTATAAATGAGTCTTCTTCTTAAGTGGGATTTTCTTTCAAATGAAAATCCCACTACCTTTCCAATTTCAAATTCAAAATTCACTTCTCAAATGTTCAGCTTTGGTCATTGAATTTTCACTCTCATTCGAACACAAATTTGTGAAAGTGAATATATCACGTTCATCTACTAGTAACGTAGATTATAAATATGAAACTCATTTCTGAAACAACGAGCCTTCTATATTTGGAGTATTTAGGCAAAGTTACCAAATATATCTTTCCCAAATCTTTTTCTCCAGCAATACCTACATAAGTGAAAAATCAATGTATGATGCATGTGACTCAGTTGCTTAGTTTCAGTAAATATTATTACATCAGGACAGGTAGTTCTGGTTTTGAAATCTTCTTCGTGAAGTGCCATCGGATATACTGTGGCCCTGTTGATAGTGTCATTAAACTACTCCACTTACGAGTATATCAAGACAGTGATACTCATGTAACAATGTTTACATCATTTCTCAAGTTTTTAAAGTTGTGTTCAACTAGGGGCTTGTTAACATGGGGAAGATCAACTAACTCCTATGTATGATTTTGCATGATTGAATCAATCTCAATATTAATGGCTTCCTTTCACATAGGGGCATTAGGACTAGATAAGGCTTCTTGAATAGTACATGATTCATTATCTAGAAAATAGATCATGAAATCCGAACCAAATATTTTGGTAGTCCTAGCCCATTTGTTGTGCCTTGGTTCATTATCATAATCTTGTGATTCATCTTGAATTGTAAGAGGCATTGCTTCATTTTCAGCATCACGAGTTCTCTTGTTAGAACCATGAATGTTTCCTTTTCAAGGATATATGTGCTCAAAGAACACTGTAATGGTTGTTTCTTCAGTCACATCAAGTATATCAGACTTGTGTACCAAAAATCTATATGAAGTGTTATTATCAATATATCCAATGAAAATATAGTCAATTATTTTAGGTCTTATCTTCACATTTTTTGGCTTTGGGACTTTTATGTTGGCCAAGAACCTACACACTGTTAGGTAAATGTAAGCCGAAACTTTACCTAAATAGCTCGTATGGTGTCTTTGTCATTTTTCTTGTGTGGAACCCTATACAAAATATGGTTATAAGAAAGGATCGCCTCCCCGCACATATTTAGAGGTAACCCTAAACTGATTAACATGGCATTCATCATCTCTTTCAGGATTCGATTCTTGCGTTCAGTAATATCATTTGATTGAGGTGAGTGAGCAATTATTTGATGAATTATCCATATTCAGCAATAATTCTTCATACTGTACAACATACTATCCATAACGATCACTTTGAATTTCCTTAATTCGAGTGTTCAGTTGATTTTCAACTTCATTTTTTATATTTTTGGAAGTTTTAATTGTTTCATCTTTGCCTTTTAGCAAATGAACATAACAATATCTTGTGTAGTCATCAATGAAAATAATAAAGTACATTGTGCCTCATTTGGTTTGCACAAGTTTCATATCACAAATATTAGTGTGAATCAACTCTAGAGGTGCATAACTCCTTTCCACTAAATGAAAATACATTCTCGACATTTTTGCTTCAACACTAATCTCACACTTGTGTTTTGAGTCAAATTTCATATTATTTAGTAAATTCATTTTTACCAATTTCTTTATTGATTTCATGATAACGTGTCCAAGTCTAACATGGCATAAATAACAAGACTTAACGATATAAGAAGAAGTAATAACTTTTTTTATTATAACTGGGCATCTGGCCATTATATTCAACTTGAATAGTCCCTTCTTAAGGTGACCCTTAGCAAAGAACTTTCCACTCTTAGTAAGCACAAACTGACTATACTAAAAAAACTAGCTTAAACCCATTATAGACAAGCAGGGACCTAGAAATAATGTTTTTTCTAATATCTGAAACATATAACACTTCCTTCAATCAGCTCTAGGATGGAAATCATCTTTAACAACACCTTCCCAATTTCACCAACTTCAGTAGTAGATGAATTTTCCATATGTAGGTTCCTTCCGATAATTGGGGTATAGTTGAAAAACACATCCCGATCAGAACACACATGACAGATAGCCTAGTATCAATGAATCATTCTCTTGGAGTGGATTATCTACGAGATTCGCCTCCATCACGATTGCACAAGGGTACAAATCAGACATGCCATCAGTAACAATATTAACATCATTTCGACTTTCTTTTGGTGATTTATTGCAGTATCTTTTTATGTGTGCAGGCTTGCCATGGTTGTGATAGTTGCCTTCAAACTTCTTGACCTTATTCTTGTTCGGCTTGCATTTCTACCCATAGCCTTGGTGCTTTCATTTCTTCCCAAAATCAGCTTCAGCTAAGTGAGCTTTTGTCTCCATCATCGAGGTCTTTCCATAATTTGCAGTAGACTATAAATTGCCTTCTTCGATGCACAGTTTCATAATCAGATCCTCCAAAGTCATTTGCTTTCTCTCATACTTCAGATAGTTCTTGAAATCTCTCCAACTTGGTGGAAACTTCTCAATGATTGGAGCCACTTGAGAATTTTCACAGACATGCATACCTTTAGACTGTATGCTTTGCAATTTCAATTGTAACTCTTGGAGTTGACTATTCACAGTTTTGGGATCAACCATGACATACTCCAGAAATCACCCAACAATAAACTTCTTAGTATCGGTGTCATCAATCTTGTTCTTGTTTTCCAAGGAAACCCAAAGTTCTCTTGCAGTACTTTTGGTCGAACGATCACTCTATATAGCTCATTGTCTAATCCATTTAGGATATAATGCCTACAGAGGTAGTCCATGTATCAAGGGCGACTCATTGATCGAAACTCGTATCATCTTCAGCCACAACAGGAGCATTCTTTAGTAAAAAAACTGAGATAGATTTAAAGTAGTTAAATGAAAGGTCATCCTTTGCTGCCAAGTTTAGAAATTACTTCCATTGAACTTCTGAGGACGTTCAGCATGAGCAACAAAACAGAGGCAGGAATCATAGCAATATAAGAGATAGAACCAGAGCCATAATAAAACGTAGAGGGCACATAAGTATTGTGCATACCAATGAACGATCCAAATTCAAAAATCATACCAGATCCGAACGAAGGTATAGATGAGTTCATCTGCGCAGGCATGGTTGACTTCGCCTAAGTGGGTGCAGTCACATTGGTTATAGCAGGCAGAGTTGAGAAGCAGGAGTGCAATCATTAGTTCAAAGTATAAATAAAAATCTTAAGCTTGTTAGAGATACAGTAATAAACTGGGATAACATGGGGGATAATTTGAACTAACACAAATCTATTACAATTGAATAGAAAAACAAACAAAAATAAATAACGAAATGAAAAGGTGATGAGGCAAGCAAACTCTTTTCTTAAGATTTTTATTGTCCTGTACGCAGTGATCATGGATCCATTACAATGAACCTCCCAAAATACAACAACAATGATACTAGAAGGAGCAATCAATTTAGATACCCTAGGGAACGAGATCTTCTAGTCAACTGAGCAACAAAACCATAACTGACTATATGATGCGTGAGGCAGGCAGGGAATATATTATATGAGATGTGCTGATGATTTTCGTAGGTGTGTATTTTACATTGCATTGAGGGTAATATTTATAGTTAGAGGTGTTACTACCGATTCCGGTTAACTAGAAAACTATCCTCTCCAGTTTTGATCAATGATTCGGTTAACTGTTAACCACCGATTTTGGTTCTAACTGAAACCATGAACTAGTTTTTGGTGGTTCAGTTTCTGTTCTAAATTTTCACGAACTGAAATCACCGATTAACCAGAAAAAATAGCAGTTGAACCAGTCAGTTTGTGGCCATTTGAAATCAACAGCTTGGATGATAGAGTCGTTTATGATAAGCGGTCTTAAAAACTAGCCGTTTCAATTTTAATTGCCAGTTAACCAAACACTGGCGGTTCCAACGGCTAGTTTTTCAAATATTTTTATCCATTTTTACACCCTATAAATACCCACATCTTTAACACCAATTCTCTATAATTTTCTCATTCTTCTCTTATATTCTCAAGATTGAAGTTGTTAATATGTGTAAAAATATTATCAATAATCTTTTTGTACTCATTTTGATAATCTTTCTTTTATAATATTATTATTATAAGATTTTTTCGTAATACTAAATACTATTCAAGGATCTCGTCGAGGTCCAGGTCGATGTTAAGTATTAGATCGAGGTTCTCGAGAAGAACCTTCGGCCATTGTCTGAGATTATGTTTTGCATGAGATAACGCCTGGAGAAGTTAATAACTTATATAATCAAATCAATTTTATTGAGCATTTACCCACTTCCGAAGAATTAGAATCGCCAGGCCATGTTAATCTTGATGAAGATGAGTAAGAAGGGGGTGCTAATCGTAAAACACCGCCTCCAAGATAATCAAAGTCAAACATGAAGGCGGCGAGTGATACCAATCTCCCATCTTCAGATTTTATTTTTCAAGAGCGACGATCGATGGTGCAAGTCGGGCATAATACAATTATTGCAACAAGCACTACGCCTTCAGTACCAAAAATAATACTGGCTACGGGAAGCTGATATCACACATGGAGAAAAAGCATCCCAATAAATACGACATTGATAGGTCTCAAGCACAAATAAACTTCTTGTCTTCATCTACCATCGGTGTTGGGGCCGACACTCAAGGTACGAGTTCTAATTTATTCCAATATAGAGAAAGTGGTCATATAAAGTTTCTTGCAAGATTTGTTGTCATCAAAGGTCTTCCTTTTAATCATGCGCATAGTAGTCATTATTAAATTATACTAGAGGTGCATTTAATCCATCTAGTATCAGGATTTCACGTAATAAGGTTACTCGTGATTTTGATAAGATGGTTTGTGAGTATATGTTTTAATTTTATTTCCATGTTTGATAGTTTGCCACATAATCTCTCGATATGTTTGGATATTTGAACGGATTCACATCATAATAATAATTATATGGAAATTACATGTCATTGGATTGATAATTATTGGACTTTATAAAAACGTTTGATTGCATATAGAGAGTTTAATACCCAACATCCCGCGGTCAATATTTTGCGCAATATATCCACTATTTTGTCCGAGTATCATTTAGTTATCAAATTTCTTTCAAGTTCATTTGATAATGTCGCCGCTAATACGACTAGTTTAGATTTGCTAAAAACTTTTTGTCAACCTTCTATTGGTGGTAAATTTTTCATGTTAGATGCATTTGTCATATTTTGAATTTATGTGTTCAAGATGGTTTAACTACTTTCAAAAATAAAATTACTCCGATTAGAAATGTGGTATTTCATATTGCAAAACATGATTCGATTGTAAAAAAATAGCAAAAATATTGCCAAATCATTGGTTTGCATCCAGAAAGAAATTTAATTGATGTGTTAAATCGTTAGAACTCAACTTATAAATTGTTTAATGATTCTTTTGAATGTAGAAAAGTATCGTGCACCTTTATTTTCTAATCAAGATATCAATTTCGTTTTATTCCCCAACACGTGGGATGATTGTTATAATATGATATTCCTTTAAAAAAAACTAACGACGCAACCGTTACTTATCACGTGTTTATTATCCTACCTCTACAGTTCTTCTTGATCAACGTATTCAAATTGTACTTATTAGACATTACTCGATTTGCCTGAATTATGTGATTGCATTGCCAGTATGTTGAGAAAATAGGCCACATATTTTGGTACATTCCCGATTTTTTTTATTGCGAAAATTTTAGACCCATATTATCGAAGCGAAGGTTTACAAAATTTGCTTACAGTTTATTACGAAATATTAGGACATTTTTTACAAATTTCGAACATTGTGATTACTAAGCCTCATTAGTAGTGCTCACCAAGTACAATAATTTATTTGCTCTTTTCCATAAATACAATCAATATTCTAGTGAGTTTGGTGTTTCACCTTCCCCTTCCTCTTCCCCACCATTACTTTTAAAGTAAAACCTTTGTTCAATGTTTCTCGACAAGTTGTAAACCCATATACGAGGTTGATTGAGGATACTGAGTAAAAACGGCAAAGGGCTAGTGCTAGTCGAGTAATGAAGTTAAAAACTTATTTAGGGGCATTTGAATCGGGAAGTATCTCGAAAAAGTCCAATGACACTAAGAATCTTATGCAGTTTTGGTCGAAAGTGACTACTATTTTTCCTACACTCTCTAGGATTGCAAAGTAGGTTTTCACCATTCCTGTTTCAACGATTTCTATTAAACAAGTCATTAGCACGGGAGGCATTATGTTATATGATCGACGTTCTAACTTATTACCTAAAGATCTTAAAAAACAAATGTTAATGAATAACTCGATCAAAGATGAAAATCGAGAACAAGAACTACAATTGGGTGAATATGAAGAGAACGACTATTACGATACCACTTAACGACAGAACGAAGACAAGCCTCTTCCACTATTCACATAGGTAAGTAAGGTAAGTATAAGAATTACGTGAATTTTGATTCTTATTTGAGAATACGTAGCCAAGTTAATTCCAATATCAAAAGTTAAAATTTTTAATTTTAATTCTAATATTATAATTAAAATCAAATCCTTAAAAAATATTTTTAAACTCTTTTCCTTTTTCAGAAAATAAAAAACGAACTATGTTGACTTTGATTTTTCTATGAGAATACGTTGCCAAGTTAAATTCAATATTAAAAGTTAAAATTCTTAATTCTAATTTATAATATTAGAATTAAAATTAAGTCTTTTTTTAATATTTTTTAAAACTCTTTACTTTAAAAAAATTCTTATTTTAGTTTATCATTTATTCTTTATCTACTTTTCTCGTTAATTTTTTAAAAATTAAAAAAAAGGCGATTAGAAAAATGGTGTTTTCAAACCGAATCGGGATTCAGCCAAAATCGAAACTGGTTCGGTTTTGATTAGAGGATGGTCGTTTTTTTTTAACCTGGGATTAACAAATGGTCGATTGTAACCAGATTTACACTTACCACCTAATGTTTTTTTTGTTATTATTAACAACTCAAAGTATGCGAGTTTTGCTCTTTGCAACCTTCAGGCTATTTTTCATTCAAAAAATGGCCGGATCGAAGCACGTAAACCTCATGCCTCATCACCAATTATTGTGTTGGGCAATATTTTTATTTCTTTAGAATGAACCATGAGGTTTACGTGCTTCGATCCGACCATTTTTTGAATGGAAAATAGCCTGAAGGTTGCAAAGTGCAAAACCCGCATACTTTGAATTGTTAATAATAACAAAAAAAAACATTAGGTGGTAAACCATAAGAACGTGCAAAATCCGCATACTTTGAGTTGTTAATAATAACAAAAAAAATATTAGATTGTAAACCATAAAAACGCGACATATATAGGTGGCAAAGATTTTTTTTCCCTTATATTTTTCCCAAATCCTTTTCGCCAACAATTTATTTATATATTTTCCTATTCTAACTTTTCAAGTATATTGAAAACATGTTTTTAACATTCAAGCTAAAAAAGAAATTTAGTCAAAGCATAATCATTGATATTTAAGGTAAGTAGGTAAAGTTCCACTGGTTTAAAATAATGTTATAGTACAATTTATTAATAACTTCTTTATAATGGAATACACAAGAAATTAAATAATAGTTTTTAAAAAAAATACATGACGAGAGTATATGAGATCCGCTACGTCTTTTACGAGAACTTTAATTCCAATACTACAATTAAAATCATTTTTTTATGCTATATATTCAAACAGGTTTTCATTTTGAACAAAACTCAGAAGTAAAATTAAATAAAATACCCTTAAAAACTCTGGATATATAACAAAGAATCTCCAAGTTATCTTTCTCAATTGTTAGCTATAACTAATTTCCACTCACAATAGTCTTTATTGCCTTTTTTTTCCGGAAAAAAACCATTCATTATCATAAGTGTACAATCTTAATTTGTGATTTGTCCACAAACTTACAAGTGTTCTGTTTCAGTTAATCATTAGTTGAGCAAGTATATATTGAAATTGGAATTTGCTAAATCTAATTTATTTATTTGATTTGGAAGAAGCTATTTTAAAATTTAGATGAGCCTTTTTTTTTTTTTTCTTGGGAAAGAAGCTGATGGCGTGCCAGGTTATATTTGGGCTTACACAGCGGCCCAACAACAAGGGATCTTTGCCTACGCTCCTGCTACTGCGTACATTTTACATTCATTGCGCGGTTGGGCATTGGGTTATACCGGCCCAGAGTCCGTACAGAATATGCCTATGCTTGGAAGTCCCAGGCCTGTTTGATGCGGTGTTTATTGGGATTTTAAATTTTGAAAATTTTGAGTATATAGAATTTTATAAATAGTAAAACTTTTTGTTTATTATAAGATTTTAAATTATTTATTTTTTACTGTAAATATCAAATCATGTAATTGAATAATAATGTATTATTATATTATATTTGATATCAAATCATGTTTGAAAAGTGAAGATATTGTATTATAATATTTTATTTAGTAATATTTAATTATTTATTTATAAAAATTTAGAATAAACGAGTATTCGTTATTTGAAATAGTTTCGGATGATAGGACAAACATGCCCTTGGATGTAAAGCATGAACCAAGTATATTTCGTGTTAGGTGCCGACTATGTAAAAACGTTATTATTAATAAACAGATTAAGTTCAACAACTAATTATACCATCGATTCAACATCTACTATATTTTAAATTATTATTGTATCGTGTAATTTAGACAATGACATGCATTGGACTTGCGTGAATTTTGTTTGCAGGTCTATATTTTGTACAAGCGGTAGGTTTTCAAATGGAAATGATGGGGATTGGTGTGTGTACGTAGACATGTTGATTCGATTCAAACCGCTGAATTTTTTAATTAGTGATAATGAACTATCGATTTTTAACCGAAAAATGTGTAATCGAAACTGAATCGACAAAAAACTGGTTATGGTTCTGGTTACGAATCGTCGATTCGATTTTTAATCGGCCTTTTATTTCGTTTTTTTTTATGTATTTTCGAAAAATTAAACAAGATTTAAACAAAGTAATTTTTAAAGAAAAAAGACTTGTATTTTATTCTAAGTTTCTAATAATGAAACCATAAAATGAGACTTGTACAAAATATTTTTTTAAATGACTTGGATTTAATTCTAATATTAGAGTTAAAATTAAAAAAGAATTAATTTTAATATGAAAAATAACTTGCCTACGTATGCTCGTTAAATAATCAAAGTCGACGTAATTCTTATGTATTTTGGGGAAAAATGAGTTTTTGAAAAATAAAATAATAAAAAAGGGTTTCAGTTTAATTCTAATATTAGAAGTTAAGATTAAAAATTTTAAATTATAATATTAGAAGTTAAAATTGAAAATTTTAACTTCTAATATTGGTGTTAAGTAATCAAAGCCCACGTAGTTCTTATGTATTTGAAAAAAAAAATAATGAGTTTTTGAGTTTTTTTCGTTGAAAAAGTCGTAAGAATGAGAGGTGTTAAACTTTTTATCATCCTGGTGTCGAGCTATTTTTCCGCAGGACCTCTCCTATAGTATCGTCACCATGATTCTGATAACTTATTAATTTGTCTGGTATCTAATATATGATTCATTTATAAATTAGTTTACTAGACCGAAAACTTATGACGTTTAGAAATGCTCATAGTTCATTGTGTATTTCAAACACATCAATACCATTTTAATGCATTCCAACGTTCGTGGCTATGGTTGCTTATATACATACTAGGTTTATTCATGAGATAGACTAAGTCTGGTCGTGTACAATTCGTCAAGTACATTTCCTATGACCCCGAGCATACTCTAACTAAGCAACTGATTCAGCCTTGTTAATTACCAAGTTTATATTTAGATTAATGAGCGTCCTACTAGATGGGCCTTCGTAGGCATTGAATTTCTTGAGCACTTTCTCAACATAATGAGATCGTGACAAAAATAATTTTTTATCGAGTGTTATTGATTTTAATACCAAATATTACATCAGCAACTCTCATATCTTCCATGTCAAAATATCTTTTTTAACATTCTATTAATATTCAAGATCTAATCATAATTACTGCCTATGATCAGTATGTCATCCACATATAGACATACAATAACACATGCATTTAATTCATTTGACATAAAAATACTTGTCACGTTCATTAATCTTAAACTCATTTGATAACATAATTTCGTCAAACTCCATATCCATATGTCATTGTTTCACAGCTTGCTTAAATTCATACAATAACCGAATCAATTTGCATACTTTTTTTTTATTTTCACCAGGTACAACAAACTTTTTAAGTTGAACCATATATATTTTTTATTCCAACCCCTCGTTCAAGATCACAATTTTCACATTCACTGATAAATGATAAATATCAAGGAATAGTCTAATGAATGTTACCCTTGTTACCAGTAAGTATGTATCAAAAAAAATCATAACCTTCTAATTTAATTTTTTTTAAATTATTAGATGTAATAAAACAAATCGATGCTATTGTAGGAAAAAAAGATTCGTTAATTTATTTATTTCGTCAACTATAGTATAACCATACCACAAGAAAAATCAATGTAAATTTAATCAGTACACTAAATCTTCCAATAGGGGCGTCATGTAATCATGTCCACGATGAAAACAATTACTAATAAAAAACAAAGTTACTCCTCTGGTCAAATATAATCTTCTTGAAATTCACTACAAATCTAAATGAGAGATTATACGAGAAATCGGTCAAATACAATCTCCTGGTTATAATTTATCGGGGCCTTAAATCCTTTTGGCTGAAATTTATTAATCTCAGACCATATCAACACCACTCGCTAATCAAGAACGTCTCCCTTACGCTCCACAATAATCAAATCTCAAACACATTAGCAATTAATACTCCCTCCTGATTATAATTATAGTAGACTTTTATTTACCCCAAAATTATAACATATTTTTCATATGTATATAATACATTTATATATATAGTTCTAGTGAATGTACATTTGGTATCAATAATCAATAAATTATTAGTATTAAAAATAAAAATATAATTGGAAAAATAGGTAAAATTTAATATTTTAATTATATTAATTACTTTTTTTAGTGAGTATTAGTTATAAGAAAAATATGATGGCCTGTGAATTTCTGGAAAGTGTTCATATTTTATGTGTCTGTTTCTCGTGGTTTGTTAGTTTTGGAAAAAAAAT
Source organism: Phtheirospermum japonicum (assembly GCA_014905375.1). Lineage (NCBI taxonomy): Eukaryota > Viridiplantae > Streptophyta > Magnoliopsida > Lamiales > Orobanchaceae > Phtheirospermum > Phtheirospermum japonicum. Next base: position 69,247 of record BMAC01001293.1, on the reverse strand, counting down.
TGGTGTTTTGGTGTCACCGAACCTAATATCTACCTAATTTAATATTTTCATTTTATATATTTTTACATAATTTAATATTTTTCCATCATTATTTTTTTCCGAATTTAATATTTTACTTTTACTATATGTTACCTAATTCAATATTTTCTTTATCATATTTTGTCTAATCAAATATCTTACTTTTATTATACTAATATAAAATAAGTCATATTTATTTATAAAAAATCTATATAAGTTGAATTAATTTTTATTTATAATAAAAGTTAAAATATATTTATTTTTAGAATTTCAAATATTCTATTTAAGAAAAATTCGAGTTATATAAGATTATTACAAAAGGAGAATAAAGTATAAAATATGTAAATTTAAATTAGGATATCTAATCCTAATATAATGCATTCAGAATAACATTAAGATTTTATATGAAAAACTAAAAAAACCAACAAAAAACAAACAAACAAACAAACAAAAAGACATGCAACAACAACAAAAACTAATAATAACAAATTGTTACACCTAGGAAAATAAATATTAAGATATTCTAAATCAGCTTATCTAATTCTAATAAAATGCATTGTTAAATATATAAATGAATGTTTTGCAAAAAAAAAAAAAAAGAAAGAAAAACAGGAAACAAAAAATAATGATAAAATAATATTACATATACTACAAGTTAGATATACGACGTTTTTTTAATAAAGTTATTAGTGTTTTTATAAATTTTAATTTTTTATAACGCATATTCACACGCGACACGCGAGTGTTGCATATCTTACATTTTTACAAACTCAATTTATTACGGGTTTCCTTTCAAGTATAGGGTATTTTGCTATATTTTACAACTAATTCCGTGACCCCCGGGTAAAAATAATTAAAAATTACTAATTGTGAAAACCAGTCTTACTGTAATTATAACAAATAATGCTCCGATCTTTGTGTAAAAATCATTTATTGTGAAGAATATTCTTTGTGTAAATATAAAATAATGTTACGATTTGTGTGTACCATCTTCAATATTATTCTTTTAGTATTTTTAATGAGTGTTGTTTTTTTTAAATCCCGCATAATATGCTGGTGTTGAATTTGTATACGTATATAATTAAATATGAGTAATAAATTCAATCAAAACATAAAAATATAAAATTATATAATATTAATAATTAATAATTAATTAATATTGAATATGCACCGTTAAAATGCGACACGGGTTGAGAGTATGTTATCTTTTGAACTTTTCAAATTACGTAACTAATAATTACTAAAAGTTTAATCTAAATATTAAAATATAAAATAATCTAATAATAATAATTGATTAATAAAGATTAGACACGAGTTTAGAATGTGACATCTTTTAAAATTTTCTTAGTATGTAAATAAAATTAGTAATAAATTTAATTTAAATATAAAATAAAAAAGTATTTAATAATTATAATAATTAATAAACTGATTAGAAATGTACAAGGCATGAGTTAGAATACATCCTTTGATTTATTTTTTTTTATTTAAAACTTTATAATTATGACAAATATCTTTCTTATTTATAGTTTAATAAATCTCGTGTGTGATACACGAGTGTTAAACTGATTTCATATATGTCAAAGTTCGGCTTTAAATATAATGTCCTCGTGGGTACTATAATATTTTTAATATTAAGACTTCATAGTATTTTTGATATTAGTTACTCTATATACTTAATTACTCCATTAGTCCTATAACACATTGAACAATCCCACTTTTTCAATTCATTATTTCAAAACATAACTCGCTTTGCTAAATTTGAAGTGCATTTAATTTGTTATTTTTCTACTATACCCTTGATTAATTTGATCAACTCACGTAAATAACTTTTATAATTAGCAAAATGTAGTACATCAAGGATCATGTTAGGAATGTCATGTCTCATTATTTTCCTAACTTCATCAATTGGCACTTCTTAAATATTGATGGGAAAACAAATATTAAAAGAACTACGGTTCTTTACATTTTAAATTGATATCCAATTTATTTTCACACAAAATAATCTAGTTGTAATGTAATGATATTTTTTGCCATGGGGCTTGTTTAGCTTATGGTTTGAAATACCAAGGTGATATTTTGAATATCGAAAATTCATTTGTTATAATACTAAAAAATTAAATACTAAATTAATAATTTTTTACAATTAAATAATTAAATATTGCTAAATAAAATATCATAATAATTTTTTAAACATAATTCGACATCAAACAATATAAAGGTATAGGGTAGGTCCCCTGGGAGACCGGTCTCATTCTATGATTTGATATCTAATTATAAAAAAATAAAGAATTTTGAATCTCATAACAAACAAGAGTTTTTATTATTTACAAAATTTTGAATACACTTTGAATTGCATAATTTAAAATCACAATGAATGTTATTAACCAACAGATCGAATATATAGTGAGATCGGGCGACCGCCCTAGTTAGATTCGCCGGAAAGCATTACTACCATGGCTTATATATAAATAATTTATTATCTTTAGTTATATAATTAGTATAATATCTTTTTGGCAAAATAAGCAACTGGGTGTAGTGGTTAGAGAGTCATCCCTTTAAATGGTACTCGGTCCAATTAGACTCAATACCATATTTGTTTTTCTATTTCAGTATATTTATATTTTCTAACTTTTATTCCCATCTCTTAAAAGATTTAACAAACTTTGAGGTCTCTTAACTGAGATTCAATTATTGTTTTCAAGTCTCTTTAAAGAAAAAAAGAAAGAAAGAAAAACTTGAAGCCTATTAATATAAATAAAAAGATTTTTTTTTGATCAGTCATATAAGTTTTGGGATTTGTAATTGGATTTTTACATTTTCCGAATCAGAAAAAAAAAAATTCTATTAATAAGATTTTGCTCAACATTCAAGATCTGTTATAATTAAAATCATATATTATTGACTTGCGCTAAGCTTGAATATAGCTCATTATGGTTCAAATAGACCCAAAAGTTTAGAATTCAAAATTTTACCTCAACACACTTGGTCTAACCTGTTGCATAGTACTCGGTGCAATTAACCTGACCTTAAGACCATTTAGATTTTAGACTTTGTTTGAGCCGTTGTACAAAGTATCTGATTACATCAAGTTCGAGAGATTAACTTTTTTTCTAATAAAAACACAACACACCTAGAAGAAAACGCATTTTATAGCTTTTGTGAAAAAAAAAGTCGTTACAAAGTATCACTTTTTACATTTTTTATGGTGACGACTAATGGATAAAGATCTTCCTAAAGTAACATTATACTTTATTATTTCAGTGGTTAATAATTTATGATGTATTTTCTTCAAAAATATAATTTAAATTTGTACACACGAATTAAATGAGGAAACTAAATTACCTTAATATCCTCAATAAGTTTTTTCTTCTTTGAAAATGCTTATCTTTGTTATTCTCCTTCCACGAAAGATAAACTTCATTTCAATTTCCGTCCGTTCATAATTTCAATTTTATTCATTATGTATTCTTAATTGGAGTGTTTTTGTGTATGTGTACACATCTTTTTTTTTTTTTTTTTTTACTGAGATAGTACTTTTTTTTCTCAACAATAAGAGCTCGTACAACGCACGACGTTTTGCCACGGTTATACAAGCTTAGCCGCGGGGGACGCGCTCCAACGCTCAAATGGTGGGTCTCGCGGGCAAAAACTTACCCGGTTGAAATGTTTTTTTGTTTTTTTTAAATATACGACTGTGATTAAAGGGGCTTTAGAGATCCAACAACCCACATTAATCCCAACTCACTTTTTTTTTTAAATTCAAGAAATTAAAAAAAAATGAAAAATAATTACACACACACACACACACACACACACACACACACCACACACACACACACACACATATATATATATATATATATATATATATATATATATATATATATATATATATATATATATATATGGGTTGAGTTCAAATGTGAACCCGTCATTATATGTGAACCTAGGGACTCATCTTGATCATTAGATTGGATAATTTTGATGGTTGAGATCATGACATGTCAGTATCGTAATAATATAAAAAATACATTAATTAATTAAAAATGGTATTTTAGACATATATCAACGTTTACAAAGAGCACTACATTGTTCTTTAGAAAGCACAATAGATTAAGAAAAAAAACACTACGATTGTATACAAAAAGTATCGCAAATTTCGTCTATAAACTGCAAATTCAAAAATTTGAAATGAAACTCAAATCTTCAACAAACCATAAATTTTTCAAATTCGTTTTGTATGAAATATATATCAAATTAATCACATTCTCAAGATCTACAATTTAAGATACATATTGCATGTTTTAAAACGTAAAATATATATATATATATATAATTAAATTAAAAAAATTGGACTGATTTTAGCACTACAGTACTGTGTAAAAAGCACAATGAACTTGGACATATAATTGCACTGTGCAATATTAGATCTAAGGCCAGGATTAGTACTTAGGTTCACATATAATGACGGGGTTCTCATTTGAACCCAATCATATATATATATATATATATATATATATATATACACACACACAGAGTCACACATATATATACACATACACACACACACATGTGTGTGTGGTTGGGATTAAACTAAATACAATTTTATAATTATTTAAATATTTGTATTTGTTTTATTATTAAATTAGTTGTTAGTCTTTTAACATTTTTTTTTTTTGATAGTCGACCTGACCTGGAAGACTGTGGAGAGTAATGTTACACGTGATAGAATTCGGGTCAAAAGCGCATGCCAGCCTAATATAAGTCGAGTCGAACAAGAGATTATCCAATCCGAACAAGGAGCCACACGATACGTAAGAGGTCGGTCAAGGTCTCTCGTGTGATTAACACCCGGAACACATGGTCGACCACATGGTGGTCGAGCTGCTGCTCGCCAAACGAGGAACATCAACCCATTACGCAATGATCGGTCAAACACTAGGCCGCCTACCTATCCCGTAACCTGCCGTGCCTGTCACCTAGGTTGCCGAGCCTATCACGTAACCTGTCGAGTTCAGCGCATCGACTGCCGAGCCCAATGCAACGGCCGAGCAGGTCACGTTTTGCCAGGGCTCCTGTCGTGTGCGGTCACCCCGTCAACTATGATGTGGTCGACCAGATCTCAAATCTCAAGTTGCATGAATGACGCACTACAGTGGCCGACAATGTCCCGGGTCATTAGTTCTTTCTCATCCTGCCAATCTTGTTTTGGCCCACCAGGGCACATGAGGGCCGACCAGTGTTCGTAAGGCTGACCAAGTCTCAAATCTCAAGCTGGCGCACGCATCTCGCCGCCTTTGGGTCGGCCAACCATGATGTACTATTGTGGCCTACCAGGACAAGTATGATCGACCATGTCTCGGGTCACTAGTCACCGGTGCGCTCGCACCTTGCCAGCCTTTGGCTGACCAGGGCACACGAGGCCAACTAGGGTTCAATTACAAGCGCGCAGTCGCACGACCTCTTATCAACGAGCAGGCCGACCAGGACGTGCAATGGCCAACTAAGAGTCTAAAGGCAGATTGGCGCATATTAGTATATCACCATTACGATTCGGCAAGGTCGTCTCGGCCAGGTGCTCGATGCACGACCAAACTCAACCCGTCACGCACCGCTATTGGGCAAGAACGACTCGGCCAAGCTTGACCAACAATGAGGTAGGATCTCCTCGGCGCCGAGGTTAGATGAGGACGACTATGAGGCGGTGAAAACGACGTAATCAAGGTTAAACAACTTTGATTAACCCTGGTTCAGAAAAAGCTAGTACCCAATGACGTAGCGCTACATGTTTTATTAGGGTTAGGGTTTTGGTTAACTTTTTCCCAAAGTAAGTCGGTGACCACTAAGGTGGCGACACGCGTCCACTTAGGGTTTGAATAGAAAACTATAAATAGCCACTCTAATAGAGAGAGAAGAGATCTAAAATCTTAAAGAGAGAAATAAATAGAGAGTTTTAGAGAGAGAAGCTTGTAACCAACAAATCAATACTTGCAAAAGAATCTTGTTAAGGCCGATCCGACCCGAATTTCATGAATAAAAATCATGCACTTTTTCCTACTCGTTTCTTATATATTTTCATGTCGATCTCCTTATTTTACATATTCAAATTTCTTAGGCTACTCCTAGTTTAAATAATTTCTAATATTCTTATTTATCCTTTTTATTAAGAAATTTGAGTAAAATAATAATTTATGCAATATCAACTCAACATTGATACTAGTAACATCAACCATCACTCATCTAACTTACAAATGACATCATTTGACCTCAATCATTCATTTTAGCGGCATTGTACATGCTTTAATGAGTAAAATATTCACTCCGTCCAATTATATCTGTCGCAATTTATAGAAATTAAGAAAGATGATTGGTGTTATAATTATGAGTATCAAATAACCATAATATTCTTTTGTTTAAAATAATTAAAAGTGTGAAATAATAAAAGTAGGAGTAAAAGTAGAAAATAACTTCTATTTTTTATTGGGAAAATAAAAAATAACAATAATTATCTTTTAAAAATGTAAATGCAATAGATACAACGGGAGAATATTTTTTTTTTCAAATTGCAACATATAGAACGAGACGAAGAGAATAGTAAAAACTCATAAGAGCTCAACTTCAAATAATTCTTTAATTTTTTAAATACTATATTATTATTTTTATTATTAAAACAACACGCTACCTTTCAACGGTTTAATTAAATAAATAATATAAATTTAAATCAGAATTAAAAAAATAAGGTAGTTTCGAAAAGTTTTAAAAAAATCTGGCGGGACGCGGTTGCCAAAAGCGTCCCGCCCACCGGGACGCTATTGCCAAAAGCGTCCCGAACCCAATTTTTCTCCCCCAAAGTTTTTGGGGCCAAAATGAAAAAAAAAAAAATTACACGGGGGATCGGGACGCTTTTGGAAATAGCGTCCCGGTAGAATTTGGCAAAAAAAAAAAAACCCGAGGTCGGGACGCCTTTTGGGAATGGCGTCCCGGGGCAATTTTGCAAAAAAAAAAAACTCGACGCATATAACCTAAAACGCCTAACGCTTAACGCCTAACACACGCACACACCCGTTTCTTACCAGCAACAAGCAACAACAAGAGAGGGCAGGCGGCCATTTCTCACCTTTCACAAGTGAGTTTTAATTTTTTGTAATTTAATTTAATATATTGTGTAATTAGTTGTTAGTTTTAGTATTTAGGTATTATATTGTTATTGTTATTGGGTTTGTTGTTATTTTTAATTTGAATAAATTGCAGTTAGATTTATTTTTAGTTTGTATTAAATTTAGATGTTTTTGAGTTTTAATTATGAATATTTATGAAATTTTATTTGGTTTGTTAGATTTTTTTTGTTAATTGTTAATTGTTCATGGAAGTTGTAAATCTTGTGAATATTTACGAAAATGTATTACGAAAATATATTAGGTTTGTTTGTGAATTGTTAATTGTTCATGGAAATTATAAATTTTTTTGTGAATTGTTCATGTAAATTGATTATGAAGAATATTGACCTTAAATTATTAACTTCTATTTAATTGCTTGTGAATATTTACGAATTTTTAGTTATGAAAATTCACGAAAATTTATTAGGTTTATTTGCGAATTGTTTATGGAAATTTTTATTTTTTATGCAAATTGTTAATATTAATTTTTTTGTGAATTGATCATGAAAATTGATTATGGAAAATATTGAATAAATATATAATGATTAAAGTAGATTATGGAAAAATATTGTTACCTTCTGTTTAATTGCTTATGATAAAACTATGTGAAAAATTGGATTTATTTGTTTGTGGTGTAGTTATCAATTATGTGAATATTTTGATTTTATTTATTTTGTGGGAAATGACTAATTATGTGAATATTTGAATTTATGAGAAATTACTAATTATGTGAATATATGAATTTATTTATATTTTTAGAAGTAAGTGCACATATGGCGAATATGTCTTCCGGCAATGAATATGAAATGTATGTATCGATTCTACGAGACGAGAGTTGATGTGCAAATGTAGAATCCATCGAGCATCATCCCCCACCGGTGATCCCGGACTACCCCGCCGATTGCTTCGGACCAGATGAAGGAAGCGATTTCGAAAATGGTTTAGACGAACTAGATGATGATGGTCATAAAACTAACGAGAAATTCTTTCAGTTGGGGGATAGCGTACCAGATGAAGATCCTTTTGAACCTACCTTGAATGAACTTGTCCCTACAACCCATAAACGAGCGGATAGAGGCTCGGCACTGTACAAGAACATACCATTTTTTGATCGCGTATACGAAGACGTTCCTATTGATTCTATTGTTGTCCCTCAACCGGACTTGTACTACAATAAAGACGAAGGAGTGTTGAGAATAGGCATGATATTTAGAGATAAAAGACATTTGATGTGAGCTGTCAAAGATTACTCCGTGCGCGTCGCCAAGTGTTCGTATAGAGTGGTAGAAAGCAATCCTGTGATGTGGAAAATTGTTTGCATGTCGAGTTCACTTGGTGAGAATCATGTAGATATGAACAAATCATCCGAATGCGGATGGTGGCTTCGCGCTAGTTTTCGGAAACGGAAGGGTGCTTGGGTAATCACAAGATTGGGTTTTGAGCACAGATGTCTCGCATCGTTTACACGTAAAGATCACCCCAATTTGTGTAAAAATATGATTGCTATGCTCATTACCAGCCACGTCGAGCAGGATCCGTTATATAGCGCCTTACATGTCCAACAGGCTGTCAAACAAGAATATGATTACCTTGTGCCGTATCACAAGGCGTGGCAAGGTTTGTCACGGGCTCGTGAAAATGTGTACGGGACGTGAGAGTAGTCGGTCCAATATTTACCAAAATACATGGAGGCCTTGCAGATGTACAACCCGGGGACCGTGGTCGAGTGGTGACACAAATCTTCTGGCATACCCGATGTGAACATGTTAAGATTTGTATTTTGGGCCTTTCGACCATGTATCGAGGCTTTTAAACATTGTCGCAAGGTGATCAGTGTTGATGGAATATTTTTGGTTGGAAAGTACAAGACATCACAATGGCACATCAATTATAGCTGGCAAAGCTGCATCTCATTGATGTGTGGTTGGACAGCTATTTATTTGTGTTCTGTGCAACAATGTATTGGTTGACAATACATCACAATGGCACAACAATTATAACTGGCAAAGGTGCATCTATATATATGTACACACAAACAAACTTATCAAGAAACATAAACTATACTAGCTAATAATGGCTAATTTTGACGAAAACCATCCAGATGTTCTAAAAATAGACAATGATTACTACAATCCTGCACTCACCCCATGGACCATGGAGATGGAACGAGTCATTTTGAAATTTTCGGGCGCTCAGAATGAAGGTGTTCGAAGAGGTGCAAAAAAAGCACATGTTATCATGAGCGTCCCGCAGGTAAAAATTATTCTCGAGCGTCGTTTCATGTTTTCACCCACTATTCCAGAAATTTACGATCGAATTGAAGAAATGGAGATAAGGTACGGATGGTGGAAGGCAAGACTTTCTGGGGATGGTATTTTTTTGGATGAAGAAACGTCGATTGATTTGTATTGATACCACTATCAATAACAATGTCTCTCTAGCCTATGTAAAGTTCACACAACTGTCTACATCTAATTATTTGGTTTGTGTTGGTTTCATTTCAATTACTATTTTTTTTTGTTCATAAAGGAATACGGTGATGATGCATCAAGGAGGTATTATTTGTATGACATCCCACCATTAATGAAGATGATGGAAGCAGCTTTCAATTGATGCGTACTCAATGTATTAGGACTCAAATGTGTAATAAAATGGGATCAGAAATGATCTTAGTTCGAGTGTGCAACTATGCACTTTGTTTACTTTGTAATGTTTGAATTTGTCACGTCATCTATTTTCTTATATAATCAAATGTGTAATCTTTTATTTTTTCTTATTCAATAAAATTATTTCTTTAATGTTTATCTAAAATTGCTGATGACAATACTACACATGTATCAATAGGTTTTTCAACTTTTCATGTGACAAGACCTGATATTATTCCACACGTTTTTCAACTTTCTTTGTGACAAGACTACACCATAAGCATTACGTTTTTTAATCTTTAGCTGTGACAACGACAACACATTCAATACAACTGTCTTGTGAGATTGTAACTCATCTATAAATTTGGAACATTGGACTACATTCTTTACAACCAATTCACACCCTCACACCTTTGGTTTTCTCCATCATCTAAGCATTCTCATAACAAAAGGAAAAAATGAGTTCAAATCAGCCTAACAATGTACTATATTTTGAATCCGAAGAAGATTTCTTTTTCTATGATACGAATTCAATCGAATGGAGCATCCATATGGATACTAAGCTTGTTGACGACCTCCGTGAGATTAAGCTCAATGGTGTCTACGATCCAAGAAGAGGATTACGCAACAATATCATGTGAATTTTATTGGACAAAATCAACTGTGCGTTCGGGAAAGACTTCACAATGGACGACATAACCGCTCGAGTTCAAATTCTGAAAAAACGACACAAGCATTTTCATATGATGTTAGGAAACGAACATTGCACTTGGGATCATGAGACCAACAAAGTGCAAGCGCCAGATTGGCTAGTACGGTTTTGGAACGACGTCGCAGGCCATGCTGAGTTTACTGCTGCATATCTAAAACATGGAGAACCTTTATTCGGTTTGATGGATCGGGTATTCAATCAAAATTACTTGAATTGCATTTGTCAATACCACAATCTCATTGGAAATCCGCCATTAAGAATGTGATCGCATCCGTGTAATATCAAATTACTGTAATTTTTATTTTAATTTTCGTTATTGTATCTTAATTTTATTGTATTTTTAATTTGAAATTAAAATTTCTTGTCATTCGGTTATTTATATTATTTTATTGTATTTTTCATTTTCAAATAAACTTCGTGTAATTTTAAGACATTATTATAATATGTTTATTTATTTTAATTAATAAAATTTTTAAATAAATTATAAATATAAAAAAACCTTAAACTATATAATATAAATAAATAAATAATATGTGTGTTAGGGTTAGGGTTAGAATTTTGTTGCGCCGAGTATTTCTTTTTTGCAAAATTGCCTCGCGACGCCATTCCCAAAGACGTCCCGACCCCGGGTTTTTTTTTTTTTGCAAATTCTACCGGGACGCTATTGCCAAAAGCGTCCCGACCCCCGTGTAATTTTTTTTTTCATTTTGGCCCAAAAAACTTTGGGGGAGGAAAATTGGATTCGGGACGCTTTTGGCAACCGCGTCCCGGTTGGCGGGACGCTTTTTTGCAACCGCGACCCGTCAAATTTTTTTAAAACTTTTTGAAACTACCTTATTTTTTTTAATTCTGATTTAAATTTATATTATTTATTTAATTAAACCCCTTTCAACCCTCTACTTCCTTTTCACCCCCCACTGTCACATTATTATTCCAAGGCCAAGCACAGAGAGAGGCAACCAGGACATTAAAAGCCCATCCCTGAATAAATAAAAGCGTATATCCCACGCACAAGATACCCCGCATTAACCTCGTAATCCACAAAAACCTCAAAGACAAACAAACCCCAATTTGTCCAAAATACACATTTATTATTACCACTAACCCCTCTCTCTCTCACCTCACCTAGGAAGAAGCAAACATAACTATATCTTGCCAAACTTCTCTCTGTGCTCACTTGCCCGGCCACACTTTTCTGCAACTTAAAAAAAAAAAGAAAAAGAAAGAATGGGAGTAGGAATGCATGTGAAATCGGACTCCGACGTAACGATGAGCATCGAGGCCTCAACCCCGCCGCGCTCCCCACGGCGGCCTCTGTACTACGTCCAGAGCCCATCGCACTCCCATAACGACCTCGAAAAGATGTCATACGGGTCGAGCCCGTTCGGGTCACCGGCCCATCACCACTTCCAGTACCACTGCTCGCCCATCCACCACTCGCGCGAGTCGTCCACCTCCAGATTCTCGGCGTCGCTGAAAAATCCGAAGAGCTTCGTCGGCGGCGGCGGCGGCGGAGGGTGGCGCCGGATGCAGAGGAAGTACAACGAGGCCGGCGAGGAGGAGGACGAGGATGATGACGAAGATGGGCGGGAAAATGGTGGGCAGCTCATGAGGTTTTATGTGGTCTGTTTCGTGCTGTCGTTTGTTGTGCTTTTTTCGATCTTCTCGTTGATTCTTTGGGCCGCCAGTTTGGCTTACAAGCCCAGCGTTATCGTCAAGGTCAGTTCAAGTTTCTATTTTTATTATTTTTTTAAATTTGTTTTGGTGTTAGAATCACAAATGCATGAGTTTAGAGTTAACTCAGTGTTGAACTCATAAAGTGCAAGGGCAGCAGGTCTATCAGTTATGATGAAATGTTTTGAGTTGACTCGTTGACTGTCACGCGAGTTTGGAATATTTTGCTAAAAATAATCATCTTTTTATCCTGAAAGTAAATCTGGAAAGTTAACTTTTACATATTTTAATTGATTAGAGAAAAACACAACCAATTACCGTTGGTAATAATGTGATTAGGCCTAATTTGAAGTGATTTTGATTATACTGGTGGAGATAAGATTCCCTGTTAGGTTTGGTCACTGTCAAACTTAAATTGTAACAGCAAAAGGTGTTTGCACTTTTGTCAGTGTGCAGTTAAATTGATGAGTAAATTTTGATGTTTGTGCATACAGAGCATTTCTTTTGAGAATTTCAAAATACAAGCTGGAATGGATGCAACTGGGGTGCCAACGGATATGTTAACCTTGAATTCGACGGTCAGGATCTTTTATAAGAACCCATCCACCTTCTTTGGCGTCCACGTCACCTCCACCCCTCCGGAGCTTCACTATTTTGGCCTTAAAGTTGCTTCTGGTCATGTACGTTGATATTTATTTGATATTGAACCCCCTCATGAGTTTTGCAATTTTTTTTTTGCACTTTGCCCCATCAATTAATTATTATTTTTACATTTAACCCATAAAAGCAACCCGTTCGATTGATTTTTTGCTTGAAATTTGAACACATGTGCACTCCATGCTGCATTGTTACGGACCTTTTTTCGAATTTCCAAGATCAAGATTCAATTTAAAAAAAATAAAAAATCAAGAGGTCAAGTATAAAAATTAGGGAAAATAACAATGATAGTTTTTACGGTTTACCACAAAATCTGGTTCGTGGCAATGTCATTGGGTTTTATGCACAAAACCACAACAATTCTGGTTTAAGAGGCAAACTGTAAATCGCGCGTGGCTCGTAATGCGGTTTGTCACAAGTAATAGTTTGTATGGTAATATGTGAAGAACACAATAATTTGAGAGACAAAAACTAATTACCCCTAAGAATTATTAATTGATAGGGCAAAGTGCAAATAAAAACACACACACACGCAAAGTTTTAATGTTTTTTCCTCTATTTTAAATGTATTTCTTTCATAAATTATGCTTTCTCCCTTTTAATGATTTAGCTTATACTAATTCAATTTCACTAATTAAACATTAAAAAAAATGATAAGTTGAGCAGATCAAGAGGTTCTATCAATTGAGAAAGAGCGAAAGAAAAGTGATAGCAGTGGTCGGGGGTAATCAGGTGCCGCTTTATGGGGGAATGCCGATATTCGTAAGTGCTAAAGATCATATCGATAGCATGTCGGTGCCGTTAAATCTGACATTCGTGATGAGATCGAGAGCGTACATTTTGGGGAGGCTGGTAAAGACGAAGTTCTATGGGCGTGTGTTATGTGAAGTGACTTTCAGAGCTAACCATCTGGGCAAGCCTCTTAATCTTACGAGGTCCGAGTCTTGTATTTATCGTTAGGTCCTTAGTTACTACTAAGCCAATGTGCACTGTGGACAAGATTTGTGTGCAATTGAATTCCTTGAGAATGTACATTCATATCATAACTCCCAATGTGGCAGTGTGCATTGACATCAAATTAAACTTGTAGTCAAAATGTACATTGGTGTTAGAGGTGTTCAAAAACTACCTTTGATGTTGACAAAATTACGGAGCCAAAAAGAAAAAAAGCGAACTTTGAAAATTACAAAATTACGGTGAAATATTTTGCACAATAGAAGGAAAATAATACGGGCCTACTGGGCCAACTAGAGTAGTCCAGCCTATGGGGCCTATTATCGGGCTGAAAAGGTGAGGATGTATTGAGCTTAAAACTCTGGCCCAAACCCGACCAAAGACTAGATAGACTGACATTATCAAAATTTTAACTATGTTTTGTTCGATAAATAATAAATTATGGTGTTTTGATTGTCCAATTGTTATTTGAGCCTAATATAGATATTAATTTAATATTTTTATTTTATTATATTTTGCCTAATTCAGTATTTCTCTTTTATTTAATTCAATATATTCATTTTATTCTCCCAATATAAAATATAAATAAGTCATATATAATTAGTAGAAATAATTTAAATTAGTTATTTTAATTTAAAGATAAATTATATATAAAATAATTTTAATTAAAAAATTTTTATTATGAAAATAATTAAATAAGATGTATTTATAATAAAAGTTAAAATAATCTTTTTTTTGAAATTTTAAATATTCTATAAAGGTAAATTAAGAATTATTTGCAATAATAAAATATGTAACTAAATATTAGTAATGAATCTAATCTAAACATAAATATATAATAATAATAATAATTATTATTATTGATTAGACAACAGTACAATGCGACGGGGGTTAAGAGTATGTCATCTTTTGAGGTTTTCAAAGTATGTAATGATTATTAATAAATTTAATCTAAGTATTAAAATATAAATAATTTAATAATAATTTTTAATTAATAGAGATTAGACACGGATTTAGAATGTGACATAATCTGATTTTTTTTAGTCTGTAAATAAAATTATTAACGAATTTAATCTAAATATTAAAATAAAAAATTATTTAATAATTATAATAATTAATAAATAGATTAAAAATATACAAAACATCTATATATATATTATTTTTTTTAATATAATTAGAGAAATAAATACCTTAATTAGATTGTCAGTACGGAGAGAGAGAAAAATATGAGTAGGCAAGAGAAAAAATGTCACTTATGATTATTTTCTTTTTTTAGTTATGTAGGGATTTTATTAACATAATTATGATAGATACACTAATTAATATTAATGATGATTTGGTTTCCTTTTTTAATTAAAAATCCACCTAGGATTAGTTTCCTCTTTTAATTATGTAGGAATCTTCTTAACATTTAGGATAGATACTCTAATTAACATTAAAAAATAATAAAAAAAGTAATATTACACACACACACACACACACACACACATATATATATATATATTTATATAATCACTTATATGTTATTTTGATTTTTATTATGAGTTTTCTTTTTACGTTTTTTCGTTATTTTTTCATTCTGAGTCCAACAATATCAAATTTGTCATTTTTTCTCAAAATAATTTGATCACTTTATTTAATTAAATTATAAAAAATGCACAATACAATATAATGTGATATTATTTTTTATTGGTCATCAACATGTTGTTTATAAAATATTATTTCAAC
>BMAC01001293.1:42005-53677 GCA_014905375.1 Phtheirospermum japonicum | reverse complement strand
ATATATATATATATATATATATATATATATATATATATATATATATATATATTAAAAGAGAGGTCTGGAGAGAGAAAAAAATATGAGTAGAATTCCACGTAGGATTAGTAATTACTTTACTTAGATTTTTTTTTAATATAATTAGAGAAATAAATACCTTAATTAGATTGTCAGTACGGAGAGAGAGAAAAATATGAGTAGGCAAGAGAAAAAATGTCACTTATGATTATTTTCTTTTTTTAGTTATGTAGGAATTTTATTAACATAATTATGATAGATACATTAATTAATATTAATGATGATTTGGTTTCCTTTTTTAATTAAAAAGCCACCTAGGATTAGTTTCCTCTTTTAATTATGTAGGAATCTTCTTAACATTTAGGATAGATACTCTAATTAACATTAAAAAATAATAAAAAAAGTATATATATACACACACACACACACACACATATATATATATATATTTATATAATCACTATATGTTATTTTGATTTTTATTATGAGTTTTCTTTTTACGTTTTTTCGTTATTTTTTCATTCTGAGTCCAACAATATCAAATTTGTCATTTTTTCTCAAAATAATTTGATCAATTTAATTTTTTCATTTAAATTGATCTCATAAAATAATGTATTTTGTTATTATCTCTGAAACTGCATAAAACAATATAAGTTCAAACCCAACACTAAGTGGAGTGAACACTATGACGTCAATTACAATAGATTTCGAAAAATATCAACTAATTCAAAAATAAAAAGAAAAAAAAGGGAAAGACCGCATTTGAAAGCGAATTTTGCTAAACATAATAATTTTGAAAATATTTATGTCATATTTAATTTTGATTGAAGTTCAAATTTGAGTTTATTCTATTAAGTATGCGTTTATATTTTACATACTAATCGTTTCAACTCCATTGTACTATTTATATTTAATTTAATATTTATACTATCATTTGCTCATTGTGCGGAGGAAAAAAGTTATCTTCACATAATAGCTGACCAACAATCTATGTTGGATAGTGCAAATAATTAAAAAAAAAAACATGTAAGTGAGAAAACAGTCACGTAGGATTATTATTATTATTATTTTTTTAATTATATAGGAATTTGCTTAATAGAAATATTCTAATTAATATTAAAAATAATAAGATCATTTAAATATATCTATCTATCTAAAAAGTATAAAAAAAACATATAAGATAGAAAAAAAGTCATGTATGATTATTTTTCTTTTTTTAATTATATAGAAACTTACTTAATAAAATTAGGATAAATACCCTAATTAATATTAAAAATAACAAGATCATTTAAATCTATCTATCTATCTATCTAATTACTTTTATGTTATTTTGTTATTTATTGTGAGATTTTTGTTATTTTATTTACGATTTTGTTTTAATTGTGAATAATATTAAATTTATCACTTTTTCTCAAAAGTAATTTGACCACTTTTTTAATTAGATTATATGAAAATTACAACATAATTTAGTATTTACTTTATTAGCTATCAACGTTTTATCTATCAAATATTATTATGATTCAATGCGTTTTTATTTGAATTGATCTCATAAATAATATTTAATATTATGATTTAGTGATGAGTTTGCAAAATAATTCAAATGCGCAGCTTCCATTTGGTAACAAAATAATAATTTTTGATGGAGATTTTCATCAAATTTTGCCAGTTGTTCCAAAAGACACTAAACCAGACATAGTTCACATAGTGATCAAATTTTCACATTTATTGACTCATTACATGATTTTGAAGTAGACCAAGAATGTGGAGATGCAAAGTCACAATTCAGATCCCAATTGTGTCAAGTTAAAGAAATTTATCAATTCGATAAATAGTATAAGTTATTGGATGGTTAGAGGAGCAAACGATTGTATCATTCAAATTGAAAACTAAATTTTCTATTATTGAATTATGATGGTGATCATGTTCTGTTAATTGTGGCGAGCACATATCCATAATTTGGAAAAACTACTTAGTGATTCGCTTTTTCTGGAGGATCCTTCTATTCTTTTCTCAAAACTTGATGTCGTCAATTTGATTAATAAATATATGATTTCATAAAATGATGAAGAATATAAAATATACCTTAGCTCTGATAATGCATGCAAATCCGATTCAAACATTGACATATTATCGGACGTCCACTCACCAGAGTTTCTAAACACTAGTAAATGTTTTGGATTGCCGAACTATGAGCTAAAACTAAAAATTAAAATTTCACTCATGTTGTTGACAAATATCGATCATTCTCTTTTGTTGTGTAACATTGATTGTTAAAAAACTTGACGATCACATTGTAGAGGCTAATATTTCTTAAAGAAGCAATGCATTTGAATTGGTGCTCATCCCTAAAATGATTGTCACACCATCTAATGTGGGGTTGTCTTTCAAGTTCCAACTGTGTCATACGCTATGACGACCAACAAAATTCAAGGACAATCTCTCTCTTACGTTGGACTTTTCTTGAAAAAAATCGGTTTTCAGTCATGGTCAGTTGTACATTGCTATATCAAGGGTGACCAATTTTAAAAATTGAAAAATATTGATCGACCATGATGAGAATAAATATAGTAACAAAATTACAAATGTTTTGTATAAGAAGATTTTTCATAATTTGTAAAGTACATTTCATCTATTAATAATCCTTTTATGAACCAGATTTTATCATTTTCAATACTATTCGTTCTTTGAATAATATTTAAATGATTTATATATAGTGAGCGATTAATGTAAAAACTATTTGTGGTGTGAGAACCAATGATGGTTCCTAAAGTTCCCACTTAGGGAATTGGTTCTCACATGAACCTAATCCTCTCTCTCTCTCTCTATATATATAATTACTTATTTAAATATTTTAATACACTCAAGCCAATTATTTTTATTTTAGATAAAATAAAATAAAAAATTATCGTGCAACGCACGGGCACAATACTAGTGTATTTGAATACATCATTTGAAAATTTTATTTTAAATTTAAAATTTTATAATATCACAAATATTTTTTATATTTATCTTTTCGATAATCCAGTGTAACTAGTTCTTACTATCACATTCTCAAATTTCTAAATATTACAAATAGCTAGATGTATGAATAGGGTTTGCAATATATTGGAAATTTGTGTTATTGTAAAATATTTGATGAGGGTAGTTTTTGTAATATTCAAAGTTAAGGGTTGTTTTGTAAATAGGCCAAACCTATGGGGTTGTTTTTGTAGTTATCCATAAAAATAACTTCTGAACACTTTTTGGACTTTGTGTTCAGATTTGGCCTTTTGTATATCCAATATTTTTAAATGTTAGCTGACGTTTGAATATTTTGTGATGCTGGCTATAAGTGAACGGAAGGAATTGAATTATTTTAACAAAAGTACTAGAATAAGAACCTAAAAAGTATATTTAATTGTCACTGATTAGAATTCAAAGCCTGCAACGAATTCCTAGCTTTAGAAGCTCAATTATTAGTCCTATTAATTGTCAGCTACTCTTTATAATTATGTCAAGGGTTCATTTAGGCTTGAAGAAATTTGCATCCAAGCCATCAACAATCAAAGACCACAAGGCCCCACCAGCACACACCCCACAAAACACCACCCCTAAAACACCAAGCCCCACATTGATGCACCACATCATGCTAAACCTGACCGGCTTCTTGACCACGACCCACATCATACACGGGTAAACCAGCGTCAGAGGCATCACCAACGACCCGATAAATAAGCCCAAACTCGGCAAGAACGGCAATGCCACCGACACAAAATACGTAAACCCTCCAAACAAGATCTTGATGGCCGACCGGACCCATCTCGGGCAACGCTTGTTCTTCTTTGTCACGTAGATGCGCTCAAAGTTGTCGAGCGCAGGCATTGCGTATATTTGGTAGGCGCACAAGTAGTGGATTATGGCCGCGAGGCATATGGCGCCCGTAAGGAGCTTCGATGTACTTTTCCGGTGGAGGTTTATGAATGAAGTAAGAATACCTAAGTTTGGATACACCTGAGAGCCAAGAAAGGTTAAAAATTACAATTAGCTTTTACTCCGGCCAGAAGTTGAGAATCACTTTTTGTTTTTTCATAAATTTAGAGGTTACCTTATTTTCATAAGCCCAATATCCAACTATTGCAATTGGATACATACACATAGCAATGAGTAGATATGCAATAATTACTCCTCTCCACATGGACTTACGCGACGGCTTTTTTCGATTTGTTGGTATTGTACCCTGATAAAAAAAGAAGGCGAAATTAGTGTGACAAAATAGAGTCTTGATGACACTAAAAAATTAACTCATTCTTGAAAAATCTGAATTACCTGTATCTCCAGCACCAGATTGTGACCCTTGAAAGCAAGAGCAATAATCCCAAAACCATTCAACACGTGACGAAACCCGGAACCATCATCATCACCGCCCGTTTTCACTGGATCATGCACCCTGCCTTTATCGACGGACATAACCCATAAAAGAAAACAATAAAAAACCACGGCGATGGAGCCGATAGCCGAAACAACGGCTAGTGAGTTGAGGTTAGGAAAAAATTGAGCTGCGAAAATGGCAATGCACATGAAGAGCAAAAACCATTGAGGTCCGGTTAATGCCTTTGCCTTGCAACCCAAGTCATCGTCACAAATGATTTGGAAGAGCAGTTCCATTATGCTGCCTCCAGTGATTATGAACACGATACATGTCCCCGTTGATAAGTACATTGTTGGAAATAAGCCTAGCAACTTGCCCAATTTTTCACCTAAATAATTGATTAAAATGTAATTTAGAGTTTCCGTTGAAAATTATTTTTTTGAAAGAAATTATGATATATGTATATATTAACCGAAGGCTACGATTGAGAGGTGAAGATATCTAGTGAAACGAATTCCATTTTGGGGAGATGGTTCATGAAGATTTACTAGAAGCCATGTTGTGTAAAGCTGCCATGAAAATGCCAGAGACAAGCTAATAATGCCCCAGGACCTGTTTAATTTGCCATGTAAATTCTTAGAAATAATAAAAAGATAAAAAAATATATAAAATAGAAATAAAATTAGGTACCAGCCAAGCGAAATGAAAGCAATGGGAAGTAAAAGAGCTTGATATCCGATCCCAGAACAGAGCAGATGAAATGCAGCCCGTAAAGTGGTCCCGTTTCTGGACTCTGTGATTGGCAGCCACCGGTCTTGTGGGTTACGCTCGCCGGGAAACTCATCTCCGCCGTCAATTGACGAGGTTTCCAACACACTAATCACGTGATCCTCGCTTATCGTCTCCGTTAGTGTCTTGGCCGGTGTCACTTTTGATGATAGTATTCGATCTAACCGGATATCCACAGTTTCGGCCATGGTTATCGTAATGAATTCTATATTTTTTTAATTATTATTATTTTTAATGTGTTGTTGAGAAGTTTGTATAGAAGAAAGATACATATGAACATATATAGTCAAGGGCGGAGCAGGGATTACGTAAGATTTCTGAGCATATTTATCAGAGGGTTGGGAGGGGGAGGGGGTGAATAAATGAGGAGGGGAGGGGAAGGGGGAGGGTGACCGGTCATTTTTCTTTCTTTCCTTTTTTTCTTTCTTCTTTCATTTTTTTTCCGCCTTGTGCGTTGGTTTGTTGGCAATAATTTATATATACTAGTTTAATATTCTTGACTCTTGCTTGTACATGTCTATTCGTTAATAATTTATTTACATACTTATAAAAATTCAAAAGAAGTCACATTCTAAACTCGCTTAATCTCTACTTATTAATTATTATTACGTTATTTTATATTTTAATGTTTAGAGTTAATTCGTTAATAATATTACTTACATACTTTGAAAACATAAACGGATGTCTTACTCTCAACTCGTGTCGCATTGTATCGATGTCTAATCAATATTTAATAATAATGGGAAAACCCGCATAAAACTGAGTTTGAAAAAATATAAAATATACAACACTCGTGTGTTACATGTGAATATGTGATATAAAATATTAAGTTTATAAAACACTGATAATTCTATTGAGAAAATATCGTGCATCTAACTTGTAATATGTAATATTATTTTAATTTTTTTTATGCGTAAGATACTAATTTGTTCGTGCAAATATATAATATATATGTATCAATGCATTATATTTGAATTAGATAAAAAGATTTAGAATATAAATGTAAAATATACAACACCCGCGTGTTACATGTGAATATGTGATATAAAATATTAAATTTATAAGACATTGATAATTTTATTGAAAAAATTTTCGTGCATCTAACTTGTAGTATATGTAATATTACTTTAATTTTTTTTTTTTTTTTTCTGAGTAAGATACTAATTTGTTCGTGCAAATATATAATATATATGTATCAATGCATTATATTTGAATTAGATAAAAAGATTTAGAAGATATTTAATATTTATTTTTCTAAGCATAATAATTTATTATTAGTATTAGTATTAGTATTAATTAGTATTACGTTATCTTTTTGTTTCACTTTGGTTTTTTTTTATTTGGTGTAACAATAGTTTTTCATATTTATTTTTAATATTATTTTCAATTTATTATATTGGAATTAGATAAAAAAAGACTTTAAGTTTATATTTTTATATTTATTTCCCTTTTGTAATAACTTTATATAACTCATATTTTTCTTATATCAATATTTAGAATTATAATAAAATTATTTCAACCTTTATTGTAAATAAAAATTAATTCAACTTATATATGTTTTTTCTAATTAGATATAAAATTTTTATATTTTTATATTAGAAGAATAAAAGTAAGATATTGAATTGGACAAAATATATTAAAGAAAGTATTATAGTAGGTAAGTTGTTATAAAAGAAAAATATTGAATTAGGCAAAATATAATATTAGGAAAGTATTAAAGTAGGTAAATATATAAAAAGGAAAAATACTAAATTAGGTTAATATTAGGCTCGAATGACACCGAAGCACCAAATTTTTTTCCAAAGCTAACAAAGCATGGAAAACAGATACATAGGATAGGGGGATTTTGCATTAATATATAGGGTAGATATATGTGTGTGTGTGTGAAAATTTTATGGTGTCTTTAACTGCACCATGCCCCTCACCCTTTGCATTTACAATCATAAATCTCTTAATCTAAATAACCTAAAATTGATTGATCTAATGGTTTTAACTACACCCCACTAAGTAGGGAATGGTACCTTGAAGGCACCGTAGAAATCCTCATATATATATACTAGTTTAATATCCGTGTATTACACGAGATTTATCAAAATATAAATATAAAAAATATTTGCCATGATTACAAATTTTTATGTAAAATGAGAAACTCAAATGATGTATTCTTAATCCTTACCTTGTACATGTCTAATTTATTTATTAATTATTATAATTATTAAAATTTTATTTTCATCCTTAGATTCAATTTATTAATAAATTTATTTACATACTTATAAAAATTCAAAAGAAATCACATTCTAAACCCGTACCTAATCTATACTTATTAATTATTATTACGTTATTTTGTATTTTAATATTTAAATTAAATTTATTAATAATATTACTTACATGCATTGAAAACCTAAACGAATATTATACTCTCAATTCGTGTCATCTTGTGGTTCATAGGGGTCTATTTTGGGATGAGGCCAAATTCTTGACCCCCTATAAATAAATTTTTTTTTAATTTATTTTTGGTTAAGGCTGCCGCCCACCATTTTTCATGGTACTGCTTTCTCACGAAAATCCTTCTTCTTATTTTTTCTTCTTCTTTTTTCTTTCTTTTCTTTATTAAACAAATAAGAAGAAAAAACGTGTGATTAATTGAGCATTTATGCCTTGTGCTCCGTAGTTATTGAGCATTCTCCAAAACCTGAAGTAATCTGCCGAATTTCCCTCCTACGAATCCTCCACCGCGGCAGCTCAGAAATTGGCGAAGCGGCTGGTATATTCAACGGCGTCGCCGCCGCACGGAAAGAGGATGAGCGTCGATTCCGGCAAATTTAGCGGCACAGGACGAGCGGCGTAAGAAGGACCGATGGCGGTAGATGATGCTGGTGACGGTCTGGATCAAGCACCAGCGAAAGTGACGACCAATTGGTCTAGCGATCTCTGCCGCCATGGAGCTTCCTGTATTCAAGATCCCAACTCCACGGCGACTGGTATTCCCTAATTTGGATTCTTCATATTAAATTCGCTGATCGTGTTTATTCCCGATCTGGAAAATCGATCTAGGAATTTGATTTTCACAATCTGTTCAGAGTTCCCGATTTTTTTTTCATAAAAATCGATCGGGAAAAAATCTGTTCAGATAATTCTTTTGATTTTGTCTATGAGGTTTTGTGTTGGATCGCTGATGAATCAATCAGAACTAAATAGGTCGAAGTTACTCTTCTCAAGTTTATTCAGGAGATGATCGATTAGATGATTTTTCCGTTTTTCCCTTTTTTTCTTGGCTGTGATTTATTTTTTCTTATTTCTTTTATTAAATTTGTGTTCTTAAGTTTGCATTTGAGTTTATTTTATGCTAATTTTATGTTCTCTTCTATGTGATGTGAATACAGAGGAGAAGCATAGATGGAGTGCAACATGGATGAAGTTGAGAATGATTTCGTATAATTGAGAGTTTTGTGAACTTTATTTGAGTTTAGTTTATACACAGTTGAGAATTCCGTGATGTGATTTTTTGTGATTTGTTTTGGTGATTTCTTGCAATTTGGTTGTAATGGAGACTTGCTGCATAAGATTAAGACAAAGCTTTCTGAAAGCTCATACCCCATGATGAATTCTCCTTGGCTATATAAGCAATTGTGAGAAAAGCAAAAAGAATAATAATATTAATACTTGGACAGTTGGATCTGCACCCTGTAAATCAATAGTTGTGGCAATAATACCATCAGAATTAATTAGACTCGGAACATATTATATGCTGTGATATAATTGAGTGACAATCATATCCCTGATTGTCAAATCCTTTAATTCTCTGTCCATTTTCTCTTTATAGATTGAATATTTATTTAGATGATCTGATTTGCTTTAATTGTGGA
Organism: Phtheirospermum japonicum; assembly: GCA_014905375.1. NCBI lineage: Eukaryota > Viridiplantae > Streptophyta > Magnoliopsida > Lamiales > Orobanchaceae > Phtheirospermum > Phtheirospermum japonicum. The sequence continues at coordinate 44,656 of BMAC01001293.1, read as the reverse complement.
AGATGTGATTGATATATGATGACATTGCTCGCTTCTAAATTATTGGCTTAGGGGAAGATAAAATAATGGGTTTGATTCAACCATAAATTTCTATTCTTCCAAATTACTAATATAGAGTTTCAATGAGTCAGATTTGCTAAAACCAACCAATTTAGAAAATATATCAACTTCTTGGTATTAAGGCCTATATATGCGTCCGCAAAGTAGAGATATTTAGTAGAAAATATTTAGATAGGCCCATATATGCGTTTTAGAAACCCCAATATTATATAAGCGATGTTAATTTCAAAATGTTTAAGAAAATACCAAAATAGATTTTTTATTTTATTTTATTTACTTATTTGAATGATACTAAATCTTGAATTATGCAAGTAGGGATGGTTGTGTCGGTCATCATGATCACACTCCAATGGAGCACATTTGTGGAAGGCCTTTGGGCCTGCGTTTCAATATAAAGACGGGCGATCTCTACATTGCGGACGCATATATGGGCCTTCTAGCAAATTGTGTAAAAATTTGCTAAAACCAACCAATGAGATAGTAGTAGGAAATTGCGTAAAAATAAATTTCCATATAATTATAATTTATTCCATAACAGAAAATATAATGTAGATTTAAAAATGAATATGACAAATATATAATCTAAGCTTAATTTGAATACATAGATTAATATATATTTATTTAAGGATACTTTGACTCTGATCATTTAATTTACAACAAATCAACGAATGAGAATAAGGAAATATTTATATAGACTTGATTCTTTGACGGGAAGTATTTTAAACATAAATTGTATATTGGGTAATAAATTAAATTTGTAATATCCAATCACAAACTTCAGTTATATAATACATTAATTATTATTAAACTGCAATGTTTATAATGAAGTCAAATTGTACATAAATTACGGAAAATCGACGAGATAATAATAGGAAATTAGTGTAAAAATAAATTTCAAGAAAATTCCAATTTAATCAGAAAATAAATTGAAAATAAATAAGACGAATGTACAATCTAAACTTAATTTGAATACTTAGATTAATATAAATTTATTTTTGAATACTTTGACTCTAACCATCAATTTTCCAAATCTATGAATGAGATTTAGGAAATATTTATATACACTTGGTTTCTCAGCAGGAAGTGTTTTTAACATAAATTGTATAATGGGTAATTCATTCAATTTGTAATATCCAATCACGGATTTCAATATCACCAGTATATGATACTCATCTTATTTTAGAAAAGTCTCCTAAAAACTGGGATATAAACCAATATTGCTGTATAAATAATAAGTAGAAACCTCAAAAATTGTTCTAAGCATCACTTATACAAGTAAATTAAGGTTAAATGAAGCAACACAATTTATATTTTCAAATATATTTATATATATAGGTTGAGTTCAAATGAGAACCCGTCATTATATGTGAACCTATGGACTCATCTTGACCATTAGATTGAATAATCTTGATGGTTTAGATCATGACATGTCAGCATGGTAATAATGTAAAAAAAATGTATTAATTAATTAAAAATGGTATTTTGGACATATATCAACATTTACAAAGAGCACTACATTATTATTTGGAAAACACAATAGATTAAGAAAAAAACACACTACAATTGTATACAAAAAGTATCGCAAATCTCGTCTATAAACTGCAAATTCAAAAATTTGAAATGAAACTCAAATCTTCAACAAACCATAACTTTTTCAAATTTTATTCGTTTTGAATGAAATATATATCAAATTAATCTATATATATATATATATATATTCACACGCTTCATTTTTTTTAGATTTAATATTTTTCATGTTTAATTCTAATTTCTAAGTCTCTTAAATATTTTAATCTCTTCACTCTATGTGTAGTATGACAGATGAAAATTCAAGCAACAATAGAATTACACGAAAGGCCCTACTACGGAGGAAGCGTTCCGATGGTAATTTTTCTACTATTACTATGTTTATACAAAATTATTACACTGACATTTTAGTTATATATTGAATGTATTTATTATTTCATGGTAACTAATAAATCAAGTGACATGACAAAATCAATACAAGGCCATAAGAATTTTGACTTCACCACACATTAATATTGGTGGACAGACAGATTTTACATTACTTAAATTAACTATTATTCATCATCTAATAGTTATTTGATTGAATATTAAGTAAAAGACCAGATCATATTTATTAATAATATAGTTCCCTCTTCCTTAAATACATTTGATTGATTACAATTCCTAAATGTTATGTCGCTAAAAATCTTCCCATTGATTTGTATCGATCCTTTTAGAAACCAAACAACCTTTTATAATTTTATAAATATATTCTTCATGTAACATACCTTGCTGAGTATAATAAATAAGGAATGATATCAAATATAGGGATTATCAATTAAAATCAATTATCGAGTATTTTCCTAGAATGATTCTATATTTTAATCGTGGGACAAATGGCGAATAAATCAATATATATATGGGAAAATATTCATCATAACAATAAAAAACAAGTTTTGATATCAATTTATTAGAGATTATTTGGCAAATGTCAATGGGGCAAAATATGAAATCGCAAAAAAAAAAAAAAAAAAAAAAAAAAAAACAAAACAAAAAAAACACAAACAACTTAGCTTTAGTTATGT
>BMAC01001293.1:0-41980 GCA_014905375.1 Phtheirospermum japonicum | reverse complement strand
AAATATATATATATATATATATATATATATATATATAATTTAAATTTAAAAAACTGTACATTACTGTGTAAAAAGCAATATATATATATATATATTATATATATATATATATATATATATATAAATTATTGAACAAAAATTAGAGAAATAAATATTGTTCGACACCGGCCGCTAGCGAAGCGTGACGAATCAATTATTGTACAAGGAGCACAAATTAGTTTTTAATTGGTTTTATTTATTTCCAAGTTGCTAATAATAGGCAAATAGTTAAGAAAGTGATTTTCCTATATATATGGGATTTTCTTCTGAAACCAAGTGCTCAAACAACTCAGGTCTCTAAGTGCTCAAACAACTCAGGTCTCTAAGATGGCGGGAAGGTCTCATTATTCTTCTGGAGTTAACAACTTGCTTTTATTCGCATTTTTTGTGGCTGGGTAACTTACCATCTCTCTCTTTATTTATCTATTTATATATATATATAAAACGTGTATAATGTATTTAGATGCATGTGTGTACATGGTATTTATAGAAGACCCTTCAAACTAACTTATTTAATGGTGCAGACTAATGGACTCCATATTTATTAAACTATTCATGTGCACGAACTATAAATATTCTAGACACATGAGTTTAAAACTTGCACTCATCATTTTTAAAATTGCTACTATAACAAACAAAAAATGATATATATGGGTTTGTTTTTTTACACACGATGCAGTGATTGGAGTACAGTTAGTGACAGTAGAGGTCGAAGCGGCCGCCAGAGGAATGGCGACAATGGTGGGGCCCAATAGACAGCTGCTCCAACTTATTTGCGTCAACTACCCTTGCACAAGCGACGATCAATGCTTACAAATAATGGGACCAGGAATGTGCGATCAGTGCAATAGACTTAGTAGAACTTGCTTGGGTTAATAAGAATTCGCATTTACTAATAAGAGTGTTGCTTAATATTACACCTTGTGAGTTAAACGTTCTATAGTGTTTCACATGTTTGTATTTTACTCAAAATAAAAGCAATTTCTCTTCTTTTTCTTTTTTATTTTACTTTTGTGTCAAAAAAAAAAAAAAAGTTTCTGAACAGAGAAAATCAATTATGGCGCAAAGCTCGACAGGTTTCACTGATATTGGTTTTAGATTAGATCATCCTCTGATGCATGGAAATTGATGATATTTGATTTTATGTGGCAAAAAAAATTGATTTAAAAAGATAATCTTTAATGCATCAATGTTAATGTTATTTATGTTACATTAATCGATCATTTTGAGTTCATGTAAGCAATACTGTAATAACCGATCAAAAATAAATACTTAGTTTTATAGAGATAAATGTAATTTCTTATGCTATATGAATATATAGATGTCGTCGAAGATGGTCAAAAGATAATTAATTTTACATATTATACATAAAAATGAGTAGAAAATAAAAAGTTATTAATTTTTTTAAATGAATAAAACAACACAAAAATAAATATTAATATAGTCTAAACAAATATTAAATACAATAATTAAAAAGAAAATTTACGACCTTCAAACATACAATGTATTAATATTAATTAATAAATTTAAATTACTAATAATAGAAGGCTTTCTTTTCATCGGAGAAAAGTCACTATTTAGTTGATTCCCACCAAATAAAACAGAACATAGTCCTCCTCTTCAACACAAAGTGCCAATCTTAACTCATTCTTAATCCATTTCTTCCATATTCAGAAACATTTTTATTAACAGCAATTCGAAATGGTTATATCAAGAGTTAAAAATTGAAAAAAAAAAAATAATAAATACCAGAAGCTAGTTGCCTTTCAACATCCCAGACCCGAACACCCTGCCTTAAGTAGTCCATTTATGAGGAAAAAGGCTGGGACACCCTTCCACCACACCACCAACATCTGGGAAACTTTCATGCCCGGCCAACGGCTTTACATTTCCATCGACATCCACTTCCATCGGGTATTTCAGTATATGCCCTTGCAAACGGCCGAGTGAACTCATCGGCCGTATATCTCTTCCAGTTATATGGGATTTCTTAAGTTTACTCTGTTTGTTGACATCCACTTTTAGTGTAGATCTTTAAAATTAGAAAATTACCCCTGATTTGATTTATGTTGACAATTTTGACACAGAGTTTCGGTCCCTGCATTCAACAACGTCAAAATACCACAAAGTAATCCCGTTGATTGTATGTATAAATGCACACGAACATTATTTATTGTAAAAATGATGTAATGTAAATAGAAATATACCAGAACTTGAACGATATTTATATTGGAATGAGACGCAACACAAGTTTAAAATACAATTATACTTTAAGATTTTTATTTATTTTATTTTTATAGCTACCACAAATTTTTTAAAATTGTTGATATAAAACTCGCGTATAATGTACAAGTCATCTTTATTTCATAATATTGATAGTTAATAGGATAAAGGGTTAGAAATTACGAAAATAATATCATTATAAACAAAACAACTAATGTAGCATAAGAATATAAAATGAACGATATTTTTTTTTCTTTTTTATATAATAACTCACATTCTTAATTACTTATTTTGATAAATTTCATTTTTTTTAATATTTCTTTTATTTGCCCGCGATTTTTGCGGGCTTTCACACTAGTATATATATATATATGTGTGTGTGTGTGAAAATTTTATGGTGTCTTTAACGGCACCATGCCCCCCACCCTTTGTATTTACAATCATAAATCTCTTAATTTAAATAACCTAAAATTGATTGATCTAATGGTTGTAACTACACCTCACTAAGTGGGGAATGGTACCTTGAAGGCACCGTAGAAATCCTCATATATATATATACTAGTTTAATATCCGTGTATTACATGAGATTTATCAAAATATAAATATAAAAAATATTTGCGATAATTACAAATTTTTATGTAAAATGAGAAACTCAAATGATGTATTCTCAACCCTTGCCTTGTACACTTCTAATTTATTTATTAATTATTATAATTATTAAAATTTTATTTTCATGCTTAGATTCAATTTATTAATAATTTTATTTACATACTTATAAAAATTTAAAAGAAGTCACATTCTAAACCCGTACCTAATCTACACTTATTATTTATCATTACGTTATTTTGTATTTTAATAATTAGATTAAATTTGTTAATAATATTACTTACATACATTGAAAACCTAAACGGATATTATACTCTCAACTCGTGTCGCATTGTACCGATGTCTAATCAATATTTAATAATAATAATAATAATGATTATTATTATTATTATTATTATAATATTATTTTATATTTTTATGTTAGATTGAATTTATTACCAATATTTAGTTACATACTTAAATTATTTCAAATAAATATTAATTTACCTATATAGAATATTTAAAATTATAAAATTAAAATTATATTAATATTTAAGAAAACTCTACGGTGCCTTTAGGAGCACCATGTCCATCTCCCACTTCATTTACAATCATAGATCTTTTAATCTAAAAAGCCTAAAATTGATCTAATGGTCCCTATTAAACCACACTAAGTGAAGAATGGTGCCGTGAAGGCACCGTATAAGTTCCCTAGTATTTATTATAAACACTACTTATTTAATAATTTTATAATAATTTTTTAATTAAAATTATATCTTATGTATTTATCTTTTAATTAAAGTAACCAACTTATATCTTTTCTACTAATTTTATATAATTTATTTGTATTTTTATATTAGGAGAGTAAAAGAAAAATATTGATTAGACATAATATAATGAAAGAAAAATATTATATTAGGCAAAATATAATAAAATGAAAAGATTAAATTAGATGAGATACAATAAAAGAAAAATATTAAATTAAGTAGATATTAGGCTCGAATGAAACCTAAGCAACCGTAACACCAGAACTTTTTATTTGCCAAACGAAGCATGCGAAGCGGAGACACGCATATTATGCAGGATTTAGAAAGAGTAATATTCATTAAAAAATACCAAAAGAATAATATTGAAAATGGTACATACAAATCGTAACATTCTTTGTTTTGTTTTCACAATAAATGATTCTTACACACAAATCATAACATTATTTGTTCTAATTATAGTAAGACTGATTTTCAAAATTAAGAATTTTGCAAGTTCTTTACCGTGTGTCACGAAATTAGTTGTGATATATCTAGAACATTATTTGTTCTAATCACAGTAAGACTGATTTTCAGAACAGAGAATTTTCAAGTTTTTTTTTACATTAAGTCACGAAATGAGTTGTAAAGCATATCAAAATACCTTAAATTTGACGATATATCTAGAACATTATTTGTTCTAATCACAGTAAGATTGATTTTCAGAATAGAGAAGTTTCAAGTTTTTTTTTACATTAAGTCACGAAATGAGTTGTAAAGCATATCAAAATACCTTAAATTTGACGGGGAAACCCGTATAAAATTGAGTGTGAAAAAATGTAAAATATACAATACCCGCGTGTTACATGTGAATATGTGATATAAAAAATTAAATTTTATAAGACACTGATAATTCTATTGAAAATATATCGTGCATCTAACTTCTAATATATGTAAGATTATTTTAATTTCTATTTTTTTTCTGCATAAGATACTAATTTTTTCGTGTAGATATATAATATATGTATCAATGCATTATATTGAATTAGATAAAGAGATTTAGAATATACTTAATATTTATTTTTCTAGGCATAATAATTTATTATTAGTATTAGTATTATGTTATCTTTTTTGTTTCACTTTGTTTTTGTTTTTTGTTTGGTGTAACAATAGTTTTTCATATATATTTTTAATATTATTTTCAATTTATTATATTGGGATTAGATAAAAAAAATTAAATTTATATTTTTATATTTATTTTCCTTTTGTAATAACTTTATATAACTCTTATTTTCTTATATAAATATTTAGAATTACAATAAGATTATTTTAACTTTTATTGTAAATAAAAATTAATTCAACTTATATAAAATTTTCTAATTAGATATAATTTTTTTTATATTTTTATATTAAAAGAATAAAAGTAAGATATTGAATTGGACAAAATATGTTAAATAAAATACTATTGTAGGTAAGATGTAATAAAATAAAAATATTGAATTATGCAAAATATAATATTAGGAAAGTCTTTAAGTAGGTAAATATAAAAAAACAAAAAAAAAACTAAATTAGGTTAATATTAGGCTCGAATGACACCGAAGCACCAAGATTTTTTCCAAAGTTAACGAAGTATGGGAAGCAGACACATAGGATAGGAGGATTTTGCATTAATATATAGGGGTGTATATATATATATATATATATATATATATATATATATATAGAGAGAGAGAGAGAGAGAGAGAGAGAGAGAGAGAGAGAGAGAGAGAGAGATTGGATCATTTGGGAACCAAATCCCTGTGTGGGAACTACGAACCGACACGATCCACAAGATCGATTTTTTTTGATGGGCAAGTTCATTACAATTAATTATATAATTAATATATTTATATTAATATAAAGGTCTTATATGTAATTACACTAAATATCCCATAAATAAAATCATTAACCGCCCTTTTTTCCTAAAATTCCATTCAGTCTTTGTTTACCAAAAAATCATGCAATTAAACACAGCCATTTTCCCATAATTCCATTCAGCCAGATTTTACCAAAAATCATTCTATTAAATTAACGAATGGTGAGGACAAATCAACTACATATTTAGAAATTTAGAAAAATGGTAGGAAAAATATTTTTGATTACGTACATTTGAGAAAATATTACTCTTTTTTTCCCAACTAATTCTAACAAAACATTGAAGGATAAATCAATTACATAACCTTTATAAAATTACCGTACATGTCGAACACTCGTCCTCTTCATTTACAAAAATATCCAAGCAACTAATTCATCATCAACCAAAAAACAAAATGGGATCTATAGGTTTCTATATACGATCATTAATTTTTTTTAATATATTCCCCGTGATGCTATTTTCATTCTGTACAACCTTTTTTGAAAAATTCGTTATATAGCATGCTCGCACACAGTTCTCTTTATATGAACCAAATTGGTATTTTCTCGTGATGTTATTGTCATTCGTTACAGTCATTTATATGAACCGATTCTCTCTTTTTTTTTTTTTTTTTAGCATAATCATTATTTAGCATGCTCAAATTAGGTGTTTAATTTAGCATGTTTTGTTGATTTTATTTTGGTGTTTTATAATTTATATTCTGTTGGTTTTTTTTTTTGGGTTTTACTATTTAGCATGCTCGGACACAGATGTTTTAATTTTAGCATGTCCTGTTTGTGTTTTTTTGGTGTTTTTTTACAGATTATGTATCTTTTCTATTTTTTTTTAATTTAGCATTTTTTTTAAACAAAACTTTATTTTTAGCAATATAGTTGTTGTAAACTAACACAAAAACCGTGCACCACATTAACAATTCGACACTCATTCCTTTATACAGGTACCAAAAAACCGTGCGACACGACCGTCTGTATTGAGATATCTCCTGGGAAGTCAGAGTACTACATCCCGATTTGCGACCCCAACATTGAGCCATACGATGGTCAAGTTTTTACATCACTTGAGGACGGAACTAAATTTTACAAGACGTATGCGACTGTTTGCGGTTTTGATGTCCGTCTTGGAGGTCATAAGAAGTCTGCCGACGATACTATGATAATACAAAAACGTGTATATCACAATAGAGAAGGGAAAAAGAATACCATGTCTGACGAGTTTGATGAGAATGAAAATTCTATTACGAAAAAAAGATGCAGGTTGTCGAAGCGTATTGAATACATGGCTCGTATTATTTTTAAATTTAGTGGCAACAAAGGATATATTGTTGACTTATTCACGGAGCGTCATACGCACAATATGGTATCTGAATATTTTAAAGAATAGGAATTTAGATGAGGTTCATCGGGCATTTATCTTAAATTGTGCTAGAGCCAGTATATGAGCAACGAAGTCGTATATGTTATTTAAGAAATTTGTCGGCGGGTACTCTAATATTGGTTGCACAAGCGTTGATTTAAAATACTTCGCACGTGATTTGAAAGCATATGTAGTTGGCATTGATGCACAAATGATTTTGGATAAGCTTTTTAAGAGGCGTGATTTGTGTTCTGCATTCGTATTCGACTATACGGTCGATGATCAAGATAGATTGACACGTCTTTTTTGGTGTGACCCGATTGCAAGGAGGAATTTTTCCGCATTCGGAGATGTCGTCTCATTCGATGCTACATACTCGACAAACAGGCATGTAATCTTATAATAGTCTATTCCCATGTTTATTTATTTAGCATGCAATCTTATATTTTGTCTATACCCATGTTTATTCATCTTAGTTTTTGCACAGTTTTAGGTGTCGTCAAATATATATATATATATTTTGGGTGTAGCTATGTGAGTTGTTTATGAAATTAAGTTGATCTTACTAGCATGAATTATATTATTGGATAAAATTATGTTGTGTTTTTTTAAGATTTTACATGTATTCAATTGTATTGATGTTGTTATATAAGATTCCATGAGAGCATGAATCCTTATCCACATCTAATGTATTCAACTGTGGAATTCTGCCATCCTTTTTGTAAATTAGTATTAAATTGCAGTCATCACATTCGGCTAACTTCTTTAGCACGCAATTTTGTTAGCAATAGAGTTTTTGTAAACTAACGCAATATTTTTATTGTCCGAGCATTCTAAATAATTTATGTTGCTAACGCGGTGCACAAACCAAGATTGTCTCATTCAATGCTACATACTTGACAAACATGGCGTGTAATCTTATACTTGTTTATACCCACGTTTGTTTATCCTTATACAATCTCTTGCTTATTTTTTTATCGACGTCGACATCGTACATATGTACTTGATATATATTCAATATTAATTACTATTTTATTATATTTAAATCATTTTATTTTTGCATAGGTACAATATGATTTTTGCACCATTTACTGGAAAAGATAGCCATGGTAAATGCATCACGTTTGGTGCTGGCCTAATATCGAGCGAGGATGCAGCGTCGTACACTTGGTTGTTTGAAAATCTCAAGGAGTGCATGTGCACAAGCCCGAAAATCATAATAACCGATCAGGACCCGGCAATGAAGATCGCAATTGAATGGGTTTTTAAAGGTATTATTCATCGTTTATGCATGTGGCACATAATGTCTAAAGTGTCAGACAAACTCCCTACACATATAAAAATGGATTCATCATTTAACAAAAAACTAAACGATGTAGTGTGGTCCGAATCGATAGAGTCACATGAGTTCGAGGGACAATGGAACGAATTGATGACTGAGTATGGGTTGAACGATCATAAATAGTTCAAGACAGTGTATGAGATGCGTAAAAGGTGGATTCCAGCATTCTTTAGGGATTCACCGATGAGTGGATTATTCAAGACGACCTCAATGTCCGAGAGTGAAAATGGTTTTTTCGGCTGGTACGCACGACCAAAGGCTAATTTGATTGAATTTTTCATGCTTTACGAAAGTGCATTTGATGCACAGTGGACGAGTCATCAGTCCCCCAGTTAAAAACATATTTACAATTTGAAAAACATGCTGCCTCAGTGTACACCGACAAGACATTTATTAACGTGTTGACCGAAATCGTTGCTGCTTGTTTTGAATGTCTTGTAACTACTATTTGTGTTGATGATAGTTGTCGCACATACATGTTTGATGATAGTGTTAATGGCTCTTTCACCGCTGTGTTCAACAACTTAGACGACACGTACACATGCAGCTGCAAACATTTTGTGAGGTTTGGGTTATTATGTCATCATGTTTTTGTTATTTTCAAGGACTTAGCTTTGGATACTATACCTGAGAAATATTTCCTTAGTCGGTGGTCAAAATTTTCATATTCGAAACCTTTACACGACATCAGTGGTGATGTCGTTCACCAATGCGCTGAAATCGAGAACACTAAGTTGTTGTCCAATCAAATTGTGTCAGAGTTTTATTCTTATCTCGGATTGATCGATGGAGACACCAATAAAATGAATGCAATGTTACGCGGTATAATTAACCATAAAGAAGCATTCAAGTCGGGAGACCCCGCACTCGCCGTTGTGTCCAGCAAACGAAAATTATTTGAGAAGTTCTACGGAGCATCTGCACCAGATGATGTCAATATTCTCTCTCCGGAACCTGTTAAAACAAAGGAAGTTGTAGTACTATCGTTAGCCGTTTGAGGTCAAACAAAGAAAAAGTGATTGAAACTAGCAAAAATGCCCCTCGTTTGTGCAGTAAATGCAAGCAAAAGACAAATCACGACGCTAGGAATTGTCCGTTGTCACGCGCGAATCATACTACCCAGTAATTAGGTTCGTTTAATATGTCTAATACTCATCCCCATGTACCGACACTAGAGTTTGCCATTCTTGGGTTTTCATTTTTTTAGTCTGGACACTCGCGCGTAACAAAAATGCTGGGACTTGATTTCTATATAAATGTTTTAGAGTTCATGAGTCATTGTTCAGATTTTTTTCTATAATTGAAATTCTATATTGTGTTTTATATATTTTTATTAGCCTCTGTTTAGTTAGTATTTACTTAGTTGGTGTTGAAACAAATTTTTTTTTATTAGTTGCTTGTAAATTACTGGAACTATTTTTGTTATTCTCACGTATTGTCTTGTGGGTTTTTTCTCCAGGTCTGCACCTTCCATATTCTCATCATAAATCATTTGGATGGCTTAATTAGTCGATTTTTGGGCTTGCATTTGCATGCATGAATGCTCGGCTTTGTGGGCGAACTATATCTTTTTTTTATATAATAAGAAGAAATTCTCGTAGTAAGATGAATTTTTATGGAACTTTCAAAGACCTTGCTGTACTTATCCATGAGCATTGAACTATGCTTGGTAATAAGTGATTAATATAAGTTGAGTTGCAGGCAAATTAAATCCCATGTTCTGTTAAATATAACAGTTGCATGTAGTGCCAGTGAAGTCATTTCATTTTGTTTTTATTGTTTATGTCTCTTATTGAGTCGTGTCTAATTATCGTGTCCTCTTTCATTTTCACAGACTTGCTTGCTACTCGTGATTTTTCGGCTTTTGTTCTTCTCATTGCGATCATTGTACTTGATTCTTGAATAATCGAGAAAGGACGTTTCATAAGAAGAGCTTCATTTTTTGATATTGTTGTTGTTAAAGTTTTGGTTGGTGGCTGGGTGAAGTGTGTTGTTTCTCAATTGACGTCCACGCGACACAAGCTTAAGTTAATTTGATTGGTAGTAACCCACATTTCGAAAGAGATCATTTTCTTAGATATATGAAGTTATTATAACAATTTATTATAACCTTTTTTGTTGGTTTCTAAAGCGATATTAATACAATATCGAAGTAAAAATAATATCGAATGGTACAATACATTATTCATATTTTTGTGTGTTTGTAGGTTGAAAGAGCAATGAGTTAACATCTATAATATCATTAGGTAAAAATAATATCAAATGGTACAATAAATTTACATATTTACATAAAAGATTAAAATATAATCTTATTTATAGCTTTTGAAATATGATCCCATGCATGGTCATGCATGATCATATGTTTTGTCTTCATGCACAGCTGCATCCTTCGAGATAGTTCCAACTCCTTCCTTTGTCTTGTAGCTCATTAGCTATCAAACAGTGTTAGGAATATTCTGTTATGTTTAACTATCGTTTGCTAGGGTTATGTGCTTGTTCTGATGTCACCTGTAGTTTGCAGCTTTATATATATGTGTGTTGTAAGCAATAGCAGTTTAAGGAATGAAATAACAAAGCTTTTCTTCTTTAATATAATGTCTGTTCCTTTTCTGCAATTCTTGAACGATCCAAAACATGGTATCATAGCAGGTTATTAAACCTGTCTCTGGTGCTACCACCCTATCTTGTTTTTATTTAACTTGCCCGGCTCCACAATGGCTGATTCATCAGCCTCAACAGACTCAAATGTCCTCCACAATAATAATAACACAAATCTACAAATTGTTCAACCACAGTCCCAACTTCTCACTACCAAGCTTTCAGATTCAAATTATCTAATTTGGAAGCAACAAATCGTAACAGCTGTTCGTGGATATGGTTTGGAAGAGTACCTCAATGGCTCTATTAATATTCCACAAAAACTCATCATCAGCTCAGAAAATCCAGATGCCTTAAAACTTAACCCTGAATTTCTGATCTATCAAAGGCAGGACCAGTTGCTAGCCTCATGGCTTTTGTCATCACTGTCAGAAAGTCTTCTTGTTCTCATGGTTGGATTAGAGACCTCTCACCAGATAAGGAGAGCCCTGAAGACAAATTACTCCAGTCAAGCCCTAGCAAGACAAATGCAGTACAAGCTGCAATTATCCACACTGAAAAAAGGTAATCTTTCCATTAGAGAGTATCTTAACAAGGTTAAACTTTGCTGTGATGCCCTAGCTTCTACTGGTCAAAAGGTCTCTGAAATAGATCAAGTCATGCACATATTGTCTGGCCTTGGCAGTGAGTATGACTCAGTTGTAGTCTCTTTTACCTCAAGACCTGAGTTTTGTACTGTGAATCAAGTGAGTGCTCTCTTGTTAAGCTTTGAAAACAGGATTGAAACTGCTAATCCTGCTGTTATGGATGATAGTAGCACCCTTGTTGCTAATATGGCTGTTCAAAATAACAAAAGGGATACTTATAACTCATATCAGAATACTAGAGGAAGAGGAGGCTATTTTAGAGGAGCTGGTGGTAGACAATCTAGAGGAAGAGGCAGAGGCAGGACTAATTTCAATAAGGTGGCTTGCCAGATTTGTCATTATACAAATCATACTGCTGAAAAATGTTATTACAGAGGAGACCTGAACTTTGTTCCCAATTCAAGTAATCACACTCAGAGTTCAAAGCAGGTTAACAACAGAAACTATAATCCAACTACCATGATTGCTGCTCAAAATCAAGACAATGCCTCAATGGTCTCTGATACCTTAAGCTGGTTCCCAGATTCAGGGGCTACAAATCATGTGACCTATGACATGTCCAATCTTAACACTATGTCTGAATATCAGGGATCAAACAAGCTGCATATGGGGAATGGAGCAGGTCTGGACATTACTCATATTGGTAAAGCTGAACTCAAATCCCCCTATTGTACATCTGTTTTTCAGCTCAAGAATCTTTTACTTGTTCCAAGCATTACAAGAAATCTTATGAGTGTATCACAGTTTGCTCAGGATAATGCTGTTTTCTTTGAGTTTCATCCCACTTTTTGTGTTGTTAAGGATCAAGCTACGGGGGTAGCACTACTTCAAGGGAAGCTTAGAGATGGATTATATCAGTTTGAGTTTAAGAACAAGGGAGTTCAAAAGAAGTCAGTTGGTGCTGGAGTATCTAATGGTGCTAATAAAGCTGTTGCTATGAATACGTTGATGATAAATCAACCACTTGTTAATGTTTCTGTTTTTCAAAAAAGACCAAACATGTGTGTTTGGCATCAGAGATTAGGGCATCCTGCCATTGAGGTGGTCAGTACTGTAATGACAAGTTGTAACTTGCCCTTTGAGAATAATGATAATGCTTTACCTCTATGTGATGCTTGGTGCAAATCCAAGATACATAAATTGCCATTTCCTGAATCTCACTCCACTTACACTCATGCTTTTGAACTTGTACATAGTGATCTATGGGGGCCATCTCCTGTACATACTTACTCTCAACACAGATATTACATTAGCTTTGTGGATCAGTTTACAAGATATACTTGGATCTTCTTCCTCAAGGCTAAAAGTGATGCTTTCTCTGCCTTTATTCAGTTCAACAAAATTGTAGAGAATCAGTTCCAAACTAAGATTAAAACACTTCAGAGTGATGGAGGGACATAATACCTTACCTTTACTCCATTCCTACAACAACATGGCATCAAACACAGAGTTTCTTGTCCATATACTCCTCAGCAGAATGGTCTGGCTGAGAGAAAGCACAGACACATAGTTGAAATGACACTTGCTCTTCTAGCTCAGTCTGGAGTTCCACACTATTTCTGGATTGATGCCTTTAGAACAGTTGTTTACTTGATCAACAGGCTACCCACTAAAGTGCTACAGAACAAATCTCCTTATCACAGTTTGTATAATGTTCCTCCTGACTACAGTCAACTCAGAGTGTTTGGATGCCTTTGCTATCCTTACATGAAACATCTTACCAAACACAAGCTTCAGTTTAGATCCTTACCCTCAACCTTCTTGGGATATTGTGACAATTACAAAGGTTACAAGGTTCTTCTACCCTCAGGAAAGATGATAATTACCAGGCACATACTATTTGAGGAAACTGTGTTTCCTTATCTTAACAAAGTCCCAGCTAACTCAAAACCTACAATTTCTGAATCTTCTACTCTACCTGGTCCACCTTTAGTAACTGCTTCAAAACACTCTGAAAAATCACATACAAGTCAGAGTCCCCCTTCTATGAACACTCCTACAAGTCAAAGATCCTCAAGCCATCACTCCTCAAGAGCAGCTTCTCCCATGACCAGTGCCAGCACCATCCCTCTTGTTATTGACCTCTAAATTGATAACAACAATGGACACTCTCATCATTCTTCTCCCAAACCTCAACATCACATGGTCACAAGATCCAGAGCTGGTATCTTTAAACCTAAATCATTTGTCTCAATTAAGAAGGAAATGGAACCTTCAACAGAAAAAGAGGCCTTTTAAGTGAAGCACTGGAGGGAGGCTATGCAAGCTGAGTACACATCTCTTATGGAAAACAATACCTGGAGCTTAGTACCTCATCCTTCAAACAAGCCTATTGTAGGCTGTAAATGGATATACAAGATTAAAAGGCATTCTGATGGCTCTCTTGCAAGATATAAGGCCAGATTAGTGGCAAAAGGGTATACTCAGAATCCAGGAGTAGATTATCAGGAAACCTTCAGTCCTGTAATCAAGCCTATCACCATAAGGATTGTTTTGACCTTGGCTGTAACTTTGAACTGGACCATAAGGCAGTTAGATGTTAACAATGCCTTCCTTAATGGAGACTTGGAGCAGGATATCTACATGCAGCAACCTTCAGGATTTGAGAGTCAAGAACATCCTACCTTTGTGTGCAAACTTAGTAAAGCTATCTATGGTTTGAAACAGGCTCCAAGAGCATGGTACTGCAAACTCAGACAAGAACTTCTTAATCTGCAGTTTCAGGGATCAAAGGCTGATCCATCCTTGTTTTTCAAAATCAGAAATCAGAATTATATACTAATTCTAGTATATGTGGATGATATAATCATTACAGGGAATGCTGACTCAGAAATTAGCAGTTTGATCAAAGGATTGAATCAAAAGTTTGCCTTAAAGGACTTAGGGACATCTGCATCATTTCTTGGGAATTGAAGTCAGTCACAAGAGTCAGAATGAATTACATCTATCTCAGAGCCAATTTATTAAAAGCCTTCTTCAGAAATTTAGAATGGCAAATGCAAAAGGAATAGAAACACCCATGGGATCCAAAGCTAGGTTTTCAAAGTACATTGGGAAAAACAATGTAAATGCTACAACTTATAGAAGCATAATTGGTGCCCTGCAGTATATCACCATAACAAGACCTGAAATCACCTTCAGTGTCAATAAATTAAGTCAGTACATGCAAAATCCACTTGAACCCCATTGGAAAGGCTTAAAGAGAATAATGAGGTATCTTGCAGGTTCTCTCTCACATGGGCTCAAATTCTCCAAAGCTAATCAACTGAACATAATGGCCTACTCAGATTCAGATTGGGCCACTGATATGGATGATAGGAAACCTGTCTCAGGATTCTTCATTTATCTAGGGAGAAATCTTGTGACATGGTGTTCAAAGAAACAACAATCAATATCTAGGTCTAGCACAAAGGCTGAGTTTAGAAGCCTAGCACATTGCTCAACTGACATCATATGGATCACTTATCTCCTTTTAGAGCTCCTCATTCCTTTGCAAACAACACCTGTTATCTGGACTGACAACATAGGTGCTGAAGCACTTGCAGCTAATCCAGTCCTTCACTCAAAAGCCAAGCACATTGAGCTGGATTTATATTTTGTAAGAGCCAAGGTCAACCAAGGACTGTTCAAGGTTCAACACGTTCCATCTGAGCATCAAATTGCAGATATACTGACAAAACCCTTACCTGATCAATCATTCAAATGGTTCAGATCAAAGCTTAATGTTCTCCCTTCTCCAAGTTCGGATTGAGGGAGGCTGTTGAAATATGATACCATGCATGGTCATGCATGATCATATGTTTTGTCTTCATGCACAGCTGCATCCTTCCAGATAGTTCCAGCTCCTTCCTTTGTCTTGTAGCTCATTAGCTGTCAAACGGTGTTAGGAATATTCTGTTATGTTTAACTATCGTTTGCTAGGGTTATGTGCTTGCTTTGATGTCACCTGTAGTCTGCAGCTTTATATATATGTGTGTTGTAAGCAATAGCAGTTTAAGGAATGAAATAACAAAGCTTTTCTTCTTTAATATAATGTCTGTTCCTTTTCTGCAATTCTTGAACGATCCAAAACAATAGCTTATGGTCGCATTAAAATATAATCTTATTTATAGCATATGGTCGCATTTTTTAACGATGACGTTGTTCAGTTTCTCCAACTCAACAACTATGTTCAGTATTCTATTAATTATATTTGTAGCATAACTCAAAGACAACACAACATCAATTCTTAATATATTTTTACGAAGCTTTCATTCTTCATTTCTTCACATTCATCAGTTATATTATAGAACACTGTTAAATATATTATAGCATATATTCTATATCAGTTACATTTCAGCATAGTTTTAATTATATTATAGCATACATTCATATTCGCTATAAATAATTGGACTATTAATTATATTTAGCACACTGTTTAATCTATTATAGCATATATATTTTATCAACTACACAAATTTAGCACAATGTTAAGTAATTAAGTTTTTAAATGTATTATAGCATGTATTTAAATTTAAGCATACTATTAAATATATTATAACATACTACTGAGTAAGCATAATGTGAAATATATACTTTTGTGTGTTTGTAGGTTGAAAGAGCAATGAGTTGAACTGTATAATATAATTAGGTAAAAATAATATGTAAATGGTATAATACATTTACATATCTCGTAATTTTGCCTTTTTCCATCTACAATTAACAAATTCCAAGCTGGTACAAGTAATTATATATCAGCAGCTTCAACAAAGTTAACAAAATATAACAAATATATTTAGCAAGTTGGTTTCAACAGATATTTGGGTAATTATCCAATTATCCATCTATAAGTAGCATCATTCATATGAAAAAAAACAAAAAAAAACTCCAAAATAGTTTCCATCATTGATCTATTTTAAGAACTATATAATAGTGTTATATAACCTGAATTCGTTCATTGATTAAGCAAACTTAAAAAAACAAAAAAAAACCCTTTACTAAATTACGAAAGAATAACATTCAAAAACCCTAAGACATAAAACCCTGTTTCGTTGAAAAAAAATACAAGATTATTCCAATCAATTTAACCGGTACCTTCAAACAAAAATCAAAACATAGAAAATAAATGGACAAAAATCATACCTTTCGCTCTTGGTTTTCTAGCACGGCATACAGAATCACCTCCCATTGCTGCATTCCCCATAATTGCTTGCGAACCAAGAACCGAATTCTTCGATGAGACTAAGAAATTGGAACCCTAATGTTAAATGCGTCCAGTTTTAAGGAAATATCACGCTCGGTCCTTGTTAGGAAGGTGGGATCTTCGAAATCGGGTTGCTAATTCGCGTGGGTGGAAGTGCGAAAAAACGGGGATGCTTTGACTCTATTTTTGATTGCTTATTTTTGTTGTTGAAGAAGGTGAATAATTACTCAGTTTTTGTATTGTCTGAAAAACCGCAATGATTACGCCTGATTTTTCTGAATACGAAAAATCCCAAGGATACCCTTTCACAAACAAAAAAAGCAGGCGTGCAAATAAATTAATTTTTCATACCTTAAATAAATCAATGAATTATGAGTGTTTGATCAATCGATTTCGATGACTGAGATTGGTTCTCAGTTCCCACATAGGGCTTGGTTTCCACGAGATCCCCCCATAAGTTTAACACCCGTGTATTACACGAGATTTATATAAAAAATATTTGTAAAAATTATAAAGTTTTAAATTTAAAATAAAAAATTGAAAGGTTGTCTCAACTGTGCCCTGTTCTATTCTGGAGAATAATCTTTGTATAAATAGAAAAACAATGTTCTGATTTATGTATTTCATTCTCAATATTATTCTTTTAATATTTTTAATGAGTGTTACTCTTTTTCAAATCCCACATAATATGCAGACATTAAACTAGTAAAGATATTATACAAAAAGTAAGAGATTAGTATGGGTAAAACCCAGTGTTTTAAAATGCGCATTGCGCAACGTGATGTATTTTGATCCCAACATCGCGTAGCGTAAATAACGATTTGAACACGTTATTTTAATATTAAAAAATAATTACTTATTTTTTGTGAGTTATTTTTAGTATAAAAATAATTATTATTTTTCTCGAAAAGATAACTTAATATATAATTTCAACAAATAAATTATAAAGTACAATAAGTA
Source organism: Phtheirospermum japonicum (assembly GCA_014905375.1). Taxonomy (NCBI): domain Eukaryota; kingdom Viridiplantae; phylum Streptophyta; class Magnoliopsida; order Lamiales; family Orobanchaceae; genus Phtheirospermum; species Phtheirospermum japonicum. The sequence continues at coordinate 24,393 of BMAC01001293.1, read as the reverse complement.
TCAAACAAAAATAAAAATTCAGAAGATACAAGACAAATAAAATATTATATAATAATATCTTAAAGTATTGTAAGAATATATTAATAAATAAGTAGTCAAATTGATTACCATCTTCTATCATGTAGATCAAATAAAGAAAAAATGGTATCAATTAATTAACAACGACAAAAAAAAACTATTTTTTTAAAATTTATATTTAGATCTAATAATTAAAAAAATTGGTATCAATAAATTAACAAAAAAACATTTTTTTAAAAAAATTTATATGAAAATATCAGTCAAAATAAAATATTAGTGTCAAAAAACTACAACAATTTTTTTTTTAATATTATATGAAAATATCGGTCAATCAAAAAATATAATAAAGACTGGTGTTGAAAAATTACTTAAATATGTTGGGTATTAATGAAATTTGAAATCGTAGGGTACGGGTGTACAGGTGAACAGAGAAAGAGTGGATTTTATTTAAATAGAGATTTTTTTTTTTTTTGGAAGGGAGACGAACAAAGAGAAAAATTCATACGAGGCATATACTTAGATTGCAGAAATTGAAATAGTAATAGAGAGTCAGATTAGTTTTAAGGGCCAAATACTTGGGTGAGACCGGTTCTCATAGTATGAGACCACTTTTTACCATATCCATTTGTCCAACCCGTCCGCTGCCTCAACCCGCCCGTTCACCCACCCATCCCCTAACCCTAATATATAAAAAAAAAAAAAAAAACCTGCTGTCATTCATTCCCAGCCGCCCCCCCTCCCGTCTTCACCGTTTCTCTCTCACGCGCCGGCCACCGTCGTCCGGGCGGCCTCTCGTCCTCCGGCGACCAAAAAAAATAAAAATTATACCATTTGAATCGTCTTGACGCTCTCATTTTAAATCTGAAATCAGATTTACGATTTGATGTCCCGATCTTTGTAGATCTGAGGTCAAACTTTATGAATTGTTAACTTTGACCTCAGATCTACGATGATTTATCGGGCCAATTTCAGATCGGAAATCACCGTTCAACTCCTCACATTGCAATCTACGGTTTTATCTATTTATATTTTCAAATCGGTGAGCCACCGACGAAGGTAGGCTTTTTTTTATCTCTTTTTTTCTTTTCTTTTTTTTTTTTCGTCTCGATTTCTCACGCTCTCTCTCTCTCTCTCTCAACAATTGTGATTTTGGGGCGCATGTGTGTCGCCGGGATGTGGTGTGTGCAGGTGTTGAGATGTTTATTAAATTTATTTTGTATTAATGTGGTTTTTGAAAATGATTTTATCAATATGCATAAGTTATATGCAGATTTTGGATGGTGATGTACTGGAGTATCACAAAAAGTTGTTCAAGTATCACAAAAAGTAGTTAAAGTATCACATAATTCTTGATATTTGATTTCTATAATTACGTATGTTTTTTTTGAAAATAAATAATTCAGAGTATCACAAAATATATTAAAAGTATCAGAAAAGATATTAAACGTATCACAGAACACACTTTTTTTTATCGCATAAATAGTATGAGTTTTTACAATATTTGATCAAGTATCACAAAATATATTAAAAGTATCACAAAACACACTTTTTGTATCGCATAAATAGTATGAGTTTTTACAATATTTGATCAAGTATCACAAAATATATTAAAAGTATCACAAAATACACTTATTTGTGTATCAGTATAATTTTTTACAATATCTGGTCAAGTATCACAAAATATATTAAAAGTATCAGAAAAGATATCAGAATACACTTATTACAAAATGTAGTACAATGTACAAGTATTAGAAAATATGCGATACTTTTAATATATTTTGTGATATGCGATCAATTTCTTTTTAATAATTTTAATTATTTAAATGTAATAGGCACATATGTAAGTAAAACAAATAAAATTATAAAATATGTAATATTTTAATTATATTTCGTAAATAATATTTTTATGATACTTTGATTTTTGTAAAAAAAAAAGATGTAAAAATATAAAATATAACATGTGTCGATTTTGTAATACTTTTACTTGAATTTGTGATACTTTTAACTACTTTTGTAATACTTAAAACTGGGCAGATTTTTTTTTCGGCGACGTTTTATTTTTGATTGAATTTGCAGTTTTGTAGAGTGGATCGAGACAATTACTCGATTATGTGATACGTTTGGTTTAATCGAAATTTCGTCCGGTGAATCGCTGTTAATTGGAGGTTAAAATTGATAAATTTGTGACTTTGACCTCAAATTTACGGTGATTGGAGTATTAAATTATAAATCCAATTGCGAATTTGGAACGAGGGAGACGAGACGATTACAACGATATAACATTTTTAAAAAAATATCGCCGGTAAATAATGAAGGTGGCGGCCGGCGGCGGTCGGAGGTGGCGGCCGGCGATCGGAAGTGGCAGCCTGAGTTCGGAGGTGGGGYGAGCTGTTTGTGATAGAAAATTGATTTTTTTTAATTAAATGGATGAGTTGGGACGGATCGGATGGGTTGGGTGAATCAATTAATAAATCTGGTAAAAAATAGTCTCATACTATGAGACCGGTCTCACCCAAGACCTACTCTAGTTTAAATGCTTGATTAAATAAGTAAATCGATTAATACGCTGAATTCAATTGCTTTGAAATTCAACAAGAGAGTGTAGCGGAGCTGTACTTTTAAGGTCCACAGTAAATTGCTTTGAGTTCAACAGCCCAAGAACTTTGATACATGAATCTGAGTTCAATTTACAGTAAAATAAAATAACATTTTCTTCAATTTACAAATAAGCTAGCAATACTATTAAAATGACACAAAGTTTCAAACTATCGTAGAATCTCTAGTACAATTGATAAACTCAGAACTTTCCACATTTGTGTGTTCAAGATAGGTATGTCTAGCAGTTTTATAAGTAATGTTCTATAATTTAAACATATAATCATTATATATACGTGGGGCAAGACTCTTGTCAAGTCGGACTAACGGATTATCCGTTAGGCCAAATTTTCATACCGCTACATTATAGTACAAAAATTAATACATTATAATAAGAAGTCAATACATCATAATACATACAAAAACCAATACATCATAACACGGGTCAGATTATTATGAAAAACCAATACTTTTGAATACAAAAAATAATACATCATATTTCAAAAACCAATACATTAGAGTATCGGGTCAGATGGTCTAACGGGTCATGACCCGTCAATCTGGCCTAACGCAAGTCTTTGCCATATAGGTGATATCAGGGGCGGATCCAGGATCTTAATTTTAGGGGGGCCACTTCTTGAGAAAAAAATTAACTTGTTTATTTTGTTTCTTGGGAAAAAAAATAATTTTGGGAGGGGCACTTGGGAAAAAGTGATCACGAGATGGAGTTATAAGAGTAGTTGAATCTAATTCATTTGTTCTTTTTCTTGGAAAAGCATTGTCAAGCGTAAGCAATTTTTCCATTTGAAGCAAATTAATTCTATTGAACAATATAACTATCAAAATATTAGAAAAAAAGTATCAAAACTTCCACTGCACAAAAATAGCAATTATCACAAACTAAAAAAAAAGAAGAAAAACTCATCTCAATTTCTCAACCTACAACGGAATGAAAACCCAAATTTTATCTAAAAATTCGACCAATAAACAACAAGTAATTATTCACCTTAATTCTTAATCCATTGTAGGTTGAAGAATAAGCCCTAGATATAAGAAATAAAAATTGAAGAAATAGAAAAAAACTAAAGAGATGATCGAAAAGACATACGTGAACAAATATAACAATGATAGAAAAAACTCATCTCAATTTCTCAACCCACAACGGAATGAAGACCCAAAATTTATCCAAAAATTCGACCAATAAACAACAAATAATTATTCACCTTAATTCTTAATCAATTGTAGGTTGAAGAATAAGCCCTAGATATAAGAAAGAAAAATTGAGGAAATAGAAAAAATTAAAGAGTTAATCGAAAAGACATACGTGAACAAATATAATAACGATGGTAGAAAAGGATGGCGGCAGTCTAAAATCCATAACGGAAACAGCGAGTAGTAACGAATTCTCAAAAAAAAAAAATTGTTTTCGTTTGTTAAATATTAAGTATCTGTTGTGTACTTATTTTGTTTTTTTTAATCGGTGTGTTAATTGAGGGTAACTTTTGTTTCGTTTTATTATATTATTTATATGTGTGTTAATTAATTGAGGGTAACTTTTGATTTTTCTTGTGTTTGTGTGTGTTAATTAGGGGTAATTAAATGGATAATTAAAAATAAAGAAAGGGACATGTGTGTGTTAATTAATTGAGGTAGTTTATCTTTTTTTTCTTATTTATCCGTGTGTAGTTAATTTGGGGTATGCAAGGGTTAATTAGGGTAGTTAAAAGGAGGGTGATTAAAGTGTGTTAATTATTTATCCTTGTGTATGGAGATGCAGGTGTTAATTAAGGTAGTTAATTTGGGGTATGTAGGGTAGTTAAAAGGAGGGTAATTAAAGTGTATTAATTAGGGGTAACTAAAAATAAAGATTTTTTCTTATTTATCCTTGTGTAGTTAATTTGGGGTATGCAGGGGTTAATTAGGGTAGTTAAAAGGAGGGTGATTAAAGTTTTATCCGTGTGTATGGGGATGCAGGTGTTAATTAGGGTAGTTAAAAGGAGGGTGATCAAAGTGTGTAGTTAATTTGGGGTATGCACGTGTGTATGGGGATGCAAGGGATCAAACCCTGCTCAATTAAACTTCTTAAAGATAGGTTTGTCACTCGACCAACCACTTTACTTGTATTTTTGAGAAGGCCAAGTATTATATATTTTTCAGATAAAAGATATACGTATATAATAATAGAGTTTTCGAAAATTTCTGTAGGGGCCATGCCCCCCCCCCTCCCCACAATGTAATGTAAATCCGCCCCTGGGTGATATGCATCACCTAAACAATATTGCATAAATAAGCTTAATAAATCAACAATAGGAGCAAAATTCTACACCAATTCATATCACATTGATGTATATTAAGAGAAGATATAATGTACATATGAACTTAAAGCAACACCAATATAATCAAGAAACACATAATCAATGTACCTGTAACATCCAAACGAAGTACACATTTAAACATCACATAATATATTTATTAACTACTACTATTGAACTAATGTAATAAATAGCCATAACAAAGTGATGTATGTATAGTAACATAATGATATACCTTTATATATTTCAAGATATACCTAACTATTGCTACCACTAAACCAATATAAATAAAAACCAACAAGAAATTATGAACAATAGCTCAAAAAACACAAATATTAACAATAACACAATAAAAAATGTACATAAACCTAATTTAGAACAATTAATTTTACAAAATCAACTCAAAACTCACTACGTAAAAAAAACAAAAAACTATGGAATTGGCTTCCCATTATGAACAATGACACAAAGTCGTATTCCGAAAAACCAATTAGATCACACGTATCAAAGACTAAATTTATACTTACAAAATATAGGATGCATGATTCATCGAGCACTAAACTCCTAGAGATGTATTAATTTTAAACGGCACCGTTTGGGGGCTATGTGCACATTGCATGGGGCACTATATAATTTTTGGCTATTTAGGTCAGTTTCGCTTTTTCTTGCTAAAAATCTTAGTTAACCGAAACAACTGATATGTGTGTGTATTATTAATTATATTATATTTAGAATTATTTTTTTCTAATTTTTGTTAATCGACCAAAACCTAACGAAACGGACCAAAAATTAATGCTCAGTTTTATGTATAGTTTCGGTTGGTTCGGTTTTTATTTTTTACATAATCGATTAATTCAATTTCGATAAATTAGTTCGGCTGGTTCACCAATCCGTCCAATGTACGCCCTAAATTTAGGCCTAATAATTCCCAGGTGGACTGATATTTCAGCAATAGGGCTCCATAATAGGGGTTTATTAAATAAATATTGTATTTTTTATTCAAAGTTGAAAAAATATTACCGAAAAAAAATTAAAAAAATAGGTCGGGACGCCACTCCGAGTGGCGTCTCGCCTGTGGAAAAATTGCGGGATGCCACTCGGAGTGGCGTCTCGAACCAATTTTTTTTAAAAAAAAATTTCGGGGCAGAATTAAAAAAAAAAAAAACTTGGGGGAGCCGGACGCCACTCCGACTGGCGTCCCGAGGTCGAATTGAAAAAAAAAAGTAGGAGAGCGGGACGCCAATTGGAGTGGCGTCCCAGGGCGAAAATGAAAAAAAAAAAAAATACCCGATGAGAGCAGGACGCCACTCCGACTAGCGTCCCGGGGCAAATTTGCAAAAAAAAAAAAAGTTTTCGGCCTTAAAACTCCCTCACAACTCACGCCCACTTTCCTCCATTCCTCTTTCCTCTCCTTCATTTCCCTTCTTCCCTTCCAGCAGAGGCGCGCTCCCCTTCTCCATTCTTCAAGTTTTTTCAAACTTCAATTCCAATAAGGTAAGTTTGAATTGTCATTAATTAATTTATATGTTTTTTGAATTTATGTTCAATTCATGTTTTAATTATTTTAGTTATTTTTTGTATATATTAAATTATATATATATGGATTTTGACTTATGAATACTTTTTAATGTTTATTTGATTTGTTAATCATGTGAGATTTGAATTTATTAGTTATGTGTTTAGTTAGTTGTTATGAAAATTATGATGGTTGTGAAAAAATTATTAATTATTTTTTGTATATATTAAATTTATATATATGTGGGTTTTGACTTGTGAATACTTTTTAATTTTTATTTGATTTGTTAATCATGTGAGTTGTTGAATTTATTAGTTATGTGTTTAGTTAGTTGTTATGAAAATTAATCGCATGTGGTTGTGAAAAAACTATTAATTATGTGAAATGTTGAATTTATTAGGTTTGTGCTTACTTATTAATTATTCATGAAAATTGATCTTATATGGTTGTGATAAAATTAATAATTATGTGAATGATTGAATTTATTAATTTTGTGCGCGTTATTCATGAAAATTGATCTTATATGGTTGTGATAAAATTAATAATTATGTGAATGGTTGAATTTATTAATTTTGTGTGAAATTATTAGTCACGTTAAAATCTTGGAATTATTTGTTTGTAATGATTTTTTTCCGATGAGATTATTCATTATGTGAATATTTGTATTTTGTGAGAAATTAATAATTATGTGAAAACTTGAATTAATATGAAATTGTTAATTATGTGAAAAATTGAATTTATTCGGTTAATGTTCGTTGTTAATTTTTTTTAAAAATTGATTTTAGTTGTGTATGAGGAGTTACTAATTTTGTGAAAATATGAAAAAAATTTGTTATGTGAGAAGTAAGTACACATATGACGAATATGTATCATGGCAATTAATATGACATGTATGCATCAATTCTACGAGATGAGGATGAATATGCAAATGTAGATCCTGCCGAGCATCATCCCCCTCCCCCATTGGTGATCCCGAACTACTCCGTCGATTGTTTCGGTCCACATAAAGGAAGCGATTCCGAATATATTCCAGATGAAGTAGATGATGGTTATGAAACTGACGAGAAATTCTTTCAGTTGGGGGGCAGCATACCAGATGAAGATCATTCCGAACATACCGAAGTTGAACATGCCCCTACAACCCATAGACGAGTGGATAGAGGATCAGAGCTGTACAAGAACTTACCATATTTCGATGCAGAGTACGGAGACACTCCTATTGATTCAATTGATGTACCCCGAGGGGACTACTACTACGATAAAGTCGAAGGAGTGTTGAGAACAGGCATGCTATTTAAAGATAAAAAACATATGATGTTGGCCGTGAAAGATTACTCTGTGTGCGTCGCCAAGTGTGCGTATAGAGTGTTGGAAAGCAATCCAACGGTGTGGAAAGTTGTTTGTTTGTAAAAACCCCTTGGGCAGACTCATGTAGATATTCCAAACCCATTATTCAATGAATCACCCGACTGCGAATGGTGTCTCCGCGCATGCTACCGTAAACGAAAGGGTGCTTGGGTAATCACAAGATTTGGTCCTGCGCATAGATGTCTTGCATCTTTTACACGTCACGATCACCCTAATTTGTGTAAAAACATGATTGCCATGCTCATTACCACTCACGTCGAGAAAGATCTGTTATATGGTGCTTTGCATGTCCAGAGTGCTGTCGAACAAGAATATGGTTATAACGTGCCATATCACAAGGCATGGCAAGGTTTGCATCGGGCTCGTGAAAATGTGTACAGGACGTGGGAGGAATCGGTCCAACATTTATCAAAATACATGGAGGCCCTGCAGACGTACAACCCAGGGACAGTGGTCGAGTGGCTACACAAATCTTCTGGAATAGCCGGTGTGCATATGTTAAGATTTGTATTCTGGGCATTTTGACCATGTATCGAGGCTTTCAAACATTGTCGCAAGGTGATCAGTGTTGATGGAACCTTTTTGGTTGGAAAGTACAAACACACGTTGTTGATCGCATGTGCTATTGACGCAAACCAGAAAGTCTTGCCACTAGCTCATGCAGTTGTTGATTCAGAGAGTTATAGTTCATGGCATTGGTTCCTTCACATGGTTGAAAAATATATCATCCGAGACATAGAAGGGGTTTGTCTTATATCTGACCGAAATGCCGGAGTACTTAGTGCACTAGAACAAGTTCCGGCATTCTCTTCTAACGTTTTTTGTTTGCGACATGTCTCTTCTAATCTCAATACGCATTCCAAGTCTGTGAGATTGAAGGATATGTGTTTTCAAGGTGGAGCAGAACCAAGAGTTTCAGTCTTTCACTAAATAATGGAGCAGATTAAGGCGCTTGATTCAGATGCATTTGCATATCTGGATGTCATTGATAAGAGCAAGTGGACACTGTCCCACGATGGCGGTAAACGGTGTGGCATTTTGACGACCAACATGTCCGAGTGTATCAATGGAGTGCTAGACGGCTCCTAATAACTACTATGGTTCGAATCACGTTTGTCCGAAGTATTCATAATTTTTTTGATCGCTTGAAAGATGCGACAAGACTCCATAACATGTAACAATTTTGGCCTGATAAGATATATGACATATTCAGGTTAAGACAGCAGTTAGGGTCATCTTACCACGTCACAGGATATAATTGGGCGGCGCAAACGGCCGAAGTTTCTGCACGGGTCGATGGAGCCGTTCGTTCCCGGAACTTTCGAGTGTCCTTGTCGAACTCAGAATGATCTTGTGGTAGATGGGTGAGCAGTGATATTCCGTGCTCTCATGCAATAAAAGTGTGCACCGAATTTAGAGTGGATCCTCGAGTTTACATCAAAGATTACTATCGTACTGTTGCTTACCTACGTACATACTCTGCTGGGGTTTTTGAACCGTTGCCTAACGCGGAGGATTGGAATGAGGCAAGTTTTGAATTGGTTCATGATCCGCACACGAGGAGGCAGCGAAACGTTGGTCGAGTCAGGGGCAGTAGGATACCTAACGAAATGGACCAACCACAAGCACGTGCAAGACAACAATATCGTGCGCAGAATGTGGCTAGCTCATCACAAGGCGGTGGACATTCTAGTTTCGGGTGTAGATGTTATATAGTTGTTGTAACTCGTTGGCACTATTTGATGTTTATAATTCGTGGGGAGCTACAAGTAGTAGTTAATTGTTGTTGTATAAACTTATTGAGTAATATTCATCTTGATATTGAGTATTCTTGTTGTAATTCGTATTAATGTATGAATTAATAATTCATATTAATTGTTGTACTTCATGTTGTTGCACGTTATTCACTATTTGATTGTTTAAGTGTACTTATCTTGCAAATGACATCACCGACACTGAGCCAGCAACATTTACATAGATCGAGGAGTGTGGCCGGTGGTCAGATGGATGACGTTCTAAGGGTGAAACGTGCAGTGCGTAATATTTTCTGGGGTTTCAGTGTAGAGGATGGAGGTCTGCATCCCCGTGTTATGACAGTACTACATCGCTGGGGCTTGTACGGGGTAGCACGATGTGGAGCGATTCCTAGGTTGGACTGTCATTTGATCACCGCATTAGTTGAGCGATGGCGCTGGGAGACGCACACCTTTCACCTGCCCATGGGAGAGGCCACGATCACTCTGCAGGATGTGGCCATTATTTGGGGTCTTCCTATTGAAGGTGCCCCGATGATCGGTGATGATGTGCAGTGGGACAAAGAGGATTGGGTTGAGTACATCTGGGAGCACGTAGGGATATATGTGGATCACGAGGAGGAGATCAAAGGTGAGAGTCGTCTGAAGCTCTCGACACTGAGTGATCATCTACGGGTAAACCAGCCAGGTGATGACACGCCATAGCACGAGGTGGTGCAATACGCTCGTGGCATTGCACTTCTACTGCTAGGTTCATTGTTGTTGCCCGGTACAACGAACGACCACGTTTCCTTACATTACCTGCGTCTTTTCGAGGGTGATGACATAGCATCGGGAACTAGTTGGGGTAGTGCTGTGCTTGCTCATCTTTATCGAGAGTTGTGTTTGGCTGTGCAATCAGACAGGAAGATGATTAGTGGGCCGATGGAGTTGTTGCAAATTTGGGCTTGGTCCCGAATTTTATCTATTAGACCAGAGCCCACGGATCTTTCCTTTGATCTTGATGAGACTATTTACGATGCAGCCGACGACGTCACGCTGCCCGTACCGCCGTACGGTGCTAGGTATATTTGTTAACTCTAATATTCACCTACTCATCTAAAGGGTTGAATCATTTCGTTTGCATAACTTAACTTGGATTATCACGCAGATGGATTGCGGAATATAGTCATACGCGTAGCTCTAGGAATTCGGGACGAGTATTTCGGGACACACTCGATCGGCTGAACGAGTTGGAGGTAGAGATCTAAAAGTGTTTTACTTATATTAATTTTAAAATGGAATTTGATATTGATTTTTGAATTGTGCAGTGGACGTGGGAACCCTACGATATGGCTGCACCTGAAATACAGGCACTGGGGGACTAGAGCTGTCAAGATGGGTCTGGCCCGTTGGGTCAGCCCGCACCGCCAATAATAAGGTAGGGGTATGGGTTTAGAACTCAATGACCCGCTAAGAGGCGGGCCTACATGGGTGGCCCACTCGGGCCACGGGTTTTGGCGGGCGGGGCGGGCCTGGGGGTGGGTTGGCCCGTTGCATGGAGAAAATGATAAATTGGGTGATGATGCAGTGATTCATAATTAATGTGTGTTTTTTTCTTTTCTATTTTGTTAGTAATTTAAGATTGTTTTGGCTTTATGAACTTGTTAGGTTATTTTGTTATAGATTTTTTTGATGGAAACTAATTAGAACTTATTATGCAACTAATCATTATGGCTGTTGGTTTATGATCATGTTGGGTTGGCCCGCCCCGCCCCGCCAAATAGTGGGTTATGACGGGTTATGGGCTGGCCCGCCCCGCCAACCCATTTTGACAGCTCTATGGGGGACAGGTGCTTGAATGAAAATTTGATGAGTGAGTGCCCACGGATTTGCTGGTCGGTTGTCGAGATCTATTTTCCCAATCTAGTGACCCGACAATTCGGTAGACGTCAGAGGATACCAGAGAACAGTGTGGTTGATATCGAGGCTCTACATAGTGTATCACGAGCACACATGCACCACGTCCGGTGGACTGTACACCATCATGCATGGATTCAAGCATGGGAATCACGAGAGACAACGAGGATACAAGGCACTCGGGTAGATAGAGGTGCGGGTACAGTGAGCGGATATCGCAAATGGTATCGCTATAATGGACGCCGTTTCATCTCTCGTTTGGGGAGACATGCACAGGGAGGTTTTCAGCCATCAGACTTCAGCGTTCACGATGCCATTGTAATAAATCTTTTTCACTTTTCTCGCATAATTAGCATTTCTTTAGCTATTAGATTTGATGTTCGTCTTTCGGTGTTCTGTAGGGTACTTGGAGTCAACGACTCGATCGTGTTGCGTTAGATGTTCGAGACGACGATTTTGACTCTTATCATCGTATGCACGATGTGGTAGAGTCAGTTGCCGATGAGATGAGGCAACGGCTCCGTATTCGTAGGGAACTACATGAGGATGCTCCAGATGAGCGCACGGGAGGCGCGTCTAGTAGTGGAAGAAGGAGGAGCGTATCAATTCGCGGAAGGAGGAGTGTATCTCACGACGCTCCAGATGAGTATACAACACACGCGTCTGGTAGTGGAGGACGTGGCATACATATTGGTCAATCATCCTATAATGTGGAAGGTGATTACGTGCCGACCGTTGGAACACCCGCAGAGCAGATTTATACTCCTTCATATGTTAGACACTCGTTCACCGATCTTCTTCAGACTGAATATCCGATTCTGAACCCCGGCTCCGCACCTGCACATGACATGGGCATTTCGCGACCACAGTTCCAAACCACACCCATTCTCATGTCGATTCCCAACGAAACTACTAATCGTGCACATCGAAGTTTTGGTTTATATATGGATGAGGACGGAGTTGATGAGCAAGTGCAGATTCCAGAACCACCAGCCTCCCTACGACATCACGATCACGACCTACGCAAGGACAAGGACAAAAAAAAGGTGAGGTGTGGCACAGGATCACATTTGGTCTGATACTATTTTGATATTATGTAATTTATTTTAGTTGGTGTCGAAATTTTTCATTTAGTTGTTCACTTTCTCATTTCCGTTAAATAAAAATATTATAATTTCCGTTAATCTTATTTGTTGTTATTTTTAATCTTGTTGTATTTTTAATTTTGAAATAAAATCTCTTTTAATTTTTAGAACATATTATGATATGTTTATTTATTTTGCCTAATCTAAAAGAATTTTTAACAAATTATAAAAATAAATAATCATTAAAATAAATAATATAATTAAATAAATAATATGTGTTGTGAGTATGGTAAACCGTTTTTTCGAACAACTTTTATTTTTCATTTTCGCCACGGGACGCCACTCCGACTGGCGTCCCGCTCTCCTACTTTTTTTTTTTTTTCAATTCGACCTCGGGACGCCAGTCGGAGTGGCATTCCGCTCCCCAAGTTTTTTTTTTTTAATTCTGCCCCTAATTTTTTTTAAATTGGTCCGAGACGCCACTCCGAGTGTGGCGTCCCGACCTATTTTTTCAATTTTTTTTCGGTAATATTTTTTTAATTTTAAATAAAAATTACAATATTTATTTAATAAACCCCTATAATAGAGCCCAATTTTATAGAAAAATCGATAATTTTGAGGTCCATAGTACATTGCTTTTTAATTCAATAACCAAACAACTTGACACATGAATCTGCAGATGCCGCATTTGTAATTATGGCTGGGAAATTAACCATGTGCATGCGCATTCTTGGTCACATCAAATCGTTTGTTTGCCACGGAGTACGGATCAGAGACGGGACAACGCAGAAATCTGGGTCTCATGATCTGTTGTTGCAGTGGGCAATTCCCAATTATTAGTCTCATTTTGGGCATCAAAGGTATTCGCCAAAGCCCTTAGCTGAAATTTCTGAATTTTCCCGGTCGAAGTCTTGGGCAGCCCTTCCATAAACTTCACTATCTTGGGCACCATGAAACCCGCCATGTTTTTCCGGCAGTGCCGAATGATCTCCGCCTCATCCACGGCGGCCGACTCGTCCTTCCTCAGCGTCACAAACGCGCAGGGGCTCTCCCCCCACTTGGGATGAGGCATCGCCACCACGGCAGCCTCCACCACAGCCGGGTGCTTGTACAGCGCCGCCTCCACCTCCACGCTGCTTATATTCTCACCGCCGGAGATGATCACGTCCTTGGACCTGTCCTTGACCTCCAGGTACCCGTCCGGGTGGACCACACCGACGTCGCCCGTCATAAACCACCCATCCCGATGAAAGGCCTTTTTAGTCGCCTCTTCGTCTTTCAAGTACCCCTTCATGATGCTGCTGCCCTTCAGCACGATCTCTCCCATCGTCTTCCCGTCCCGCGCCACGCTCTCCATCGTCTCCGGGTCCTTCACATCCACGTCGGCTAGCGTCAGTATGCTGATCCCCTGCCTCGCTTTCAGGCCCGCCCGATCTTCTTGGCCCAGGTTGTCCCACTGGCTCTGCCACTCGCACACGAGCGCCGGCCCGGTCGCCTCCGTCAGCCCGTACGCGTGGACGACGTGGAAACCCAGGCTCTCGATCCTCTCGAGCAGGGCGGTGGATGGCGGGGCCCCGCCCGTCAGGATCTCGACCGGGCGGGCTAAAGGCCGCGGCTTGGCTTCCAACAGGATGTTGAAGACTATTGGGGCGCAGCACATGTGGGTGACTTTGTGCGAAGCAATGCTTCCGTAGATCTCCGAGGCGGTGGTGTTGCGGATGCAGACGTTGGTGCCGCCCCGGGCCGCCACGCCCCACGGGAAGGTCCAACCGTTGCAGTGGAACATCGGGAGCGACCACAGATAGACAGGCTCAGTCTGCATTCCCCACCCAAGAATCAGGCTCAGGGTACTCAGATAGGCTCCCCTGTGGCTGTACACCACGCCTTTGGGCTCCGACGTCGTGCCCGAGGTGTAGTTCAGAGCAATCGGGTCCCACTCGTCGGTGATTTCCTCGGGTGTGTACCCTGGATTACCCCGGGAGACGAGCTGCTCGTACTCGAGCGCGGCCAGACGAATGCCTGTCGGGCCGGCGATGTTGTCGATGACCACCACCAGTGGCATGGATGTGCCATCAGCCATCAGAAGTCGCAAGGCGTCGCGGGCCACCGGCACGTATTCGTAATCGATGAAGAAAACTTTCGCCTCGGAGTGAGTAAGAATGGTGGCTATGTTTTTGGCATCAAGCCTAGTGTTGATCGTATTGAGCACCGCCCCTGACATGGGCACCGCGAAATGCATTTCATAGATTGCTGGAATATTAGGGGCCAACACTGATACAACGTTATTCTTGACGATGCTGAGGGACTTGAGGGCGGAGGCGAGGCGGCAACACCTCTCGTAGGTTTGGCGCCAAGTGAAACGGACGGCTCCGTGGATTATAGATGTACGGTTGGAGTAAACGTTGGCAGCCCTCTTTAAGAAAGTGACCGGAGTCAGAGGCACGTAATTTGCTCCACATTTTGGTAATTTATCCATTACGCTTCTGTGTTGATGATTTTGGATATGTGCAAGTATTGTGGAGAGAGTTTATTTGGAAGCTGGGATTGAGAGTTTATGTGCAAGTATTTCAAATATTGAGATATATTTATATAGGGAGAGGCCTAGTCTCCTAGGGTGAAAGACTGAATGAGGATTATTGTACATGATATGATATGTTGGGGAAGAAATTGCAATGAATATAATTTACACACACGCACACACTTAAGCTGTAAAACCAAGACTTTTGACTTGAATCTTTAATATGCACCAACACATACTCTTCTGAACTATAAAGTAGAAACGACCGTACATGATATGTTGGGGAAGTTATAGAAAATGCAATGAATATAATTTACACACACTCACACACTAAGCTTCTGGAATGTAAAACCAAAACTTTTGACTTGAATCTTTAATTTGCACCAAAGACACGACTTATTGTACATGATATGTTGGGGAAGTTATAGAAATTCAATGAATTTAATTTACACACACACTTACTATACTTTTCAAATCAAATTGTATTTTCAGGTGATTTTATGGTGGGTTATCTTTTTAGGTGATTTTGCACCTTCGATCTACGAATTCATCATTTTTTTTAATGAATTCACACTCTCAAAATGTAAATCCTATTTTTTATATATAAAAAATATTTTTATTGTGGTTTCGCATTACAAGAATGCGAAACCTATTTTCTATTTTTTTTTAATTTCAAATTCAGAGCTTGATTCTGCAAATTTCAATTAAAAAAAATAAAATTATTGCAATTTCGCATTATAAGAATGCGAAACCTATTTTATATATATATATATTTTAATTTCAAATTCGCAGCTTGATGATGCGAATTTAAATTATTTTTTTTTAATTGTGGTTTCACATTACAAGAATGCGAAACCTATTTTCTATTTTTTTTTAATTTCAAATTCGCAGCTGATGTTGCGAATTTCAATTTCGCATTAAAAATTTGACTGATCAAATGAGAGTCACATGTAAATTACATGCAAACGTCTTTCAAACCTTCATATCAATTCACATGTCTCATTTCTTTTAATTTATATTAATTTTGTGTATATCAACTTGGTTTTATCATTCATTCATTCGGACGCACAACAAAGAAGCTTCAAAATTAATTTTTCTCTCATCTCATTTTCTCTAAGAAACATAAGTTTCTCTGATTTCCTATTCTCTGATTTCCTATTTACATCTCGTAAGCAATTGTTTAAGGTAATGTTAAATATGTTAATCTTTTGAAATAAAATTTATGCATATTTAATTTGTTATTTATGAAATAAAATCTATGCTTAGTTAATTTGTTATTTATAAATTATTTCTAGGTAATTAGATTGTTGTTTATATTAGTTTAGAAATATTTATGTATGCATATGTAATAAAAGTTTTGTTTACAAATTTTTTATAACCAGTCAAATTCTTCTTTATAAATTGTTGATGTATCATGTCTATTTCTTATTTTTTTTTTTATAAATTATTGATGTTAACATGTCTATTTTTTTTTTATATTTATGCATGCCATATAAATTATTTCTGAAATTGTTAATTATATTTGATGACTTTTTTATAAATTATTGCTAACTTTTTATAGATTATTTCTTAAATTTTTGTTACAACCCGTTTGAAATTAGCCTCCATTTCTAATAATGGATAAAACCCAAGATATGCATAAATAAGACCTAATTCCACCTTTACCAAATAATGGACAAAACTTATATATTTCTTATAATTTTAATTAAATTTTGAAGTAGACAAAACCCAAGATATGGATAAATAAGATAAATAAGTCGGCCTCCGTTTCTAAATAATGAAAGTGTCAATCTCTTTGCAAGAACTTAACAACTAATTTACAAACTCAATTATAAGCTATTTGGAATTTAACGAGAAGATTATATCACTAATTACCATTTATGTATTTAATCGAACACTTGGGGTGCATTCACAAACTATTATTCTAACAAGAGCAAACACCAATCAAACAACCAAATTATTATAATAGAGAATAACTAAATTAACCATCACAATGATTCACATATAAGCCAAAACATTCCCAAAGTATTCAGAAACAATGATCCAATTCTCAATTCCCAAACAAGAAATACTAATTAAAGATTTAAAACTACGAAGTAGATGTAGAGTTTAGAAAATAATGAATTTGAACGAAAGTACAATCAACAAGATCGGTGAAAGCTACACTATCTCCAGCGATTCCGGAGAAGAGATACTCTAAGTAACAAATGTGGAAGCTTGTCACGAACTCCTAATTCCAGCGATGAAAGTTCGGACGTCTATATTAATTACCGTAAGGGCTCTATTGCAAGAGAGATGTGTCAAATCTCTCCTCCAATGGTGGATATTCCTTTGCTGACATTTTCTCTCTTTTGTAGCTTCCAAACTCGTTTCGTAACTGAAAGATCTTTTCAAATCCGAGTTTATAACGTCTGCATCCGGCCGGATGGTCAAAAGAATCCGACCGGATGGAAGTTTTTGTCAGCTGATCCGGTCAGATGTCAGATGCATCTGATAGGTTGTTAGTCCAGTAGGTCTATCCGGTAGGTCATCCGATCGGTGCGAGTTTCGAAGATCAATCCGGTCAGATGTCAGATCCATCCGATCGGATAAGTGTCCTTTTGGATACTTTTGGGCGTTGACTTCCTCATCCTTGTCTCTCGGGCTCGCCAAACGCTCTAGCTGTATGAGAAAATACAAAAATTATCTCAAAAGGACCAATTATCGATCAATAAGTCGGAAAGTTAAGTAAAAAGTTATAGAATGCAAAGTTATGCAAAATAGCCTAATCTTAACCCGAAAAAGATAACAAAAAGACTCAAGCATGACTCGAAATATATACAAATACATAACAAATACGTACGAATCAACCACTCCACGCTTTATTAGTTTGTTCATCCTCGAACAAATGAAAGAATCAAAACCAAGTAAGTATGAAAGTAGTTGGATCAAAGAGTCATGTTGTGCATATAACATAGTTTTGAAAATATAAACACTTTTGTCGAGAACTTCTATGTTAAGCTCGTATTACCTTCTCACCTTAAAATCAAAAGAACGCATCCTCACAAAAGGAAGATATACAATGGTGCACTCATTCGCTCGTGTTTTTCAAAAGGTAAGTGTATACGCTCGGATCAACATAAACATGCATTCAACGACTCGTGAAATTTAAAAACTCGTTCATCGCATATGTGTGCACATTTAATCAAGAACCAAATGAGGACTCCGCATAACATTATACTTAGCCTTTAATCACTAAGGTTATATCTCTCCCCAAACCCGAACTGATTCGCTCGATCATGAGCATTTATTATCTTTACAATATTTTGCCTTTATAAATAGGTTTATTTTTAACAAGTGGATGCTCTTATGAATGTAAGCATCCTTAATTTCATTTATTATTATTATTATTTTATATTTTAATGTTTTTTTAAACACTAATTCCCACCCAACAATTGTCAAATCTCAATATCCCAATGTAAAGTAAACTCTCATTTTGCCAATTAAAAGGAAATAAGAGCAACAATTGTGCTCGTGGCTAATAAAAAGACGGGATATAAGGCTCGAAGGGGCTCATTAGGAGTTATAGTGGTTAAGATTTTTTTAATAGGCCAGAATCGGGTTTTATATGTGCTTATCGTCATTTTCAAAACCAAATGTACACATGCGACTTAGAGACTTCTCAAAATACTCATCGAATCAGAGCATGTATATGCAAAGTTGATAAACACACAAGACTCCTTACTAGGGTTTTATTCAAACTTCTGAAAACAAGGTGATCGAGTATTACAAGCTTCGCCAAACTGCTAACGACTAAGTGTTGTTTTAAATAAATAAATATATATATATATATATATAAATAGTTTTTGAATTCTTTTTGCACTAAACAAGCTCAAAAGACTCCAATGATAGATCATAGACTACATGATTTCGACAGGCAAGTCAGTACAAATACAAATAAGCATGAGAATGATTTCAACGTACGTCGACAACATAACTCTTTGATCTAGCTACTTTCATACTTACTTAGTTTTGGTTATTTTGTTTGTTCGAGGAAGAACAAACCAATAAAGCGTGGGGTGGTTGACTCGCACGTATCCGTTATGATTTGTATATATATATATATATATATATATTTAAGTGGTGTTTTAGTTAGATTTGTTATTAATTTCGGTATAGGTTAGATAAATTGAGCATATTTTCATATTTATGTATCTCCAGCTTATTTTACCATATTTTATGTTTATTTCAGGGATTTTGAATCATTTTGGTCTTGAGATGGACGAGTGTGAGCCTGCGAGTGGATTTTCAAAGAAATTGGGCCCCGATTTGATATATTACCTCTGACATTGAGTCTGTTATCCACACTGGGTTACCTAGTGTCAGCACATTTGGTCGGATTTCTTGACAGAAGACTCCATCCGGTCGGATGGACCTGAAACCAGGTCGGGTTTCCTGACAGAAGGCTCCATCCGTTCGGATGGACCTGGCATCCGGTTAGATTGCCTGACAGGAGACTCCATCCAGTCGGAATATTCAGACCATCCAACCGGATGCAAACTTTACAAACTTGGGTTTTCAAAGATCCTTCAGTTACTCAATAATGGGAGGCTTTTAAAGCTACAAAAGACCAAGAACATAGCGGGAGGCGTATCGATGATCCACCATCCGGTTCGTGACAAACCGGGATGAGAGCCCATTCTTGAACCTCTTGGGGATGACAATATAAGTGTGTTCTTCGTTGATTCATTTTCTTTCCATTTTCTAGATTTAAACTTTAGTTTCTCTTAGCTAGTTCGTAGAATCATCTTGTGATCTGAGGATTACTGGAACTTCTCTAATTAGGTAACTTTTCGTTATTCATTTGTCGCATTTATCTTATTAATTTATACGAATGTTTAGAACTATGGATTCTCGTATGTTCGGTTTTATTTTAATTGTTGATGGGTATTAATTGTTCACTATCGTTATGATTTGCACGTATTTGTCATGATTTTTGTATATATTTGGCTAGTGTTTTGGTTATAATTGTTAGTTTTGGTATAAGTTGGATAGATTGAGCATATTTTCGTATTTATATATCTCTGGATTATTTTACCGTGTTTTATATTTATTTCAGAGATTTTAAAGTGTTTCGGTATTAAGATGGACGAGTGTGGACCCGCGAGTGGAGTTTCAAAGAAATTTGGCTCTGATTTGATGTATTACAGCTGACATTGGGTATGTTGTCCACATTGGGTTTACCCAGTGTTAGCACACCATATTGACATGTCTCCGGCCGAATGTTTTCCCACTGGACTCACATCCGGTCGGATGTTTTCCACTGGAATCACATCTAGTCGGAGTCGTCCACACTGGGTTACCCAGTGTCAAGCACATCCGGTCGGATATTAGATCCATCCAACCGGATGACACTGGGTATGTCGTCTACACTGAGTTACCCAGTATCAGCACTTGCCTGACAGAAGACTCATCCGGTCGGATTCTTCAGACCATCCGGTCGGATTCAAGCGTTACAAACTCGAATTTTGTGGAGATTTTTAGTTACGAAAGGGGTTTTTGAATGCTTCAAAAGACCAGGAAGAGAGGCTGAGATCTATCCTGCATAATCCATTATTCCTCGTCCAGTTCGTGACAGACTGGGTTGAGAAGACATTCTCGAATCTATTGGGGATGACAACCCATGAGCGTTCTTGACTGTTCCTTCATTTTATCTTTCTGCTTTCCAGATTTAAACTTTAGCTTCTCAGTTTTGGTAGATTATAGATCGTTAATCGTTGCTCGGATGTAGTGTTGATTCGTGCGATTCTTAGTTTGAACATTGGCAATTTCCATTCCCATTAGGAAGCTTTCGATTTTCCCCTTGTTTTACTATTCCAATTCATGTTTCTATTGAATATGTGTTGTTCGTTGGATTGTGATACTCTTATGATTGGTAGTTAAGTTTTACGTTGAATTATCGCACTTGTTGGTGATGCTCTTGTGATCGGTTTTATTTTAATTGTTCATGGATGTTAGTTGTTCACTATTGTTATTTTCTTGTCCAATCATGATTAATTCTTGTTTTGAGTTTATGACATTGGATTTGTCGATGGTTGTTAGTTAGGATTTACGGGTCTAGAGTCTAAAATCGTTGAGAACCATCGATTGGGGTTGGCGGGCGTTTAATCTACACGTTGGGATTGACAAACTCAACTCGTAGACTAAATATTCGATGAAATACCAATTGATCGTGGTGACGATTCTGAGGTTCTAGGCCCCCATTTTATTAATCTTTAAAAAGGTTTTTCGATTTCGTTTTAAAATTCATTGTTAAAACTTTTATAACTTTAGTTAAGCTCTTGCTGGGAGATTGACGCTCTCTTTGCAAGATTAGTTTTAAATTGTTTGTAGTATAAATCATCGCTTTTAGATATAAAAATTCTCAAACCAAAACCCTATTGTTCGCAAGTTTAGGGTAACCTTTTTATCATTTTCTCAAACACTTAAATAACTTTCGATTAGCATTTCTCGAGAGATTCGACTCAAGTTAACTTGCCAGTCTACGGTGACCCCGTTCTCTTGCGCGCGAACTAAAACCTTTCAAACATAGACGCTCATTTGTTTAACTAGATTTTAATTTTGAAAGGGACAAAAAGTTCGGATCACGTTACCTTTTTATTCAATCATGATTAGTTCTTGTTTTGAGTTTGTGATTTTGGATTTGTCGATGATTGCTAGTTAAAATTTACGGGTCTAGTGTTTAGAATCGTTTAAAACCATTGATTGGATTTGTCGGGCGTTTGATTTACACGTTGGGATTGACAACCCCATCTCGTAAACTAAGTGTTCGATGAAACGCCAATTGATCGTGGTGACGATTCTAAAACCCTAGACCCCCATTTTATTAATTTTTTAAAAGTCTTTGATTTCATTGCTCGTAGTTTAAATAACCATCTTAGTTATTACAAATGATCAAATAAAAACCATTTTGTCCGTGTATTTAGTGTAGCATTGTATTTTTGTTATTTTTTTCGTTCGTAAATCAAACACAAAAACTATTTCTGATTAGCCTTACTCGAGAGAATTGACTCGAGTTAACTTGTCAGTTTACGGTGATCCCGTTTTTTTGCGGGCGAACTAAAACCTTTTTAAAAGTAGACACACATTATTTAACTAGATTTTAATTTTAAAAAGACAATTTGTTCGACTCACCGAGGCTTAGAAAGAAAACTTACTAGGTTTAGGGATTTCTCTTCCTCGACATCCCGAATTGGGTATTATGAAACTTGGGGAATCAGCGCCGAGTGACAAAAGAATGGGGAAAATGAGAAACCCCTACTACATCTAATTATAAGCGATGGGTTGAATGATCTTTGACGAGGTTTCTCTTCTAATTTATTGTTTTGTGGGTTGGAAGAATGCCGCTCATGGGACTTTTATTTTTTTGAAAGAAAAAAGAAACAATTTAAGATGTAAGGGAGAGTGTAGAATTGTATGCGGGATAAGGTACTATTGATTAGTAAGGATAATTGAGTCTAGTATTAGTCTATAAAGAGTATTCAGGAAATTTAAAATTAATATGATTATATGGAATTTATTTACCTATAAGACTATTTGTGAATTCACCTATATATAAATAGGTTTGTAATATATTGGAAATTTCAAGGGTGTTATTGTAAATATTTGATGACATGAATAATTTTCGTCAAGTTAACTAACGGCTAACTAAATTATAAATGGAACTTGTAATATTCAAAGTTAGTTGGGTTGTTTTATAATTAGGCCAAACCTATGTGGTTGTTTTTGTAGTTATCCATACAAATAACTTCGGAACACTTTTTGAACATTGTTTTCAGATTTGGCCTATTGTATATGCAATATTTTTAAATGTTAACTGAAGTTTGAATATTTACTGATGCTGGCTAAAACACAAGTGCGTGAACCGAAGGAATTGAATTATTTTAGCAAAAATACTAGAATGATGGCCTTGATGGCCGACCGGACCCATCTCGGGCACGGCTTGTTCTTCTTGGTCACGTAGAAGCGCTCAAAGTTGTCGAGCGCGGGCATTGCGTATATTTGGTAGGCGCACAAGTAGTGGATTATGGCCGCGAGGCATATGGCGCCCGTAAGGAGCTTCGGTGTACTTTTCCGGTGGAAGTTTATGAATGAAGTAAGAATACCTAAGTTTGGATACACCTGAGAGCCAAGAAAGGTTACAAATTACAATTAGCTTTTACTCCGGCCTCATCTCCGTCTTATCTTAGTCAATAAAGAAGTTGAGAATCACTTTTTGTTTTTTCATAAATTTAGAGGTTACCTTATTGATAAGTCCAAAAAGTTGAACTACCAAATAAAGGGGGTACTAACCTCAAAAGTAGAGATCAGTGACCTAAAAAGCCTCCAAATGCGATACAGCGACCTCCAAAAAATCCGTAATCTTCACAGCGACCTCGTTTTCCTGCAAAACAGCGCCTAGAACGGGCCGGATTTCGAGCCCGTTAAGGCCCTYCGACGCTTAAGTTAATAAGCGAAAAACACACTTCTTCTCTCTCAATAATATTAGTGCACTTCAAATAATAAATGCGTAAATCAGCATTTTTCCCTTAAGGAAGAAGCCAAAGGCTCCTTTTATAGGGGTAGGAGAAGAATCCCAACATCTAGGGTTACCTTTCATGATAAGAATTTCATTTATATCGGGATTCTCACAATCGTTTCTCAATGTGAACTCCTTATTTATGACAAGTTCCCATAAACAACAAATTTCTCCATAGATATCCCAATTAAGCCGGGGTATACAGCCCACCAGGCCCATAATGATTCACATACATTAGATCCACAAATCGGGCCCAAATACCCAGCCCAAAGTACAAGAGGTCGCGACCCTGTATGAAAAGCCATCCCCATACTACAGGTCGCTACTCTTCACAAAACCATACACTCGCATTATCACAGTTCGCTCACCTCCCAGGGGTACACCCTCCCTAGGAAATGAGGTCGCTTTCCACGAATAGCCACGTTCACCACATAGTTTCACGTACGGTTATTTTGGTCCGTATCAGCTAGTCCCCCATGTTCTAGTTGATTGAGGTATGAAATCAGGTAGAACATGTAATCATGAAATTTTAAAAAGTATTCAACAAGCACACGAACGAAAAAGCAATGTATCGCACCAAAGCTCGCATCAAAACCACCCAATTTCAACAAATCGAACTTCGATAGGTCGCAACATATTCCCGCGACCTAAAAGATATCGAGCTCTTTCCTCAAAGTAATCACAAGTCCCCAAGAATATTAGCTTAAGGGGTACACAAGGTACATCCTTACGAGCTCACTCCTCTTTTTCACAAAGCGACCTGGGAACCAT
>BMAC01001292.1:200171-213351 GCA_014905375.1 Phtheirospermum japonicum | reverse complement strand
AAAGGAGGGAGTAATATACTTATATAGAGAGAGACAGGAGTGTAAAGATAGTGCATATATTTACCTTCCACACAGAGAAAGTAATTTCTTGTTGTGAGCCCTTGTACGATGAAACTGGCCGCATTCCCACTCCAAGTGCTATTTGATTGTTAGTCTGAACAAAGCCGGGGCAATCCAGATTGAAACAGCCTGTTATATTAAACGCATCTATCTGCTTGCACGGTTCATTAAAATCATGATGAATTCTAATAATTAAGTATATATTTCTCTGAATATATTACAATTGAAGCACATCATTAACTAGACTTAATTATACTAAGTGATTAGTAAGTAGAAGAATCAAAATTAAACTTACAGTCCAACGAATGAAGAGCCTAGGATACGTCTCACGATATCCAACCTGTGGGATAATTAATTGGATTAGCACATATATACTCTGAAAATAAATGAGGTTAGAAAATGGGTACATGCCTTGTAACCAACTACAATTGAGTTGAGGGTACCATCCTTGAATGTGCCATTCATCATAATCCACATTTGTGATGAGCTGTATTCACTTTCGCTGTCAATTCGAGGAAGCCACACATTTACAGTTGCTTGAGCTCCAAGAAACTCTCCCCTCGCAGACCCTAACGCATGCTAAACACAGTGTAGACGATAAGCAAAGGACATAGATAAATTGAGAACAAATAAGTATTAATGGTTTAGTACAAATCAAATTTCTTTAAAGACATTTGCTCGAAATTATATATGCCCTCATAAAGTTTTCTCTCTCTTCTACAAATATCTATTAACATTAGTGAGTATTTATATATTATTTTCTTTCAATAATATTCATATAAGAAAATAAATTATGTGTCAATTTTAATTATAAACTAAATGTAGAATTCAGCTAATTATATTTATTCCTCTCGATTGTAAACAAGACAAGTACATGTAGACTTTAGGTATTATTATTATTATTATTATTATTATTATTATTATTATTAATCGTTTGTTGAAAGACGAGTGTTGATGTAGAATCGTGTTTTATGTTATGAGAACATTGAAATAATATATTTATTTATCCAAAATAATTTGGGGAGATAATCATATTAAGTCTGAAAGTGTGTGAATGTTGTAATGAATTAAAACTTGAGAAATGACCCCCACATTAGAAAATAGATGGAAATG
The DNA here is from genome assembly GCA_014905375.1 of Phtheirospermum japonicum. NCBI lineage: Eukaryota > Viridiplantae > Streptophyta > Magnoliopsida > Lamiales > Orobanchaceae > Phtheirospermum > Phtheirospermum japonicum. Next base: position 212,178 of record BMAC01001292.1, on the reverse strand, counting down.
GCATTGTTTATACAAAGACTCCAAACCATGAATAAACTTGTGCGAGCATGAATGGCTTACCCACGTCGAAGCCCAAGTTTTGTTATTTTCTGAAATAAATTAATTTTATTTTTAATCACAATAACTATTTTTGAACAACTGAACTGCTTTATCGCAGAACTAAACCAGTCTTTGAATTAATTTGAAACATCATAATTCATTTTATGGAATAAATTAATTTTATTTTAAATTTAAAAAATTATTTTTCAAACACTTAACTGCAAAATTAAGTTAGTCTTTTCAATTTTGAATTTGAAACATTAGAATTCATAATATTCATCATGGAGTACGTAAGGTATTTAAGTATTTAAAAAGATAAATATTGACCTCGATCGAGTATTTTTGTTTCCAGAGCCGGTCCAGGACCAATTGATAAATAATGTCCTAATTATATTTCATTTTATAACAACAAATTAGACATATCAAAAACAACTAAATCCAAAATAACACGCAAAATATAATTTAATTATATAAATAATAAGCTAAAAAAAATAATTTAACCTGAATTTGAGATAAAGTTATTAATGTTATATTAGAAAACAAAGACTCAAATTCAAACTTCTGACAACACACACATATATTAATGTAATGATCAATATCCTAAAATTGATTGTACACAAAGTAACTCGTTTATTAAGAGAATCAAGGGAAAAAAGAGTGAATAAAATTTATAAATAATGATAAAAATGATTTTAGTTTCAATAATTATTAATTAATTTGATCGTTAAAAACAGTAACGTGTAATGATCGAGAAAAAAAAGAGATGGAAGAATCTTTTTTCTAATTTTGAGAATTTTGAGAATCAAAACAAAAAGAAACACCTCAAGCGGCTATTTATAATTTTGAGAATTTCTTGAATTTAATATGTAGATCACACCAGTTTTTGCAAATGACCTCGCAGACATAAGTATTATTAGAAAAAATTGTATTTATATGATTTCCTTATTATTGTTTGTAAATCATTTGCATATCTTACTTTCTCATTATGATGGTAGTATTAATTTAGATAAATTGTTAAATAGTTCTTTAAATGAAAGTTCATTTGTTAATTAGTTATTACATTCAATTTTAAGTTAAATAATTTCTCATTTTTGTCAAATAATACAAAATATGACATGAATACTCTTATTATGGAAAAAGCTACTAAAACTAAAACCAAAACTAATAATAATAATAATAATAATAATAATAATACATTGGGAAGTAGGGTGGTTGCCGCCTGCCCCTGCAACTGTCACCACCGGCTATCGATTTTTTTTTTTACAAATTTATTTTATGTCCATTTTTTTTAAAATTTTATATGTATGAAATCTCTTACTATATGTTTGAAAGTTTCTTATATAATGTCCAAAAAAAGTTTGTTCATCATAACTTTTTTACTATATGTTCGAAAATCTTTTACTCAATATTGAAAAATTTCGCTCAAGAAAATATTTATTACTCTATGTCCGAGTTTTTTACTATATATTCGAAATTTCCTTATTTAAAGCCTATAAATTTTCTACTCAATGACAAAAAATTATTTACTTGATTCCAAATTTTTTTTGCTAGATGTGCAAATGTTGTTATGTAATTTTTACTTATTAAACACAATTTTATTCTTTTTTTTTTTTCTGCCAAAAGAAAATAAAAATCTTATTCAATAGCAAATTATTGTTATGTGTTTCTTACTTAATACATTATTAGATAATTTATAACTTTATGTTCGAAAATGTACGAAAGTTTCTTACTTAATTCTTAAAAAGATTTTTGTTTCCTGAAATATAACGAAAATTTGAGTGTACCTCCTAAATTATTTTTTTATTAAGTTACCTCCTAAAGTTTGCGTTTTATTGAGTTTGCCTCCTGAAGTCAATTCAGGCCAAAAATCTGTTGGACGTCGTTCACGTAACTTACACGCGAGGGCAACAGCGTCTTTTCCGTTATACTTCTTTTTAAATTTTTTTGTTTCCTCAACTATTTCTTTTTTTTTCTTTCTTACGTTTCCTCCTAAAGTACTTTTCTCTCAATTTGCCTACTTTGGCCAGATTTGCGCTAAAAAAAAAAAAGAAAGTTAAATATGCACAACTTGATAACAAACAATCATTTAATTCTTTCAATCGCGGTGCCAGCTGTTCTTTTCTCCAAGACTCAATTTTCTAAGTTTCAATAAGGTAAGACAATTGATTATTTATATAAGTCCTTTTTATTCATCTCAATGCTTGAATCAAATACAAAATTTTCCCTCTTTATTTCTTTTGCACATTAATTCTGCAGATGAGTTTTAGTTTAATGATTTAGTAAATTTAGATTTTCATATTAGGTTCTTATATGATTTGTTTCCGTTTTTAGTGATTCTTTATAAAGAAAATAAATATTTTCATTCAAGAATTATACATATATATATAAATATATAAAAGTAGGAGCAGGAGCAGTTGGATTGTGTATATAGACCCAAACTTTATGTGTGTGGATTTTATTCAATGCAGTGAACAGTAGGGCAGTGGAAAATTTATTTTTACTTTTTTAACCTTGCAATTGTTTTGATAGTGGATTTTTTTAATTATATTCTGAACTTAATGAGTCAATAATGGTTGAACTTTAGATGAATACTTGAAGATTGGATTTCCTTTAGGGTTTGCTAATGCTGAATTATATTTATCATAATCAGCTTAACAAGGTTTGCAGCTATTGATTGTGAAATAACTCATGCTACTTTTGTTGATTCCTTGAATAGATAATTTGTGTTTTAATTTAATTAAAATTCTATTTTGATGCGTGTGTGAGTGACATTTTCTAGATTTTGTTTGAAATTGTATTATATTTGTAACGATTGAATAATATTTTTAATTCAATATAAAAGATGAGCTTTATAATTAGCAAAGTTATTATAGGCTCTTTTTATATATGATGCGAATATAATTTTCCATGTTAATCTCAAATTTACATATGTTGCAAAATATTTGAGAAATGCACTTGTTTTTTTTTTTTAAATGTTGTGTTATGATCATTGCTAGTTAGTCCACCATTGTATTTTTTTATATAATTTCCAAGTTATTTATGCTATCGTATAAGTTCGTGGAAAAAAAACATACGTTTTTAGCATTATTTATAATTTAATCATTTCTATCTTGTACTTTCCAATTTATTTATGTTATTTTATCATTCGTAAAAGTAAACAGAGGAACATATTTGAGCCACTATTTATTATTTAGCCCAGTGCCTAAAAATGTCCAAGACCGGCCCTGCTTCCTATAGTATCCATTGCCTTCCTTGCTGCTATGTATTCTTTAGAATTGTTGACACCACCTGTCTATAAAAGACCGGTCAGAGTTTAGTCTTAAATAAATAATAACAATCAAAATAARTAATAATAATAAGGGTTAATTGCACGTAAAATCATCATCCTCATTCAAGTTGCAAAGCTTTATCCTTGAGGGTTTCAATGAGAATTATATGATATATGTTTTAGTGGAGGGAAGAGAGACACAATCCTTCTAAACTCTTTCTTTTTATCAAATTATCTGTTTTTATACTTTTCTCTCTTACCTCTTCAAATGAAACACCAAGCCCTTTATATAGATCTTAGGAATCCTTTGACCTTTCATCTACACAAATTCTTGGCCTTTCATCTACACAAACTCTTGGCCTTTAAATTACTCAAACTCTTGGCCTTTTAACTTCTAAATTTAAAACCTATTAAAACAAAAACATTTAAAGTTTATTCAATAAAACTCCCCCATAAACTTAAATGCTTCTACCCTCCGCCATGCCAATCAGCTTCTTGCATTTGTCGAGAAGTATTTTCAGTAGTGGCTTTATGAAGATATCCGCTGCTTGTTCCTGACTTGCCACATGCATCAATTCTATACTTCCTTCCTTCACATGATCTCGGATAAAATGAAAACGAACATCGATGTGTTTGCTTCTTTCATGGTACACTGGATTCTTTGATAACTCAACTGCTGATTTGTTGTCAACTTTAATCACTGTTGCCCCTAGTTGCTTTAACTTCATCTCCCTCAACAAATTTCTAAGCCATATCGCATGACATACACACCAAGATGCTGCTACATATTCATCTTCACATGTTGAGAGCGTCACAATTGGTTGCTTCTTTGAAAGCCAAGTAAACGCAGTATCTCCCATAAAGAACACATATCCCGAGGTACTTTTCCGATCGTCTATGTCTCCGCACAAATCACTGTCAGAATAGCCAACCATTTGTAATCTTCTGCTTTTGAGTAGAACAACCTGAGTGACACCGTTCCTTGGATGTAGGAAAGGATACGCTTCAATGCCTTCCAATGTGAATAAACCGGCTCCTCCATGAGTCGACTTATAATGCCAACATTAAAAGAAAGATCTGGCCTTGTGCATGTTAAATAGCGAAGACTCCCAACTAGACTTCGGTATTTGGTTGCATCTACTCGCTCTCCACCGTCAAACTTAGAAAGTCTTGCCCCTGGTTCCATTGGTGTAAATACTGGGTTGCAGTCCGTCATTCTGTTTCTTTTTAGAATTTCTTTCGCATATGATTCTTGTGACACAAAAATCCCATTCTTTTCTTGTCTAATCTCCAAACCAAGGAAGTACTTCATTAAACCCAAGTCTGTCATCTCGAACTCGCGAGTCATCGCTCTTTTAAATTCCTCTATCATTTCACCATTGTTCCCCATAAAGATGAGGTCATCAACATAAAGAGAAACAAGGAGCAGATTACCATTATTCTTTTCCATGTATACCGCATGCTCGTATGGGCATTGAGTAAACCCATTCTTCTTGAAGTAAGTGTCGATGCGGGTATTCCAAGCTCTAGGTGCTTGTTTGAATCCATAAAGTGCCTTATTCAATTTCAACACCTTCTTTTCTTCCCCAATTTTTATGTACCCAGGTGGTTGCTCTATGTACACCTCTTCTTCTAGAATTCCATTCAAAAAAGCTGACTTGACATCCATTTGGAAATTTTTCCATTTGAATTGAGCTGCATGAGCAATGAGAAGTCGAATCGTCTCCATTCTTGTAACCGGGGCAAAGACTTCATCATATCTATCCCTGCTTTTTGTCGATAGCCTTTTGCAACTAACCTTGCCTTGTACCGCTCTATCTCGCCTTGAGCATTCATCTTCTTTTTGTATACCCATTTTACTCCAATGGATTGACTTCCATTTGGCAATTCAACCAGCTCCCAAGTTCGGTTTCGCTCTATTGCTTTTATTTCTTCATTCATGGCTGCTTGCCAATTCTCATCTCATACCGCTTCCTCAAATTCAGTTGTTTCGGCATCCGCCAAAAGACAAATTAAATGTACCTCACTTGTTGAATCGTACAAATCTTTCATTCTTCGCATCCTTGGTTGTCTCAGCTCATCTTCATCATCGGTATTTTCAGAGTTTGTTGGTAAATATGTTGGTGCAACGATGGATGATTCTTCAACTTCTATGGTAACATCTGTTGAACTGTTCCAGTCCCACTCACTTGCTTTGTTTACTCGCACATCACGAATCACCATCACCTTCTTGCTTATCGGGTCGAGTAGCTTATATCCTTTTGTCTTCTCATCATACACAATAAAAATATACTTTTTGCTTTTTTCTTCGAGCTTAGTTCTTCGTTGATCCGATACGTGTGCATAAGCCACACTACCGAATACTTTGAGATGAGAGACTGTCGGCTTTTTTCCGCTCCATGCCTCTTGTGGTGTTTGATCATCTAACTTAATATGTGGACATCGATTTTGTACATAGATGGCATATTGCACGGCTTCTGCCCAAAATTCCTTCGGCATCTTCTTTCTCTTTAGTATGACCACAGGTTTTAGGCGTGTGTGCACGACTTCTTTTTTTCCCTTATCGATTTTGTGTGTGCTTGATCGAATTGAGATGACACCCTCAAAATTCCATTTGTGAGGAAGTCATTGATTTGGCTTGCATTTGAGAAAGAGTAATACGAGCAATGCTTGACGATAGCGAGTTTATATTGATACTTCCATCATATTAAATAAGGATAAGCACGAGGATTTTTCTTTTTCAATAATGTTTGTTTCACCCAAAAAGTATGACCACGCCTGAAACATGTGCTTTTACCCCGACCTGCACAAACAAACATATCAGTAAAGGACCACCGGAGGTTTTCCGGTGGAAACCTCTTTGATGCTTAAGTCAGAAAGCGTGTGGAGCATTTTAGTGAGCAAGAAAGGGATGCACTAAGAATGACATACCTTTCTCAGCCTTGGGGCTGAGGTATTTATAGTTTTCCTCAGTGGGGACCCCTTCCGGGATCTCGGAAACAAAGTCCACAAATCAAGGGCCGTTAAGCAACAAATTCTGACAAGTGGTCCCACTTGTCCCCTGCGGGGAGGTCAGGGAATCAGGTCTGTCCTGATCCTGCCCTCCCTCTCTCTTATAAGGTATCAAGTCTACCTTGCTCCTATTTCTTAAAGATTACTCCATAAGAAATCTCTTCCAGGCCTGGTCAGGACAATGCCTGGGCCGTGGTGATTCTCTTCTCAACACCTGATCTTTTCCTACGAAGACCAGGTCAGGTTTTCTCAAGGACTGAGTTGGTTTGACTTCCTTTTCATTGGTTATCTCAACCCAGGTCTTGACCTATTTAGGCCACATCAACTCCTCCCCCCGAAATAGTTGGGGTAGAGCTGTAAAATTCCAGAGCCTTTACGGAATAAATGAGGTCCCACATATCCCCCTTTTGGTTTCTCGTACTCGCACGAATCCCTAAAAATCCGCCTGTCGACAAGGTCTAATTATTGGCATTAGTGGTGTCGGCCCACATCCCGAAGTGGTTACCATATCCACACGTCTCTCCCAGTACTATTTCTCTGACAAGTCAGTGGCGCGTGACCTACCCTAAGACGGTTGGCGTTTTAGCTCACCGCCTAGGGTACTGTTCATCTGTCCGTATTAAATGTCGGGATCTTTTTCCTCATTTTCCGTTTTTTGAAATTATCCTTTTACATATATTCCCGCCTGACTCTCCTTTTCTCTCACTTTCGCATTTTCACTTTTGCAAAAACTCTCGAGCTTCTATTTCTCTCTCTAGTATTCCAGCAAGTTTTCAGATTTTAATTCCTCCGACCACCTTCATAGACCAGGTACTTTCTCAGTCCTTTTCCTTTTAATTTTCCGATAATGTCATCGTCTTCTCCTTCTCTTAGCGTCCCTTCAGTTACTTCCCCTTCTCTGGCGGCGGTAGATTCTTCCTCTCCACCGTTTTCTCCTCCAGCGGCTACCTCGGCCGCCACCTCTTCCTCATGTTCTCTGGAGTATCCGCCGCCGATCCCAGGTCATCCAAAAATCTCCTCCGTCCTTAGTGATAGGACCGTTGAGGAAATTCGCCACAAATACAAACTTTCTGAACCTTTTGATCCTTATAGCCCTCCAGCGTGTATTCTGGCATGCCAAGCGCCGGCCGGCTGGTTGACTTTTTACGCCGATCAATTACAGGCGGGCTTGCGTCTTCCCGCAAACCTGCTGATGCTAGAGATCACCGCCATATATAAAATCTCCCTATTCCGGTTTACCCCCAATACTTTTAGGATTATAGTATGATATAGTCTGGCCATGCGGTATGCTAGTCTGGATCCCAAGGCCCAGACTTTCTACCAACTCTACCAGGCTAAAAGCTTACTTCCTGGCTGCTTTTATCTCAGTGCCAGACCAGGAGTTCACTTCTTACATGGGCTCCCTTCCTCCAATAAGGCCTGGAGGAAGAGATTCTTCTTTGTCCACTGTGAAGGGGATTGGGGTTTAGACCCAATGCCCCTCAATAAACTACCCACATATCCTCACTTATCCGCCGCGGACAAGTCTCCTCGCCTGCGAAAAATCATTTCTACCCTTAACGAAAACCGTCTTCACGTAACTAACCACCTCCTACCTCACGTTCTAGACTTTTTCAATGAGAGAGAGGAAAAAAGTCCTTTAACCCCAGAGATTGGTAAAATCCCTTTTATCCTGGTTTGTCCTTGATATTTATTTTTCATGTCTTATCCCTTTCTTTTCCTTTTTTTCAGAAAGGATGATGCGCCAGATGATTGCTGCTGCCAAAAAAGGGCAGAGGCAGCCCCAGAAACAGCTGCCCGAGAAGTGGGTTCTTCCTCTCGCGCCCAGGGCCCGAGCCCCACTCCTTCTCAAGCACCGGGCCCCAGCTCTTCTCTAGCGCCAGGATCCAGCCCCTCTCGGCAGCCGCCTCGTCCTACAGCCGCTATGAATCCCTCCTCCGAATCCGAGGAGGATGTCGCTCCTCTGGCCAAGAGGCCTCACACAACTCAGGGCAGTCGTGCCCCAACAGCCCTTGCTCCCATCACGCACAGTGCTCCTCCCCCCCCATTAACTCGGTCCTCCACTGTTCAGGAGAGGTGGCTCTCCAGTTTATGCGTAGACAATGTCTACCGGTAGACCATCAAGACCTGGAGAAGATGAATGACCGCGAGCTCTTGGAATCTTGGTGCCAATGTCTACCACTTTGGCTTGGATGAGCAGGCTAAGTGGGTCTCAGGGCATCCAGGACTCCCTTTGACCGAACCAAACCTCTCGAGACTCCCCAGAGCCCACTTCCTTTACTTTTGCTCCGGAATGCGACTGCCTGCTCTCAACCAGACCAAGCTCTCGCCCTAGCTCTTACTGCCTCTTCTCCTTCCCCAACATTCGCAGGTCTGGGTGAGCTGCCGGGTGGAGCCTCGCCGGGCGCCTTAGCTGAAGATGCTGTGGAGCAGCTGGCTACTGAGCTAGATACCGAGCCTTAGGTTTTTAGTGCTTCTTTTATTCTCTTTCTGTCAGACCTGATGTTTGCCTGCGTGGCTGGTCTATTTTTATCTTTTTTGAATTTGTACTGAATGATTTTCCGATAATAATGCACTCTTTTTGTCTTATAATGACTCTTGGGATTATAGGGTTTCCTGATTTTCCGGAAATCCTAGTACTTTTTATTCCTTGGCACGTGCCTCCGTTTTCTTTATATATGTGCATGTATGATTTATTTTTCTTCAATTTCTGCTATGGCTTCTTCTTCCCTACTCGAAGAGCTCGACTCTGTGAAATGAAAGAACATCTCTCTTTTTGTCAAAAATTTTTAGCTTTCCGATAAACTAACTGTGCTCCGGGAGAAACTCAGCTATATGTATCATCTCTTGGAGAGGAAGAGGTAGAAGAAACGCCACTACAAGCGAGAGTGGGCTGAGCTGCGTCAACTAAATAATCAGTTGCAAGAAGAGAAGGCCGATTTGACGCAGTTGGCGAACCGGCTGACTATTGCCGCTAACGAAGCTCACGCCATATCTGAGTGGGCCGATAAGTACCGCCAGCACTACCATGAAACTGAGCGTGAGCTGTGGCATGTCCGCCGTGTTCTGGCCTCGGATCGGAGGGCCTCTTCCTCACATGGCTAAATATCTCTGGGATTTTTTCTGAATTTTCTGTTTTTCTGTTTTATTTCCTGCATTATAATCAATTTTGCCGGTCTTCGTAGAAGGCGTGCGCAATTTGTTTTGTACTGCCAGAATGTTATGATAAATGCAAGAGTAGTTTCTCCGAAAGATTTCAATTGGTTCTTATTTCTGTTTAATCAAATCAAGCGAATTAGTGTTTTTCAAGTTTTAGCTTTTCCAGGCTCTTGGGCTTACTGTTAGGTCTGGAAAATTGAGGCATCCGCATTTGGCCAGATTTGTCTTGAATCAAGTTGAGCATTTTATGCACATCTGCCTTAAGCCCCTCATGACTGAGGTTTTCAGCAAGTCAGGTGTTTTTCACAAATATCCAGACCTAGCCAATCCTGGCTTAAACTGACGATCAGGTCAGGCATTGTCGTGGGCATCTGTCCTTAGCCAATCCTGGCTTCATCTGACAATCAGGTCAGGAAAATGGGGCATCCACCCTTAGCCAATCCTGGCTTAAACTGACAATCAGGTCAGGAAAATGGGGCATCCGCCATTAGCCAATCCTGGCTTAAACTGACAATCAGGNTATATATATATATATATATATATATATATATATATATATATATATATATATATATATATATATATATATATATATATATAGGGTTGGGCCAAATCACAGCCGCCAATACATTAGTTCCGATTGATGACAAATACATTTGTGTCTTTCTACATATGCATCAATTGATTGTTAAATATGCATCAATTAACATTTAAATGAACATTAATATTATTAACTAATATAAATTACATCATTTATATTTCTCTCTCTCCTCAATTAATAATTATCCTCTATTGAAATCTCTCTATAAGTCTCAGAAAATATAAATATTGTCAAAATAAATTACACCATATTATTCCTTACGACCTAAGAAACAATACCTATACCATTTTTTCCAACAAATTTGTACTTTTAATAATTCTAATTGAAATTATTTCCAAAAATCAAATGATAAAAAGTAGAAATTCAATGCACATTTAGACGCATGTTATTGCACATTTAGAAGTACATTGGTGCATTATCAGAATAACAACGATATTTGCATTAAATGTCATGTTTCTTCAAGCCAATTTTTAACAGTTTTACTGCACATTTAATAATTTGTTAATGCACATTTACATGTTCAATGATGCACAATTAGTAGTACAAATATACAATAATATATGGTATATATTTATTAGTCAACCATCCTCCATCCAATTTACATCCATTAGATCTAAACCTAATGTGTGGCTGAAATTTGGCCATACGGACTCATTTTAATAATTGGACCCATTGGATCCAATTCATATAAATATACACACATACACACACTAGTTTAACACCCGTGTGTTACACGGGATTTATCAAAATAATAAATTAAAAAATATTTGTGAGAACTCCAAAAATTTTAAATATAAAAAAAAATTCAAATGATGTATTCTAACCCATGACTTGTACATTTCTAATCTATTTATTAATTATTATAATTATTAAATAATTCTTATTTTAATGTTAAGATTAAATTTATTAATAATTTTATTTTCATACTAATAAGAATTCAGAAGATGTCACATTCTAAACCCGAATATAATCTCTATTAGTTAATAATAATAAATAACATAAATTATTTTATTTAATATTTAGATTAAATTCATTAATAATTATTAATTACGTACTTTGAAAAACTCGAATGATGACATAATCTCAGCGTATCGTATCGATGTCTAATCAATATAATAAATAATTCTAATAATTATTATTATATAATTTTATATTATTATATTTAGGTTGAATTTGATATTTAGTTACATACTTATATTGTTGAAAATAACTCTTATTTTATCTAAATTGAATATTAGAGTTTGAATAATGAAATTATTTTTACTTTTATTATAAATACAACTTATGTAATTATTTTCATAATAATTCTTTTAATAATTATGTAATTTTTATTTAAATTAAAGTAACTAATTTTATTTTTTTACTAATTATATATGACTTATTTATATTTTATATTAGGAGAAGAAAAGAGAAGTATTGAATTAAGTAAAAGAGAAATATTGAATTAGGTAAAACATAACAAATGAAAAAAATTAAATTAGACAAGATATAATAAAAGAAAAATATTAAATTAAGTAGATATTAGGCTCAGATAACATATAAGAATCAGAAACCATAATTTTTTATTTTCCAAACAAATCATACGAAGTAGACACATAGGTTAGGAGGATTTTGCATTAATATATAGGGGTGATGTTAAGTTAATTTGTATATCATTAGATTATGTTTACTATTTTTTTTTTCATATTATTAGGATTTTATTATAGGTTGTTTAATTAATTATATTATTGAGATTATTATATTATGACAAGATAATTACTATACTATCAGATTATATTTATTATTATTTTTATTTTATATTATTTGGCTTTTATTTTAGGTTGTTTTATTAACTATATTATTAGGACTAAAATTATAAGAAAATAAAGTATATTATTTTTTGTTGTTTCATTAATTATATTATTAGGACTAAAATTATAAGAAAATAA
>BMAC01001292.1:170382-200146 GCA_014905375.1 Phtheirospermum japonicum | reverse complement strand
GAAAATGGGGCATCCGCCCTTAGCCAATCCTGGCTTAAACTGACAATCAGGTCAGGAAAATGGGGCATCGCCCTTAGCCAATCCTGGCTTAAATTGACAATCAGGTCATAAAAATGGGGCATCCGCCCTTAGCCAATCCTGGCTTAGAGAAATTCGCGATTTGGCAAACAAGAATAAACCTGCATTATTATTATATAAATAAACTTTGCAAAATCAGATTACTCATAAAATTTACGTAAATTAAAAATGTTCCATGCTCGGGGTATCTCAACCCCATCCATTTCTTCCAATTTTTAAGCACCACCAGCCAAGATTTGTGTGACCCGGAATGGCCCTTGCCATGTAGCATCCAACTTTCCCATGGACTTTCCCAGGTCAGCCCTTCTTAGGACCAGGTCTCCCACCTGGAAATACCTCTTCCGGACTGTTCTGTTATAAGTTGCCCGAATTCAACCCCTCACGTGCTCCATCGTGACCGCTGCCCGATCTCTTTTTTCTTCAATTAAATCCAAAGCGTCCTGTACCAATGCGTCATTTTGGATTTCATCGAAGTTCTGTACGCGGTGGGTTTCAAGGCTAATCACTGTGAGGATGATGACATCCATGCCATAAACCAAGCTGAAGGGGGTTTCACCCTTGCTGTCTTTAGGATTGATGCGATAGGCCCAGAGTATTGTGCTCAACTCTTCCACCCATTTACCCCCTGACCTCTCTAAGAGTGACTTAAGTCCCTGGACCAGGATGCAATTTGTCACCTCAACCTATCCATTTGCTTGCGGGTGGTAAACAGATGTAAAGTGTTGCTGGATTTTCATCTTGGTGCACCAAGCTTTAATTTTGGCACCCACAAACTGGGTACCATTATCTGAGATCATAACCCTTGGAACGCCAAACTGGCATACGATATTTTTCCAAATGAAGCCCATCATTGCTTCTTCCGTGATTTTTGCCAGGGCTTCAACCTCAACCCACTTGCTGAAGTAATCGATGGCCACGATCAAGAACCTCTTCTGGGCTAGATCTATTGGGAATGGGCCGACCAGGTCTATTCCCCATTTTGCAAAGGGGCGAGGAGAGCTCATTGTCATGAGCTCTTCCACTGGTTGATGAGTCAAGGGGGACATCTTCTGACACTTTTCACACTTCTTAACGAATCCCTCGGCCTCTTTCCTCAGCAATGGCAAAAAATAACCGGCCCGCATTACTTTACCGGCCAAGGCCCTTGCTCCCATGTGTTTACCACAGCAGCCCTCATGTATTTATCTGAGGACATGGGTGCCCATCTCCAAGCTCAGACATCGCAATAAAGGCCGCCCAAATCCTCATCGAAATAACGTCTTCTTGATAAAACAAAATCGAGCAGACCTGGTTCTCACCTTTGCTCCTTCCCTCTTGTCCTCCGGCAGCTCTCCCTTTTCCAAGTATGCCTAAATAGGAAGGCGCCAGTCCTCTCTCTCATTCATCGCACACAACTGCTCTGTTCCAAATTCATTGTCTGCCATCAATAAAGTGATTACCCTTTCCTGGCAATCCTCGGTTGAGATGGCTACAGGAATTTGGAGGACTGTTAGAGCCCTCATCCCCTTGGTTAGTTCTCTAAACTGATTCAGGTACCTCTGCATGCTTTCATCTCTGGTCTCAAAATCTCCACTTATCTGTCTACATACAAGCTGTGAGTCAACCTTCATGCACACATGTTCCGCTCCTAAATCTTTCACCATTTGCACTCCTCGCAGAAGGGCCTCATATTCAGATGCGTTATTAGACAGAACATAGTTCAATCGTACTGCATACTCAGTATCCACACCTACTGGGTCGATCAATACTATTCCTACACCGTAGCCCTGACTTCCTACTGAGCTGTCAGTAAAAATTATTCATTCTTTTTTGTCCTCGGCAGAGCTGGTCATTTCCTACATAAAATTGGCCAATGCTTGAGCTTCTATGGCTGTTCTGGGATCAAACGTTATATCGAACTCACTGAGCTCAATTATCCACCTGAACAGCCTTCCTGATGCCTCTGGCTTGTCCATTATCGCTCGCAACGGTAGGTTGGTCCGTATTATAATGTTGTGTGAGAGAAAGTATGGTCGTAGCTTGCTAGCTGTGCCGACCAGAGCTAGCATTGCTCGTTCCAACTCTACATACCGAGTCTCTGTATCGTGTAACACTTTGCTCCAATAGTACACCGGCTTTTGTATCTTACCCTCCTCTCTAAGCAAAACAGGGCTGACAGCTTGCAGTCCTACCGATAGGTATAGAATTAAGGGCTCGCCCTGAATTAGTTTGGTGAGCAATGACATGCCCGCTAGGTGTTCTTTCAGCATCTGGAAGGCTCTCTCACATTCATCACTCCATTGGAATCTAGCCCTTTTGTGCAAAGCTTGAAAAAATGGCAAGCTCTTCTCAGCTGAGCGCGAAACAAACCTGCTCAAAGCGTTGATTCGACCAGCCAGGCACTGCATTTCCTTAACGTTCCTCGGCACTTTCATTTCCATAATATGTCTTGCTTTTTCCGAGTTAGCCTCAATCCCTTTCTCTGTAACCATATACCCTAGGAACATGCCAGCTCTGACCCCGAATGCACATTTCTTGGGATTAAGCTTCATCCTGTATTTCCTCAAGGTATCGAAGGTTTCTCTCAGATCATCCACATGCGAGGTCGCCTTCACACTTTTGACTAACATGTCATCCACGTATGCCTTCATGTTTCTTCCCAATTGCGCCTTGAACATCTTATCAACCAACCTCCGATACGTGGCCCCTGCATTTTTTAGTACAAATGGCATGACCACGTAACAGTACGTTCCTTTTAGGGTTATAACCCGTTTCTAGTCCTCGTCTATGAGCCTGATCTGGTGGTAGCCTTGTGAGGCGTCCATCATGCTTAATAACTCGCATCCAGACGTGGAATCAACTTGTTGGTCTATCCTAGGAAGAGGGTAGTGGTCCTTGGGACAAGCACGGTTAAGATCGCGAAAATCTATACACATGCGCCAGTCATCATGGGTTTTAGGGACCAGTACTGCATTAGAGAGCCACTAAGGAAATTGTATCTCTTGTATGTGCTTAGCTTTCAATAGTTTTTCCACTTCAGCCTAAATGATTGCTTCCTTTTCTGGGCCGAAATTAAATTTACGCTGCTTCACAGGCTTCTCTCCAGGATTGATGTTGAGGTGGTGCTCGACGACTGCTGAGTCTATTACCACCAGGACTTGTGGAGACCATGCAAAGACGTCAGCATTATCCTCAAAAATTGGACCAGGTCTACCAGGATTTCCGGACTCAAGGTCGTTCCCACACGCACGACCCTACTATCATCTCCTGGGATCACCTCGACCATCATAAGACCCTCCTCTCTCTGAGGCAGCTCTGGCACAACTTTCTCCACTCTAGCTTTCCTTATCTGCCGTTCTTCCTCATTACGTCTAATGCACTCGACATACGTTTGCCTAGATGAATACTGATCTCCCCTGACTTCACCCGTTCCATCCTCAGCCGAAAACTTCATCTTCATATGGTATATAGAGATTACTGCTTGGAAATGGCTCAAGGACGATCGTCCTAGCATAACGTTATACGAGGATGGTGCATTGACCACAAAGAATCGTACCGTTCTAGTCACTCTATATGGTTCTTCTCCCAGCATCACCAATACTCTAACTGCTCCTAAAGGCTTCAGGGCTCCACCTGCAAATCCCACCAATGAAGTTGTCACTTCCTCCAACTCCACATCTGGTTTCAACTGTCGATAACAGTCTTAGAAAAGAATATCGGCAGAGCTTCCTGTGTCAACAAATATTCATTTCACGTTGTAATTCGCAATAATAGCCGTTTTGAACAAGGCATCCATATGGGGAGCCAAGATGCCATTCTCGTCTTCTGAACCAAGACAAATATTTGGACTAGGTGCTATCTGTCCCACCTCACGTGCTTTCCTGACCAGGTCCTTCGCGGCACGAACGTAGATGTGCTGGGTCCGCTTAGAGTGATCATCCCACTCACCACCCATGATCATCTGGATTTCTCCCCGTATGGTCTGGGCCTGGTCGTTTCGTCTTCCACCATTTCGCCCACTATCCTGAACATTCTTATTCTCCTAAGGTCGGTCACGACTTCGATAGCCAGACCTGGGCTCTTCCCTCCTCATCTGCACATACTCCTTGAGGTGCCCAACCTGCACCATCCTTTCCAACTCATCCTTCAAATGGGTATACTGGTATGTGTCATGACCGTACTCATTATGATACCTACAAAATCGGTCAGACCTCTCTTTTCTTGGCTTCTGAGAGTAGGTTTTGGGCCATTTAAGATTAGGATGCCTCTCAATCGCTTGTAAGATCTCCCCCTGAGGAGTTGCCAAGGGTGTGTACTTATTGAAGCGAGGTCGTCCTCTAGCCAGGTCTGGTCTGGACCTTTTCACCGACACTCTCTCTTCTTTATAATACTTTTCTCTCTTCTTCTCTCCTTCCTCCTTGATTTTCAGGGCCTCTTCCAGATGAATGTACTTCTCTGCCCTTTCTAAGAGTTCTCCAAACTTCAGTGCTGGCTTCACAACCAGCGACTGGAAACATTCTCCTCTCTTGAGCCCCTGTGCCAACGCATTAACCAGAAGATCTTCTGATGCCGACGGTACCTCTAGCTTAGCAATTGTAAACCGGTTAATATAAGCGCGCAGGATCTCATTCTCTTTCTGCTTCAAACTAAACTGCTCAAGCAGCATTTTCTGGTATTTTCGACTGCTGGTGAACTGGTACAAAAATGCCGAGCTGAACTCGTCAAAGTTGCTAATAGAACGCGGAGGCAACTGACTAAACCAAAGATGGGCTGATTTAGTGAAAGTCATGGGGAGGACCCGGCACATGACTACGTCCGAGAACTTGTGTACAGGTGCCGCAATCTCAAAATGGCTCAGTTGGGCAAATGGAGAGTGATATGGCCGTGCTAATTGAATCTAATGATGACGAATTATTGCCAAGCCAACCTTCGCATCCTCTTGCGGTCACGATCCTCGATAAGTGTGGGGTGGTTGATAATGAGCTTGTGCCACCGTCCGAGGTAGATATGGTTTCTATTACGAGTATTCTTACTCTTCCCGATTCTACCCTCCCAAATTTTGCAAAGCATATTCCCGATGCTCCTATACCCTATCCATCAAGCTTCTCCTTCGAGGTTTGCTTACGTATGGACGTGGCCCAAGAGTCGATCGAACAAGCTGATTCGAGCTTTTGCGTGTGCCTACTTTATAAATAATTGTCAGAAATTTAATAGCTCGCCCGCAAAATAACGGGATCGCGTGTAGGTTTGGCAAGCTTAACTCGAGTCGTCTCTCAAGGACTGACGTTCGGGATTTTTAATGTTTGTTTAATCACAATGTAAACATGAGAACTTGTATAAATTTGGTTTTTGAAATTATTAAATATGAATCGAAAAGCAATTTTAATTAACTTTAACTAATTAATTAAACTAGACAACTTGCATGAATTGAACTATGACTACGAATATCAAGCATATGAAATCTCAAGAATAAGATCAATATCAAAATTCTCAAGCAATAACATAGCAATAACCAATTATCAACTAATTATCAAAACTAAAGCAATAATTAAATTAATCATGAACAAATCATCACCAAGCATSAACAAGAGAATAAACGCAGCGACTAATTAATATTAAAAACTAAAATTTCAGGTCCAAACTTCAGCGATTCAACGTTCAAATCAATCGAAATAAATAAACGGTTCAAGAACTCAAACGAAAACAATTAAAATCTAAAAACTAAGAATTAACTAAAATTTAGAGAACTTATTAAGTAGCTAAAGGTGCTGAAGTTGCTCTGAAAATCCGGGTTATAGATGGTTGATCTTGGTCAAGAAATCGAACGTCTTCGTCTTGGTGCTTCGAGCCTTCAATCTTCGACTTAGATCTTTAAAATATATTGTAGGGTGTTGAAAATAGGTTTCTCAACCCTAGGTAGGTGTTTTGGGTCTTGGGTATGTGTTTAATCCGAAATATGAAGGGTTTATATAGTTATTTCATGACTTGGCGCACAAGAAACCCTAAAAATTACGATTCTGGGCCGTCGCGTCGATCGATGTCGATTCTGGCGTCGACTGATGCGAAACTGGTCGACGCTACAGAGACCGTGGCAGTCGCGTCGATCGACACTACAGAGACCGTGGCAGGCGCGTCGATCGACGTCGGTTCTCACGTCAACCAACGCGAACTGGTTGACGCTACAGAGACCGTGGCAGGCGCGTCGATCGACGTCAGTTCTCGCGTCAACCGACGTGAATGTTCGATAGTGTGCGCAGCGCTCGGCAGGGCTCGGCAGGCGACGCACCTTAGGTCGATGCTACAGAGAGTTGTGGTCGGCCAGGCCTTTCTAGAACGGTTTTAGGAGAAAAACCGTTATAGAAAGTCGACAACTTTAAATTCTTCAAATCGCGGCCCGTTTTCGCTAAAACTCCACTCGTACGCCCATCCTCGACTATCTTCAGGCCAAAACACCTCAAAATACCTGTAATAAATATTAAATTAACTAATTGTAACTAAAATATGATAAGATAAGTTGGAGATAAGAAAATACGAAAATATGCTCAATCTATCCAACTTATACCAAAAACAATTAGAAAAATAAACTAAAATACTAATAAGAATCAAGACAAATTCGTGCTACTCACAAGCTTATATGGAGGATATGTACCATGAGGGGGAGGTTGTCCCGGACGTTGATATTGGGGATTGTTGCGAGGTTGTCGAGCCCCTTGTTCTACATGATAAATCTGTTGTGCTCCAACGTACCCAAGAATTTTGTGACAAAGATGTTTTATAGGTCGTTGAGGGCAACAACGACTTTTTAGAGGGGGAGGTGGAGGTTAGTGATGCTACGATTGAAGAGCTTGATGAGTGTTTTGAGAAGGTCGGTGGAATAATTGAGTTAGTTTCCGATGAGGCCGAGAGGAGGCACAAGCCCGAGATTCAGCCTCCTCTATTTCCCCTCGAGTATGCTTGTTTAGAGAAAGAAGAGAGCCAACCGATTATCCTCTTTGCCAATCCGGAGCGAGAAGAAGAGGAGGAGTCGATTGAAGAACTTAAAATTCGTAAGGGTGCAATTGTTTGGAGACCCGGAGTGATAAAGGGAGCTAGCCCTTCGACTTACTTGCATAAACTCGTCTTGGAGGATGATGCCCAACCACCTCAAGAATTTCAATGGCATTTGAATCTAAATTCTAATGAGATAGTCGAAGACGAGAAGGTGATCGAGGGTGAAAAGGGAAAGTTATTGGCCACGAGGGCTACGACGAGATGGAGGATATTGATCGATTCTAAGAAATTAAATGCGGATATCAAAAGCGATCGTTTCCCTCCCCCGTTGCTCGACCACATGTTGGGAAAGATAGCCGGCCAATACTCCTTTTATTTTTGGGATGAGTCATCGGGTCACTTTAAAATAACCATCCCACCCGAGGACCTAGCCGAGACGAGCTTCAATTGCCCATTCAGAATGTTTGCTTTTTGGCGGATCTTATATGAGCTATGCAATGCGCCGAGGACATTCCAAAGAGTAGATCCTCCCGACAAGGAGGAGATTGTGTTGGTGGACCCTCCCGTTATCTTTCCACCTTGATCAAAAGGGAGTACGTCGAGCTAATGATGTAAAACAAGCGCTTCTTGGGAGGCAACCCAAGTTCTTTCCATTTCTTTCTTTCTTTCTTTTATTGAAAAATCCAAAAGCATTCAAAAATTCAAAAATCCAAAAACATTTGAAAAATTAAAAAACAAAAAAAAAATATATATATATATGTTGTTGAGATTAGTGTACATATTTTCTTATATTTTTGATTTTGTGTAACTTTCTTTTCTAGGTTTTATTTTCCGACGTCGACCATTGGATGATTGATAAAAGTGGTAGCGTTTATGAAGTCGGAAGATGCTATCCATGCTCGATTTTTACTTGGATTGCTTAGATACCTAGGTGGACCCCACCGAGCTCGACCAAAACTCGTTCGGTTGAGGAAGTTTCTATTCGCCCCCTTTTACTTGATTTTCATTAAAATACGGGTAATGCATGGTTTAAGTGTGGGGTGGGTAGGTGGTTAGGGTCCCAGTTCTTGTGAAGCATGATTTGTTGTTCTTAACTCGAGTCTTGGCGAAATGACGCTTACTATTTGCGTATTTATATGGTTGAGTCGATTTTCGTGTCGTTTGTGTCTTTATTACATTGTTGAACAACTCCACGTGCTTGGAAGTTTGAATAGTTTACTTGTCGGGTTTTTGCATGTTTATGGCCTCTTGTGTGAGGGGTTGAATTTTTTGTGCTTCATCCCAAAACACGCTTATATATATATAATCAACATTTTCTCGTGAAAAGATTGCAAAGCTCTAAAAGCTCTTTTGATTTTGCTCCCAAATCCGGTGCAAATTAGTGAGTAGCCTTGTGTGATTTATGGTCTTGCTTGAATTTTTATGGAAATTGCATTGAGAAGGTTTGACTTTGCTCGTACATGATTGAATTTGAAAATGACCTCGAGGCACATATATCACCCTTGTTCCGGCCATATCCATATATGTAAGCTACTTAAAAATCCTAAATGAGCCCCCTAGAGCCTTTGTCCTATTTCTTGTTAGCCAAGCTCAATTTTAGCTCTTATATCTTCATATATTGTGAGGTAAGAGTGTATGATTAGTTGACACGAAATGTGAGGGAAATCGATTGTGGGTTTTGGGTTTTGAGTCGCTTATACAAAAAAAAAAGAAAAAGAAAAAAAAAGAGAAAAATAATAATAATAATCTAACACAAATCATGAAAAGTGATAAAGCGTGCGTTCAATTGAAAAGCCTAATTCAAAAAGGGCTAATTTTAGTAAAAGAAGCAAATTCATAAAGCTTCTAAGTGTTGTGAAATAAAAGTTGGAAAAGAGTGTGAAAGAAGAAAGGGTTTTGATTGAGAATTTGGTGATTTGGGAAAGGTGAAGCGATCATAAGCTTCGGGTTTTAGAAATTAGGATTCTGTGTGTTATTGATCAATTTTGATCGTGTGTTAGCCACTATATCGATATATTCCATACCTTACCAAAGAGCCATCATTACAACCCATAATAAAGACCTTTTTCGATTCTTACTTGGTCATGTACTATGAGCAATTTTGAGCGTTCGATTTGTGAAATCTTGACGAGTCCATGCATTGTTCGATTCGAGCGTATACACGTCCATTATAAAATACTTGAGCGGATTGAGCGAACACCCTCAAAAATTTCCATTTGTGAGGAAGTCATCGATTTGGCTTGCATTTGAGAAAGAGTAATACGAGCAATGCTTGACGATAGCGAGTCTATGTTGATATTTCCATCTTATAAATAAGGATAAGCACAAGGATTTTTATTTTTACATAATTTTCATTTCATGTAAACTCTCGATTCTTTTCTTTGTTCGAGGACGAACAAATCGATAAGTGTGGGGTAGTTGTTTTGCATGTAATTGTTGTGTTTTTCCTCGTGTTTTTAGTTAGGATTTAGCGTCGTGTCTAGTAGTTTCGCGTCGTTTTTCATTAGGTTTTAAGACTTTTTCTCATTGATCTTCTTTTTGACTTTAAGAGTATGATATGTGAGGTGTTTGAGCTATTTTTGGGGTTTTAAGCTTGAATTCTTGTTTTGTAGGTGGCTAAAAGGATTATATTCGCTTGGTGGATGTCTCAGTTGTCGTAATACAAGCATAACTCCAAAAAACCAATTGTGCCATTTGCCTCCACCTTATACCATTGGAAAGCTGAGATAATTGTCTAAAACTTTTGTGTTTACAAAAATTCCAAATTTTGAGTCTAAGAATGGTAAAAAGCAGCTTTAAGTGGAGACAATTTGTCGTCGCCTCGCTTGTGGCAGGTTTTGGTGTGGAGCCCATAACTCTCGGAAAAGAATTCCAAATGACACAAATCAAACGCCAGATGATAGCAAAGAGAAAGGGATACATTTTATTTGAAGACATCATTGGATAATTCCGTAAATTCCACAATCGATAGACTGGATTTCTATCGATCGACTGCTCAGCAGAGAGTTGGTTGTTCGAGAATGGGCAGTCGTTCGACTACTTTGTCAGTCGATCGGTAGCGGCGCTGAGACTTCGGGATTTTTGAGCATTTTTGACGATTTTGCCTCTAAAAACAAGTATATAAAGCCTACATCTTGCACCTATGAAGAAATAACCCCCCTCCCAACCCAAGCTAGGGTTTGGGATCAAATTACACTCAAAGCTCTTGGATAATTTCTCTTTCTTAGGTTTTAGATTTAGTTTCAAGCTCTTATGTAATTTCATTTCCTAGATTAGATTTAATTTCAAGCATCTCCTTGGGTTTGTAAGCCTAAGAAGAATCCAAATACTCCTTTGGATTGTTTACTTTGATGCAAATTACATTCAAGCTTTGTTTCATTTCTTAATTCAAGTAAGTTTCCTTTCAATTTCATGTTTTATGCTTTATTTCCATGTTACTATGTTTTATTTGCAATTTTATTTTCATGCATAGTTTTAGGTTAAATTTTAGATCTAGGTTTTGTTGCTTGTTATTTTCCCTAAAGTTTTGAACTTTCTTGTCAACTTTTCTTGCTCTTTACATTCATTCTTTCAATTTTTACTTTTTTTTTTGCATTATTTAGGATTTTATGTATAGTTGTACCTTGTGCATGCATGATTGTACTTGGTGAAACAATGCTTGTGTTTACTTGTTTTCCTTAATTTCTTGCATTTTTGTATTAAGGCATCCGACGAGGCATCCGACCAACTTGCACTTTCAATTTCTAGTTTAGATTAGTTAGATTAATTACTTTATTTTCATTGTCTTTTACTTTTCCAAGCTTGAAACACATTGAAACCTTCAATCGAATCAATTTTCGATAATACCAAGCCAAATGAACCTTTGATTTCCAAAACCACAAAAAACTACACTTCAAGCGGCTAAAGCAAGAGCCTGGTCTGGCTGAGACTGCTCGGGTGAAAGGGAACGGAGTTTAGAAAGGACATGCTCCGCAAACTCGGCTGCTCCAACAGTGTGCAGATGATCTCGCTCTAGAGCATAGGTGAACGAGGTTGGCGCTGGAGAGGTCTTCAAGGAAAAAACTCGGTTTAAAGGGGCCCCTGGGTTGCTTGAGGCTCACTTTGCTTGCTCATCTAGAGCAAAGTGATAGAAGCGAATAGCCTCCAGGACGAGCAGTGAGTAGAGCTCTTTTGACCCCAGGAAGGCTGTGCGAGTTTCTTCCCTGGCAAGTTGGACCAGCCTTAAGCCCTTCTCAGAGTTTAAGTACTCGGTCTCAAACCCTTCTCTGGCTTTCACCAGAACCTCATCAGCAAGGCTCCTAGCCTCTGCCAAGGCCTCATCCCTTGCCTCGGAGCACGCAGTCTCTATCATCTTCGCTTGAGCCTTCCTCACCTCTGCAAGCTCCGCTTTCGTCTTCTTGAGCCTATCCTTCAGCCCCTGCAGCTCTTCCTCTCACTTCTTCAGATCAACACCTCGCTCTTTCGCTAGAGCCTTGAAGTTATCTGCTTTCACAATCAGCTCCTTGTTCTCCTTGATTACATCGAACTGGACCATGGATCTGGTAGCTCGAGTAGCCAGGAGAGCCTTCTTTAAGAGAGCCTGATTACGAGAAAGGATTGATACTTTAGACATATTAATACTTGGGCAAGTAATATAAGATGAAGGTAAAAGGGAGGAAAACTTACTCGCGCTTCGTCTTGATACCAAGACTCAAGGAACTCGCGATCAGACATCTTCTCCAGCTCTGGCTGGTCTGTAGGTAACATTTGTCGATGCATGTATTAGACGGCTAGCTCTCCTGAGCAGTTGATGACTGAGTTAATGGGAGGGGGAGCGCTGCGAGTAATTGGAGCAGTACTAGTGATTGGAGAAGAGGCCGTTAGAGCTCTGTTGCCCTGGGCTATTTGTGGCCTCTTGGCCAGAGGGAGGACATCCTCTTCTGAGTCAGAAGAAGAGCTCCTGGAAGCTGTGGCGCGGGGTGGCAGTTGTGAAGAGCTGGAGCCTGGAGCTTGGGAAGAGCTGGGGCCCTGTGCCTGGGAAGGAGCCGAACTCTGGGTGGGAACAGATGGCGAAAGACCCGTTTCTGGGGCGGTTACCTCCAGGGCCTCTACGGCTGCAGTGATCATCTGGCGCATCATTATTTCTGATAAGAGGAAAAAAGAAAAGGTTAAGTCCTATGAGAAATAAAATTAAATAGACCAGAACAGGATAAAAGGAATGTTACCGATCTCTTTGGTCAGAGGAACCGTTTCTGATCATTCATTAAAGAAGTCTAGGACAAAGGGAAGGAGGAGATTAGTGACATGGATAGGGTTCCCGTTGAGGGTAGAGATTGTTTTTTGCAGGTAAGGAGGTTTATCCGTAGCGGAGAGGTGTGGGTAAGAAGGTAGATTTTTAATGGTCTTCGGATGGAAACACCAGTCCCCATCACAGCGAACGAAGAAAAATTTCTTCCTCCAGGCCTTATTTGAGGAAGGGAGCTTATATAAGAAGTGGACTCCAGGTCTGGAAGTAAGATAGAAGCATCCTGGGAAAGAGCTCTTTGCTTGAAAGAGCTGGAAGAAGGTACGAGCTGTCGGATCCACACCAGCATAGCGCATGGCCAGATTATAGCATACCATGATCCTGAATGAGTTGGGGGTGAATTGGAAGACAGGGATTTTGTACAGAGCTGCGATCTCTAGCATCAGCGGGTTCACCGGAAGGCGCAAACCCACCTGAAATTGGTCGACATAAAAAGTCAACCAACTTGTCGGCGCCTGGCAAGCTAGAATACACGCTGGAGGACTAAGAGGGTCAAAAGGTTCATAAATTTTATACTTATGACGGACCTCCTCCACCGTCCGCTCACTAAGGATAAAAGTAACCTTGGGGTGATCGGGGATTGCCGGAGGATATTCCAAACCACCGGAGGAGGAAGAAGCGGCCATCGCAGCCTCAGGAGAAGATGACGGAGAGGAGGAGACCGTCGCCATCTCTGGAGAGGTGGATGGCGAAGAAGAAGAAACTACTGCCGCCGCCGGAGAGGCAGACGGCAAGGATGGGGAAGTCGCTACCGTTTCTGGAGCAACAGACAGCGAAGGAGAAGAGGCTCCCACCGCTGGAGAAGGAATAACGGGGGGAGCGTCGGGAAGAGGAAAAGACAACGACATTATAAGAATTTAAAGAGTAAGACACTAAGAAGATACCTGGTCTACAAGGGTTGCCGGAGAAATTAAATCGAGAACTAAATTAAAAAAGTTCGCCGGAATACTGGAGAGAAAAGAGAAAGTTCGGGAATTCTTTTTTTTTTTAAGCAAAAGTGTGAAAGTGAGAGAGAAAGAGAGTCCAGCGGGAATAAAAGGCAAGTTGATAAATTCAAAAAATGAAAATCGAGAAAAAGCGGGATTTGATGGGATCCCCGCATTTAATATGGGCAGATGAACAGTACCCTAGGTGATGAGTTGGAACGCCAACCGTCCTAGGGTAGGTCACGCGCCGCTGACTTGTCAGTACTTGGAAAGACGTGTGGGTATGGTAACCGTTTGGGAATGTGGGCCGACACTACTAATGCCAATGATGAGGCCTGGTTGTCAGGCGGATTTCTAGGGATTCGTGCAAGTACGAGAAATAATAAAAGCGTGTGGGACCTCAATTATTCTTAAGGGCCCTGGAATATTACAGCTCTACCCAACCATTTCGGGGGGAGGAGTTGATGGGGCATGAATAGGCCAGACCCGTATTGGGGTAGAAATGGACCCAGATAGCCAGAGAAGGGAGATCACGACAGATTAAGCCTTGGTGAGGTTTGACCTAGTTTCTTAAAAGCAGGATAGATCAGCAACAGGATCACTCTAGCCCAGGAATTGTCCTGAGGTGATAGAGATCTCCTGTAAGATAAACCTTGAAGTATGACGTCCAGGCAGGCTTGCCGATAAGAAATAGAGCAGGACCATGGGAGACCTGCCCTCCTAACCCCCGCTGAGGGGACAAGTGGGACCACTTGTCAGAGTTTGTTGTTTAAACGGCCCTTAATTCGCGGCCTTTTTTTCCAAGATCCCGGAAGGGGTCCCCACTGGGAAAAACTATAAATATCTCAACCCCAAGGCTGAGAGAGGTATGTCATTCTTTGTGCATTCCTTGCTTTGTTCACCAGAAACACTCTATACGCTTTCTGACTTAAGCATCAGAGAGGTTTCCACCGGAAAACCCCCAGTGGTCCTTTTCTGACGTGTTTGTGTGTGCAGGTCGGAAAAAGCGCAAGGTTCAGGCGTTGTTATATTTTTTGGGTGAAACATCATTGAACATGACCCGATAAAAATTCTTAACTATAAGAATTGTCTGTCGAATAAGAATTTCCATATTGCAATAATACATGATTAATCTTTTGACTTGAGGTACGATGGTAACCTTGTGCACATCATGTAATGCTTAGATTTATCTTTTAATTGCTTGACAATCGTAAAAGGGGTATTTTGGGTATTGTATCGATATGCATGGAGGTTTGTCTGTAGCCAACATAGAATTCGACACTTGTCTATGGACAAGAGAGTATCCTGTGAATTTTCATAGTTTGTGATTCAAAGACCTTGGCCAGGGCACGATGAATATTGATTCATAAATGAATTACTTAAACCTTGAAATGAAATCACAGTTATTAAATTAATTGGGTTTCGACTTATAAATCCATGCTCAAGATTTAATCGGAAAACTAGTTGTCGAAAGGATCGTACATGTATGGACTTGCAATTGAAATAGGTTTGCTCACTATTTCACCTAACACTGGGTAGTCATGCTACTTGCTAGATGTTGCCATGATTCGTAGGTTCTTGAAGTTAAAGAGTTAATCTCAAGAGAACTAATTAATCAGATTAATTAATATAATAAATTGTTATTTATAAACTTATAAAAGTTATAAGCCTACTACTAGTGTTAGTCGTGAACCTAAAAGGGTCACACATAATTTTGGTTGTTGACATATCAAGATTGATAACTCCAATGGTTGGAATAATTGATTAATTTGGATTAATTAAATGAGATTTTAATTTAATTCAATTGTTGAATTAAGTATTTAATTATATATTTGATTATGTAATTAAATCTAATTTGATTAGAAATCTCAATCAAAAGAATGTATTAAATTAGTCAATTGGACTGATTAACTTAAATTTATGGGATTAATTAATTATTTGAATTAATTAGTTAGTTGAATTTTAAATCCAAGTTCATGTAATTTTCTAGTAGGCCCTAATTGTAGAAGTACATTAGAATAATTGAAGACTTTAAAATATAAAATTAATTTATATTATATATTTGTATATAATATAAATATTTATATAAAAGGTAATTGAGATCAAGTCATACTCTTTATTTTAAAAGGAGAGAATGACTTGAGAAAGAATTCTTTTCTTAATTATTTTAATTAATTAAGATTATCCCTAATTTTAACCTAATTTATGTAATCTATATATATATATATATAGGATTAGGTTCATGTGGGAACCAATCCCCTGTGTGGGAACTAGGAACCCACATGAACCATTAGATTAAATAGTTTTTATGGTCAAGATCCTTCCAACTAATTATATTATTAATACATTCTTAATAACTGCAAAGGACATATACGTATTTTCTCCAATATTCCTAAATATTCGTGGTATTATATTTGGCAGTTGTCCACATATCAATATTGAATTAAGGTCCTTAATTAACTGTCATTAATATCAATATTTACTTCATCAATTCATCATTTTCTCTATCATTCCCTTAATAGCTGGGCGCATTCTTACATTTCTCCTTCCATTCAATTTCTGGCAGCTTCAATTCTTAGATTTCTATTCCTTTAAATTTCTCCCACTTAATTACGCTTATAATCATTTCCAACTCCACTATTTTTTTTTCTCAGTCACTTTTGTTCAAGAAAGGATTCGTGAAGAATTTTAGCCTATTTTTGTAGAGTCACCAATTTCTCAGTCACTTTTGTTCAAAATCTTATTATATTCTTTATTACTTTTATATTAAATTAAATAATTCCTCTATGTGCAGTGTATATAAGGACAATATAAAAAAATCATTTCATCTTTACTTCCGCCTCTCCATAGAATAATTGAGGTCTGCATTCTTCTACATGCAATATTTTTCTTCTAATTCCAAATTTCATGATTCCTTCTTAAAAATATATATTCATATTAACAAAATACACATGCATAAACATAAAATAATTCTCAGAAATATGAATGATTTTTTTTTTTTTGGTGATATCTCAGAAATAAAGTTTGATAATGTAATTTGTACAAACGAGATTTTCAACACAATATTTGATTTTTTGTTTTTCCATATAGGAAAAATAATTCATATTATTATGATGCTTTCATTTAACAATTATAAGAACAAAAATTAACTATTCGAAATAATTCATATTATTCTGATGCTTTCATTTAACAATTATAAGAACAAAAATTAACTATTCGAAACAATTCATGAGATAAATAAGTATTTGATTTGATTTTGTTGTTTTCCACCTCCGCGTGTTTATCAAACAAGTGGCACATTCATTAGCATCACAACTCACTCGTTGATATCCTTAATGTTGTTCTATTAACTGCACCCAATTCTATTTGAACTCAAAATAACTCTTATAAAACACATAATATTATTTATAGCAACACACAATTAGCAAATTAGCATCATTGAACCAAAAACTTAGCAACCTTTAAATTAAAAACCAGCCACAAGTTAAAAACAAGCAATACACCTGAAAAGAAAAATAAAAACTAGTCTTTTCACTTTCATCCAAGGAACCCGAAGATTAAAAGCCTTAAATGATTTCAACACTCATGCTTTTAATTAATTATACAACGCAAGGTTTTTAGCAACAAAATTCATACAAACTAACAACACCACACACCACAGAAGCACAACTTACGCATTGCTTTTTCAAAAGACAACATTCAATTCAACAAATAAACCAAGCTCCCATATATCCCACTTATCCTGCATCATACCCGCACCCCCAAATAGCCTTTAATCTAAATAAGCATCAAACGACAATATCTTAACTTTCTG
Organism: Phtheirospermum japonicum; assembly: GCA_014905375.1. NCBI lineage: Eukaryota > Viridiplantae > Streptophyta > Magnoliopsida > Lamiales > Orobanchaceae > Phtheirospermum > Phtheirospermum japonicum. The sequence goes on along the minus strand of BMAC01001292.1, from coordinate 183,075 downwards.
CTTAATTTCTATAACGTTTAATATCTATGACGTAGGAAAGTCTTGTTGGGGCTTGTAGGTATATGAACCCTCTGCTTAATTTCTATGATGTTTAATATCTGGATATTGGTGGCCCATTTTGATATTATAAAACTTGATGGTCTTGTATTTTCTGTGATATGATCTCAGCTTGAACTTTTCTGGCCGTATCGGTTGCACAACCAACGATAATGAGAACAGATGTGCCGGCAAATCCTCTAAAAGCCGCAAGGTGTGTGGCTTGTTCAATCACGGCAGGACCAGCAGCAAGTATCGCCAAAAATGCGGCCCAGGACTAATATTCGGCTGAGAACCTATACAATCAAGAGCAGTCATAAAACCGAAATGTTTGTTCTCAAGCAGAGAGATGAAAACGAGACAGGTAATACAGCCTGAGCTGAAGTACATCTTTCATCAACTTCTAGACCAATGTAGTTTATAGCACAAAATCGACTCGGAAAAGTTCACAATGCTWGCCAACTTATTGGCATTAAACAAAAATTTAATAAGTGAACCACATCTGTATAACAATGTCAAATACYACTTATTAATGATGAGAAACAAAGCAACAGAAAAGAAATCATACATTCCTCTGCAGTTTAATCAATAATCATTAGTTACTTTACAAAAGTGAAACAAACACTACCTTACTCAGCATAACTCTAATCATATTTTTTAGCATACCTTGCACATAGCTGAATTCTGTTCATTTCAACTATAATTAGCATACTGCTTAATTATATTCTTAGCATACCGCCCCTGCAATTATTAGCATACAGATATGTTTTCATAAGTCACATTATTTTTTTAAATACTGTGATTAGCATATTGCTAATTACTAGCACACTGCAGTTATTAGCACACCACATCATATTATTAGCATATAGGTAATAATTAGCATACTGCCCAAAGTTCAAACATAGATCAAGAATTAATATTATYCTATATTTTAATTARAAAAAAAATGAGAATGTACTACTAATTTGGAAGGATAAATAATATATATGAACTTTGGGCATGCTGCCAGGTTTTATCACATTAGCATTCTTTCGAGCATAATGCTAATTATATTAATTAGCATACATTTATATTAGTATACTTCTACTATAAATTTACACAACAAACARCATAAATTGTGATAGTTAGCATAAACAGTAAATCCTCTCCCAGAATCATTGCTTCAACAAAAGAAAAATAAGCAATCGAAAATAGAATCAAAGCATCCCGTATTTTCGCAGTTCCACCCATGCGAATTAGCAACCCGATTAAGATGTTGAGGACGCTTTGGAATCTGCCGAATTGGCGGCGGATCTGGACGGCGCTGAACGCCGGCGTCCCGAGCGACGCCTCGCTCGCTGACGCCAGCGGCGCGGATCTCTTGAGGCACGTGCTGAGGAGGAAACGGATGGTGCCGATGAGGAAATCCTTGACGTAACAGATGGCGAATTCTTGACAGAGACGGCGGAGGCTTCACCGTATATGAACTCGTTGGAAACAAACACCGAAGGCCACTGCTCGGTTGGTCCAGGGTGTGCTAATAAATCTAGAACTAAAGGTAAGTTGAGAGGTTTCTTGGTCACTGTTGCTCAGATCGTTTGAGTTGTTTTGCTAATTTTGTATTCCAGTTATGCTTAACAATAGGTTCAGTGATACTAATTTGTCGTTTTTAAATGATTGCAGCATATATTGAGTTCTTGTTAAGGTCTCAGTGGTGCTAATTTTATACCCGTATATTGCTAATAATATTGTACCTCATCTGCTTCCGTTTACATAGTGTGATGCTAAGATTATTGTCTTGTGATGCTAAAAGCTTATATAGTGCTTTTTTATGAGTTTTAATAATATTGATAGTGTGATTTGGTGTTAATTTAGCATGTATATGATGCTAAATTTTAGTTTGTTTTGTGCTAATAATGGTAGCATTTAATGAGTAGTAATACACTGTCAATCTTTAATTTATTCTGGTGTTGTGATCTTTTAATAGTGTTGACTTGATAGTTTTATACCCCGTATTGAGTAGGATACTTATTTTCTTGCATGTTGGTTAATTTTCAGGCCACCCTTGTATTATCCATAGAGAGATGTCAAGTCGTCAAACATCCTTCTAGATAGCAACTTTGAAGCTCGCGTATCTTGAATTTATGTTTATGTTCTCCATAACAACTCATGTTCAGGGAAAAAGAAATCCAAACATTTACACTTTTGTATTTTACGACTTATCATTAAAATATGCTTCCCAGGTTTCGGATTTTGGACCTGCCAAATTAGCTATAGATGCAAGCTCACATGTTACCACGCGGGTTATGGGAACTTTTAGGTAAGTGGTAATTAAAAGTGTTCCAGAGCAGGGAGTAACTATGATGGTAAACTTATTGGTTGGGATTTCAGATATATGGCCCCCGAGTATGCATCCAGTGGCAAGTTGACCGAAAAGTCGGACACGTATTCTTATGGAGTTAATTACCGGACACAAACCTGTAGATACCTTTTAACCTCTAGGAGAGGAGAGCCTCGTTGAGTGGGTAGGTTCATTAATTATACAGAAATGAAATTTGTGCTCGCTGATCGATTTTTTTTTTTAGATTTGTTAAATTGTTTTCAAGGTTGCGAGGGCTTTAGACAACATGGATGGGCGATTTGTCGAACGGAGTGAGAGTTGGGGAATGTGGGATGTTTAACTCTACACGCAAGTCTGAAGAGATTAGATTGTTTAAGAGAATGGCTTTTGGTTGTCAAGATTATATTACATGTTTCTTCATACAAGATTGCTAGAGTAGCGAAGGCGATCCGATCGGATAAATAGCCGTAGTACACAAACTATGCAATGAAGCTCGCCTCGGAGAGTTATATTCTCAAACACGTAATGTGCGTCAATGTATAAATGCAAATGCAAACTTTGTTGTAATCTCTAATTTTCAAAATGAGTTAGTTTTTTGTGAGTTGGTTGATTGTGGCTCGTATATAGTACTGTGCTTCTTTTTCATTTGTGTTTTTTTCCCTTTAATTGGGTCATCTTTTTTTGCCCCAGTGAATACACGATTTTTGCTAATTATAATATCAGCAGCATGCTAATATAGAAATGTTGATATTTGTTAATATTAGCTTTAACATCTTGGTGTTCACTCAATGCTTTAATAAATACATTGCTAATATTTATAATTATAATATTAGCACCATGCTAATATAGAAATGCTGATGTTAGTTAATATTAGCTTTAACATTCCCAGTTAACACACTGACGAAGTCTTGGAATAATAAATAATAAATTATGGACAAAATTCTGCAGTAACTTGGAAATTTACCAGTCACCATCAATTTCTAAACAATAATTCAAAAAACAAGATCAGTAATTCAAACGAAGCAATTTAATATTTCAAAATCCAACTAAGGTTGTTTGGCATGTGAAATATTTTAATCTACCAAAAAAAAAAGTGTACTTTCGTCCACCACACATCAAAAGTAAGTGAAAATTTAATAATCTGCTCATGAAAAATGCAAAAATAAAAGTCTTTTCCTAAATCAAAGATTAGCAAAAATAACAACAAAACTATAAACTCTAAAAGGAACAGAAATGTAGTGCAAACACATAATAATATTTGTATTTAATTGCATGGTTTTTGGGTAAAAAACTGCTAAATGGAATTTTAGGAAAAAACGGCTGGTAATAGTTTTATTTATAGAATATTTAGTGTAATTACATACAAGGCCTTTTCATTAATATTAATATATTAATTATATAATTAATTGTGATGATCTTGTCCATAAAAAAAATCAATCTTGTGGATCGTGTGGGTTCCTAGTTCTCACACAGAGATTTGGTTCTCACCTGATCCAAACTCTCTCTATATATATATATGGCGAGTCCACATATGTTGGTACAAAAAAGGACGAGGACCATACCATACATAGATCATGTTGTATAAATTACATGAAAATTTTGAATTTTTGAATTTTTTTTTTTAAGTTATCAGTGAAAATTTGGGGTCGCATTATAATTCATACTTTTATACATATCAAAATTTCCTAGATTACGAGAATTCAAATGTGTATTTTTGAGAAAAAATGGTAGCAATGAACAGTGTTGATCTCCTACTTGCTATCTACGAAGCTTCAAGTTCGTAAGCAGCCACACAAACATTGTCTCTTGTTCACAACTCAAGAGCCAATTAAGTTTTACAGTGTGTGTGTGTGTTTTGTTCTCACCATGTGAATCATATGTCTCTACTTATCTATTTTTACATATTTTATGTAATCAATTGAGAAAAAAATGGGATTTAGTTGATAAAAAGAGAAGAGAAGAGAAGTTGGGTATTAACTTTCTCTCTCAATAAATCACATACTAGTTCGCCTCATGTGTGACCCAATAATTAATTTAATTAATACAAAATATTAATATATTAATTAATATTAATCAACATTAGCTAAGCCAGGCGATTAACTTTGTCTTTCTCAACCTTGCAACTCAAACAAAATTATATTTCTGATATGACATCAAAAATCGACTCGACTATATATGGTAAGAAAGTAACGAAAGGGGTAAAAGGTTATAGGTCTTGGTGTATATGGTAATATGATTTTATATAGTTATGGGGCCCCAGCAGGTCGAAAACATGGAAATAATAAGGTTTTATGGTTATTATGAAATTATGGAATGTAAGAATTCTAATATGAGAGTATTTCCTAATTATGGAGATTGGGTACGATTAGGAGATTTAATCCCATCTTGTGAAGGACTCTTATTAGTTGGTGGAGAAGTCTAAAGGGAAAAAGATTCTTTGCCACCTGTACTTATAGCATTTTTATAGTTAACAACCCAAAGTATGCAGTTTTTGCTCTTTGAAACCTTCAGACTATTTTTCATTTAAAAAATGGTTGAATCAAAGCACGTAAACATCATGCCTCATCAACAATTATTATGTTGGGCAATGTTTTCATGTTTTTAGAATGATGCATGAGGTTTACGTGCTTCGATTCAACCATTTTTTGAATGAAAAAAAAAGCGTGAAGGTTGCAAAGAGCAAAACTTGCATACTTTGGGTTGTTAATAACAACAAAGAAAACATTAGGTTGCAAACCATAAAAACGCTACAAGTACAGGTGACAAATAATTCTTTTCCCAAGTCTAAATAATCTTATAAATCGGGGATTCAAGCTCTTATTTTCATAATTTTAACTTCAATTCTCATGGACCAGAGAACTCACAATTCTATGTGGAATAATTCTTTCAACTTTAATTATCATGAATCATGGAGCTTACGAATTTTATGGGTGAATAAAGAGGCGAGCTCTTCTTTAGGAAACATGAACCCTAAATTGGGAACACGTCTCTTCTCTATACAAAAAGGACACAGGCCTCACTTCTACTCTAAGTTGATGTTATATCCTACCTTTTGAGCTCTCGCATATTACTCCGAAATAATATATGACTTAAGCATAGGAGGGCCTACGCCGGTGCTGTCCAGCTTGGGTTCTGTTTTGCAGGGTGATTAGGTCGCCAGGAGCTTTCTGGAGGTCTATCAGGTCGCCTAGCATATATTCAAGATTAATACTCTCCTTTCTTGGTGAACCAAACTTTTTGGTCCCATCAAGTGGCGTCGTCAATGGGAAAGAGGGACATCGAGTCCTTGAGCGAAAGACGTGAGAATACACAATTTAATCGATCATGGAACCCTCACAGATAAGTACTAATTCTCTATATCCTTCGAAAATTGATGGTGTCTTTTACTTATCATAATTGAGAAATCACACGAATATGCATACCATTTTTTTTAATCACGGAGCAGGGAAGTCGATTCTAAAAAATTTAATACTTTACCGTGGTTGATGATCTTACTACCTCGAACCTATCTTAGAATATGTCGCATATGCGTAGCTACGTGAAAATTATGAATTTCTTGGTTTTATTTATTAGTGGGGGCTATGAATCGATGGTAGTGGTATGTATAAAAATAAAGGAAATTATATACGTGGCTTGCGTATGTGAATTTCGAACCATGTGACATGGAAGTTCATATATGATTATTCTAATATGTGGCCACATGTATTCATGTTAAAATAGTTTGTTGTGGGATAAATAGATATAGGATAACTGGCCTGGTGGACTTGTATACAAATTATGTGATTTTATGTGTTAAAGTTGATATACTTGGATGGAGTTAAATTGGGAGGTGATAAGATAACTCCAACAGAAGATGTCTTATGTGATTGTCAATTTATATTTTTATTCATGCGAAGATTAGATATATATTATTCATGAGACCTGACGCCTGAACATCATGATGTATGGAAGAATGATTATGTTTCTTAGTCATAATAATCATGCAGATAGTAAAATTACAAAATAGCTGATTGATTGGATGCCATTTATACTCCAATTATTTGAGAGGTTATCAGTTGTCAATATTAGCTAGATGTTTTATTTGTTGACAATTACATGAATATGAATTGTTCTCATAGCATGAGTTACTTTAAGGATGGATTTGCATCTGTAATTATTTGTTGTAAAATATCGATGGCATCCCCAAATCGTAAAACAAGTTGGATAAAAGGATTGGGTACCAATTCTTCTATAATTACAACTATAAAATTGGGAATTACAAACTTCACTATCAGCTCTACCTACATGGACAAGATGGAGAATAATGTCTTTAATGGAGGCCTACCTGTTTAGTTCGTATTAATTATGATCTTGAAGGGTTAATTTATGTGCTGCATGTAATATAAATCGAGGATGGCCAATTAAACCAAACGCGATGAGGTTGTGTGTCCAAATATTCAAAGAGATGTGATCGTGGAATTTTGCTACCTGAAAATAAAGAGGTCGCGCGTTAAGTTATTAAAGGGGATGTAAGAATTTTCCTTTGGCATAAATATGAATATGTATCAGCTAGAACATGGGGGACTGGTTGATTTATTTGGTTTAATATTGATTTACATGGTATTTATGGTTATGGACTGACACTTTTATGAGGTCGGCGATGATTTATGGTATGGTTTATGGTTTCTATGGTTATCGGATGATAATTTTATGAGGTCGGGGATGGTTTGTGGTTTCTATGGTTATGGGGTGACGCTTTTATGAGGCCAACGATGGTTTATGATATGGTTTATGGTTGGCGCTTTTACTAGGTCGACGATGGTTTATCGATGGGTGGTTTTATGGTTATATTTGTGAAGAACATGTTTGATTAACATGTTCTTTGAGACTTTTTACTATTTTTTTCGAATATGTTTGATTAACATATTCCTTACTTGGTTGTTATGTATTTAGGATAATGTGTTTGATTAACATGTTCTCTGTTGTTTTGAGTGAAGGCTTATATGTATGTGTTTGATTAACATATTCCTTGGGCTGTTTTGTTAGATGTCTACATGGTTATATTTAATTGGTATATCTAATGACTATTTGATTATGTGTTGGCGTGACTTAATTGTTTTACCTTTTTTATATTATTTGAACATAGGGGATTGAATAGTTTTCACGGTCACTTATGATCTAACATGGTTCTGGTTTATTATGGTTCTTCTTGATTGTATATGCGGTGATCTCTTTCGACCACCTTATGTTAGGTCAGTAGGAAATTTGATAATATATGGGGTTGACCTTCGTATAGGTCAGTAGAGGTTTTTTGAGAGGTCTTATGATTATAAGACAATTCTTAAGTTAATGTGTTATGAGGTCGGTAATCTTAATGGTATTCTGACCTTATGAAATGGTTTATGGTATTATGGTTCTCGTGGTTATGAGCCTCACATCAAATACCCAGGTCAGTAGACATGCAGGTTTTATAAGAATTTATGGGGCGACCTTCCCTTTAGAAGGGAGGATCTTTTCTATAGGGGCAAGCTATTTTAGGAGTGGCGAGCTCTTATATGAGGGTGGCGAGCTCTTATCAGGTAAATGGTATTATAACAACTCGGTATTAAGAGATCGGCTTTATGTTTAATAAGATCTTGGGCTTTGGTGGGCTGATATGGATCATGATATGGGGTCCCGGCGGACTAAAGGTATGATATGGTTATTGGCTCATGGTTGTTATGTTAATTCAACGAGAGTTCTAATATTTATGGTAACTTAGCATACAGGAGAAATTCTAATTTTAAGTCGGTGGTTATTTATGGTATTATGACCATATATATGGGCTCATGGTTAACAGATTTATGGTTATAAGGCGATACTTAAATAATATTTCAGGGTTATAGTTTATGATTGGGGTATAAAATGATTTTTTGGCCGACCTGTTTTAGATCAGAAAAGTAATTTATGGTTTGGCTGACCTATTTAGGTCGGAAAATGAAAATTTTATTTTTATATTCTACCTGATTTTGTACCTCAATTAAATAGAATTTGGGAGACTAGCTGATACAACATCAAAAATCGGCTCGACTATATATTGTAAAAAAGTAATGAAAGGGGTAGAAGGTTTTAGGTCCTAGTGTATATGGTAATATGGTTTTATATGATTATGGGGCCCCGATAGGTCGAAAACATGGAAATAATAAGGTTTTGTGGTTATATGGGATTATGGAAAGTAAGAATACTAATATGAGAATATTTCCTAATTCTGGAGATTGGGTACAATGAGGAGATTTAATCCCATCTTGTGAAGGAATCCTATGAGTTGGTGGAGAATTTTAAATAATCTTATAAATAGGGGATTGATACTCTTATTTTCATAACTTCACTTCAATTCTCATGGACCATAGAACTCACAATTTTATGTGGAATAATTCTTTCAACTTTAATTATCATGGATCATGAAGCTTACGGATTTTATGGGGATATAAAGAGGCGAGCTCTTTTTAGGAGAGACGAGCTCTTATATCGGAAATGAGAACACTAGATTAGGAACACGTCTCTTGTCTATACAAAAAGGGCACATGTCTCACTTCTACTCTAAGTTGATTTTATATCCTACATTTTTAACTCTTGCATATTACTCTCAAACAATATCTGACTTAAGTATCGGACGCCGACGCCGGGGCTGTCCGACTTGGGTTCTGTTTTGAAAGTTGATTAGATTGTCAGGAGCTTTCTGAAGGTTTATTAGGTCTCCTATCACATATTCAAGGTTAATACTCTATTTTCTTGGTGAACCAAACTTCTTGGTCACATCATATACCAATGACATGGTTTAGATCATGAATCGACCCAGAAACTTGGCTTAAGCTAAAGAACTATATAAATCGTGGATTATATTGCCTAAAGGGCATCTGTTCTCAAATACCTCTCTGCGTCTTCTAGCCTATACAACCAACATGAGATAAACTTTTATAGTAATCCAGGCATTAAGGTAAAACATTTGATGCTACTTCATCTTTTGGTATTTATGCTACCTCACAAACCGATAATGATTTAAGCATCAAAGGCCTTTGTCGAGGCTGCCCGGCTAGCTTGACGTGTTTTATCTTTCAGGTCCCTACAAACTAAATTACCTCATCTCATCTCACCTCACGTCACCAACTTTTGGGAAATTATGAAAAAAATTATAATTTTCTTGGACCTTTTATCCAAAATAATATTGGGATTATTTATAAAATTAAGGCTTGTAACTCCTATACTAATGGAGGTGGTGCTGGTCTGTAATACACAATTCAATATGTATTGAATTGTGTAATTCCCCATCATGTTTTAATTTTCGAGTTTGAAAGGTCAATTTTAGCATATATATAGAGGCAAAGAATACAACAATGAAACATAAAACACAAGACAATTCCACATATTTCGTATGTTAGAATAAGATTTGCATATTGATCAAAAGATACTCATTGGCCTCTTGCACTTTTTGTGATAAAATCCATGCATGATTATCAGTTCGCCGGAGACGAGAGGTAATCCGATTTAACCGACTTATCTTGAGAAACAGACGTCCAGAATAGGGGACAGACCTAATTTAAGAAAAACATGTTAAACACGTGACTCAGGTTTTATATATCCGTTTTGATTTTGATTTGTGCTTCGAAAAGAGGATCCACGTTTTTATATTAGAAAATATTCCTATATGATTTTGTTTTGTGAGTTTTTTTTCTTTACAATCATAAAATAGATTTTATCTTCTAATTCTAATACTTGTTTTGGTTAAGAAATATCTTACAAAAGATGTTTTGACTTCAACCAAGAATTTCTACCTATTAATTAATTTGGAATATATTATGTGGATCGAACAAGGTCTTCGATATTCGAAAGAAACACAAGACCGTCCGGTCACAACGGAGGTAGCCATAAAGGTTGGTTTCTGACCGTGGAGGTTGTCGGCGATGGTTGTGACCAGTCAAGGCGGTGTTCGGTTTTGTCCATGATGGGATGAAATCGCTATTGGTGTGTGTTGGTGATAAAACCAAAAGGACTGGTTACCAAGAATAGGGGGCACTAACCTCAAATCTGAGATCAGCGACCTGAAACAGCTTCCAAATATGTCACAGCGACCTGATAAGTCTCTAAAAATTCTCCTAGCGACCTAACCAATCCTGCAAGACAACACCTTCAGCCAAGGCAGGGGGCGGTCCCGACGAAGATCTTTCGATACTTAAGTCAGATAGTGCGAGAGATAATTCGAGAGATCAATCCATCATAAAACAACAACTTAAAAAATAAAGAGAGGTATGCACCCCTTTTATAGAGACAAGAGAAGTGTTCCCCAAGCCAGGGTTTCCTTCTCCCACCATACTTCCATAAATACCGTGACCGACTTAGAATTAGGATTTCTCCTGTATGGTAAGTTCCCATAAATAATAAATCTCTCGTTAAATTACCAGAATAGGCCTGGTCCTGTAATTCTTTCCATATAGTTCGCTGGGACCCCATAAGACCATCCATATAAGCCCATTCGGGCTTAATATTTATAAAGCCCATGACCGAGCTTAACAGCTAGCGCCCAATACATAAAAGCATAAGAGATCGCGACCTTATATGAGAACTCATCCTCATACTCCAGGTCGCTACTCTACATACCAGCTCGCTCACATCCCAGAAGAAATGCTCATTCCCCGAGATGAGGTCGCTTTCCATAAATACCCACATATACTACGTATGGATTTTTAGTGTCGTATCAGCTAGTCCTCCATGTCCTAGCTGATTGAGGTACGAAATCAGGTAGGACATGTAAACAGAAAGTTAAAAGAGAACAACCACAAAAAATAACAATAAAACATAAAGATAAAATATAAACAAATCACCCTACCAATTTACCAAACCATATTTTAGCATAACCCAGCTCGGCATACCGACCTATAATACCAATCATCCCATAAGAAATTACCACATAAGACCGTGACCTCCAAAAGATCAGCTCGCTGAGCTTGCTCGTCCTCCAAGAAGAATGCTTCTTTTGGAAGAGATCTGCGAGTTCCCAGGCCGAGTCCCCAGACTCCATACCTGATGAGCTAAAACCACAAAGCCTTTCTCCCACAACCTGAAGTTGTAATAGGGCACAACAATCTAAGAAAACATAATCATATGCAACCCCAAAACGTCAAAACACGCCTTCCTTTACCATCCCATCTCCTTAAAGTTTCATTAAATGCAGCCTGACAAAGTGTAGGACACGCGTCATCCCCCCATTTTCTAGTAGTATAATAAACGTTGTGGGCCCAAAACAAAAGACCCAAAATATTCCTAGAAAACCCTACCAACTCCCACTCCATTCTGTCCCTTCGGTTTTCTCGCCGCCCAACACCCAAAACCCCCTCCATCTCCCCTCATTCGTCACTTTACTAAAAACATAAGAAAAAATCGCCATTCTTGCTCTGCAAAAAGCTCGTTTTTTCTCTGATCCTTTGAAAAATTACCAGCAATACATTGTTCATCTCCGACCTCCATGACAACAAAAATGGGTAAGTCCCCAAGTCTTCCCCTTTTAGTAATTAATCTCAATTTAATGTCATTTATGCATTGCATCTGCTGAATGTTGTGTTTTTCTGTTGCTTTCTTTCTCTTTTTTTTTTTTTTCTATTGTAAATTCCATTTAATGGCAAAAGTTAGCATCCTCCAACCCTGATTCTCAGAATTCAAACCTTTCTCCAGAATCCAATCTACTGAAAACCCTTACATTTTTAAGAGAAGACGAAACCAGCCCTATTCTCCTCCCTCCGTGACGAACCAGAAGGCGATGTCAGTTGGTCGGAGCTAGAAGCCCAAACCAAGGCTCACACCGATGCTCAAACCTTACAAGAAAACATACCAGAAGACTCTTCTCCTGCCCCTTAATGATTACAAATACTCCAGAGGGTATTCCCTTACACAAACCCAATAACCCACCACCTTGCGAGCACATTTTAGAAAACCCTGTAACTTTAGCGCCCTCCGTAGATGCTGCCGACCTACTCCCCACACCTTTGGCGACCAAGGCGGTTAAGGATAATTACTGGTTACTCCCTGACTCGTAGAAACTTGAGGAATTCCAACAAATCCTTAACCTCCATGAGACCGCTCAAATGGTCCCTACCCTTTTTTGACGAAGCTACTCAGGTCGGGATTTAGATTCCCACCGAACCCATTTTACACCTAGATAGCCCATTTTGTACAGAGTTTCCATTTTATAATTGACCCCTAACTCCATGAAGTTTTTAGCGGGGTACATCATACTATGTAAATATTATAACACCCAACCTGATCCAAATTTTTTTCCATTTTTGTTTTCAAATAAAATACCAAAAGACACTCTTTTTATCTTTCTG
>BMAC01001292.1:132033-162860 GCA_014905375.1 Phtheirospermum japonicum | reverse complement strand
GATAAATATGTAAAGTTTATTCTAGCATGTAATATGTGGAATTATCTTGTGTCATGTGTTTTGATTGTTGTATTCTTTACCTCTCTATATAAGCTAACAATTGTCCTTTCAAACTTGAAATTAAGACATGATGGAAGTTACACAATTCAATACACATTGAATTAGGTGTTACACTCAAAAGCCTTAATTTTATAAATACCAAATACTGTTTTGGATAAAAGGTCCAAGAAAATTATAGGTGATGTATGTAATTGTTTTCATTCTAATTTTCAATTTAGTGGAAAAGGTGATAATTGGGAGTTTATTGATTTTTTATATGAAAATGAGATCAAGTTTTGATAATTGGTTTTTCAAATATATTTTTAGGTATAAAATAATTTGAAAGTTGTTAATGGTAGGGTTCACTTTTAATATTTTAGTTGTAATATATATATATATATATAGTATATATATATATATATATATATATATATATATATATATTATAATATTAATAATATTGTAGATGGTGGGTCCTATTAGATAGAAATAATTTTATAATAATAATATCTTAAATAAACTTTTATGGTAGTGGTGGGTCCCACATTTTTAAAGATGATATGATTGGTATATTTGAAAAATAAAAGTTTTAAAAATGAAGATTCCCCAGTGAGAAATTATTAAATAAACATGATTCTAATTTTTGAAATAATTAAAAACTGAAAAAAAGTATTTTAGAAAACACATCCATATATCACCATAAATTCTTTCCTAATTTTTTAACAATCCCCCACGTGAAGAAAATCTCGACGATAGGAGTTTTTGGTGATGAAACTCAACAGTTGAATCCTGCATAAGATATGTAAGGTGTTACCTTTTGAAACCTTTTCCTGTGAAAGTATATTAACTTTACTAGTTGGCCAGTAGATGTGATGTCTTTGAATTTTCTGTCGTTTGTGTAAACGATGATATGCCCCCACACAAGATTCTCCCAAAAGTATTTCATTTCTCATAGTTATGTTCATTCATGGCCCTGAACATATGGCTGGTTTTGCAAGAGGTTGTAAGAATTGAACCTTACGCAATTCATTTGAAACGATCCCCACTTCTTTCTAAAAAAAAAAAAAACTCATTATCCTCTTTCATTTTTTTGTGATAAAATTCAGGCAATTAGCCAGAGATGGAAGGTAATCCGATTTACCCATCTTATCCTGGGAAACAACGTCCGAAATAGGGGGCGAATCTGTTTTAAAGAATACATGTTGAACACGTGATTCGAGTTTTATATATGCATTTCGATTTTGATTTGTGATTTGAGAAAATGATCCAAACTTCTTATTAGAAGATATTCTTATTCAATTATTTATTTTTTGAAAATAAAATCTCCCTACACCAACGACCCGAGACTCCTTGTCTTGCTACCCAACTAACCGAGGATAGGTTAGCTAAAGACTGACTAATAAAACTTATATATAAAGCATGGTAGATCTATTTTGAAGAATCTAAACCAACCTTTGAGCCATGATGCTAAAATTCGATCTTGCCTCATGTAGACAGTGTATTCTGGATTTGAAACCTCTACTCCTTGCCATGTGACAAACTGTGGAGGAGGTTGAGCTGTGCTTGAGATGGAATGTTCTAGACGATATCCACCAATCGTAGTAAGTGATTGTTACTCCCATATTAGGTAATTGTTATCATCAAGTTTTGTGGTCAACAATTGATATTGAGGATAAACATTTTGAGGCGAAGCCTGAGTTGCTGTGATGTTTGCAACTCTAATTGCTATATAGTTTTCTGCATCATCCATAGGTTTTATCAAAGAAAAACAAAGGATTTAAAATATGAAGGAGAGGTGAGGTATTAGTAGCAGAAATCTGCTTTGATACCACGATAGAAATCATGGCAAATATATTGAATAGAAAACATTGTGACTATTTAGAGAATGAGATTCAATATATGTTTCTTGATAGCGGCTAATAGATTACAACCTGATATAAATAGAGAAGCTATACCTATAGATAACATAGAATCGACAAACACGATTGATGAAGGTAAGCATATAATCTTGGATGATGAAAAGTGTCATCATCACACAATGATATAGTACAATCTCTGGTTGGTGCTGAATAGAAGACCATTGCAGGGAATATGCCTAGGGGATGCCGCAGGTACAAGGTTCCAACTTACATGGTGTTATCACTACCAAAAAACAGCAGTTTTCCGAGGGAAATGAATTCCCTCGGAAATTTTCGAAGGAAAACCGAGCGACAGACAAATCCCTCAGTTTTTTCCGAGAGAATAAAATTCCCTCGGAATATCCTTCGGAAATTCGGGCGCCAAAAATTACCGCCATAATTACCGAACGACAAACCGAGGGATGAACGACGGATGGTTTTTCGAAGGACGTACAATTTATTAATTTTTTTTAAATATTTTTTTTCCGAAGGATCTTTGCTTCCCTCGGTTTCATTTATTAATTTTTTTTAAATATTAATTAATTTTTCGAGGGAATACAATTTCCCTCGGAATCATTCCGTGAGATCACGGGTTCCCTCGGAATGATTCCGAGGGAAATTGTATTCCCTCGGAAAATTAATTAATATTTTTAAAAAATTAAAAAATAATTAAAATCGTAAAAAATAGAAAAAAAATGATAAAAAATAGGATTTATTTTCGGGACGCCTAGGCGCACCCCTCCCCGCACCGGTCGTAATTTTTTGGGTTTTGTTTCTATTTTTTACTATTTTTTTCTATTTTTCTATTTAACAAATAGGCATGGTAATTTTCTATGCTTCTCCTCACCGTCCGTACAAGTTTGGACTCTTCTCTCTCCTCAAAACTGCTTCTCCACCAATCACCTCAACGTAAGTTTCTATGCTTTKATTTTCGGTACAATATTATTGCAATTTAGTCTAACAGCTATAGGGTTAAATTATTATTAGTCATGTGAAAATCACATATTGCCAAAAAAATAAAAAATAGAGTAGCATAATTTTGTATATAAATAAGTAAATTTTATTTTAGCCTCTTAAATTATTAAAGATCGATTTTGCCTATAATGGAATTCTCAAAAAAAACTTTAAAAAATAGGAAAAAATAGTAAAAAATAGAAACAAAACTCGAGAAATTACGACCAGGGCGGGGAGGGGTGCGCCCCGGCATCCCGGAAATAAAACATATTTTTTTCCTAATTTTTTTCGATTTATTTCGAATTATTTCGATTTTTTTTATTTTTTGAAATTTCCTAGGGAATTCAAAATCTCTCGGAATTCCGAGGGATGTTGAATTCCCTCGGAAATCTCAAAAAATAAAAAAAATGGAAATAAATAGAAAAAAATAGAAAAATCGTAAAATCGAAACCGATCCTATCATCTTAGGCACGTGGGGTGATTTTGATCCCAAATTCGATCGTAAAATACCAACGAGCACGTGCGTGCCCTCACGTGTCGTGTGGTTCGACCAACAACAAGATACGATTGATCGATGAACTCCTTCGGTTGGAAACGTGAAGCGACGTAGCGTCGTGATTTTTCGATATTGGAGGAGGTGTGCGTCTCGGCGTCGTGGAACCACGGGGGTCGGGCGTCGATCGTTTAGTACGCGTTTTCTATTTTTTTGTCGATTTTATAGAAGAATTAGTAAATAATAAAAACGAATCCCATCATTTCACGACCGTGGTGGGGAGGGGTGCGCCTCGGCGTCGTGGAACCACGGGCGTCGAGCGTCCGCACGCGTTTTCTATTTTTTTTTAATTTTATATGAATAATGGAAAAAACCCCAAGAAAATAGTAAAAAATAGAAACAAAACTCGAGATATTACGACCGGGGCGGGGAGGGGTGCGCCCCGGCGTCCCAGAAATAAAACATATTTTTTTCCTAATTTTTTTTGATTTATTTCGATTTTTTTTTATTTTTTAAAATTTCTGAGGGAAATGAAAATCCCTCGGAATTCTGATGTTGAATTCCCTCGAAAATTTCAAAAAATAAAAAAAATCGAAATAAATAGAAAAAAATAGAAAAATCGTAAAAATGAAACCGATCCTATCATCTTAGGCACGTGGGGTGGTTTTGACCCCAAATTCGATCGTAAAATACCAACGAGCACGTGCGTGCCCTCACGTGTCGTGGGGTTCGACAAACAACAGGATACGATTGATCGATGAACTCCTTCGGTTGGAAACGTGAAGCGACGTAGCGTCGTGATTTCTCGATATTGGAGGAGGTGTGCATCTCGGCGTAATGGAACCACGGGGGTCGGGCGTCGATCGTTTAGTACGCGTTTTCTATTTTTTTTTGATTTTATATGAATAATGGAAAAAAACCCGAAAAAATTGAAAAAATAGTAAAAAAATAGAAATAAAACTCGAGAAATTACGACCGGGGCGGGGAGGGGTGCGCCCCGGCGTCCCGGAAATAAAACATATTTTTTCCTAACTTTTTTCGATTTATTTTGAATTTTTTTATTTTTTGAAATTTTCGAGGGAAATCAAAATCCCTCGAAATTCCGAGGGATTTTTGAAAGAATCCCTCGGAATTCCGGGGGATGTTGAATCCCTCGGTTTTCCGAGGGACCTTGTTCCCTCGAAAAGTTTGACCTAAATTGAAGCAGCGGGCTCACCTGCTGTCACTTGCTCTGTTTCGGGAAAAAAAAGAGAAAGAAAGAGAAAGAGAAAGAAGCCGTCCATCCGCCGCCGCGTTCGAGCAACCATCGCTGTCCATCGCCCGAGCCGCCTTGACCCGCCTTCCTTGTACGACCTCGAACCGCCGCCGAACCACCGCCCGAGCCGCCGCCAGCAACCAGGAGCAGCTCGCCGCCGTCCGAGCCACCGTCCACAGCCGCCAGCCGCCGCGAAGCCTCGCCGTCCACAGCCGAAGCCTCACGCCGCCAGCCAGTCCACCGCCAGCCGAAGCCTCGCCGCTGTCAGCCGCCGCGAAGCTTGCCGCCGCCGTCAGCCTTCGCCTCAGCCGCCGTCCACAGCCGCCAGCTTGCTTAGACCACAGGTTCTTTTCAATTATTTTTTATTTTTGTATTTTAATTTGTAATTATTGTTTATTATATGTTTTAATTTTCAATTAGGGTTTCAATTTAGGTTTCAACTTTGAATTAGGGTTTCAATTTAGGTTTTAATTTGTAATTAGGGTTTCAGTTTAGTAATAATTAGATAATTAGAGGTCAATTTAGGAATAATCAATTAATTAGGGTCAATTTAGTATTAATTGGATAATTAGGGTTCAATTTAGGAATAATCACTAAATTAGGGCCAATTTAGGAATATTCACTAAATTAGGGCCAATTTAGGAATAATCACTAAATTAGGGTCAATTTAGGAATAATCAATTAATTAGGTTCAATTTAGTATTAATTGGATAATTAGGGTTCAATTTAGGAATAATTAAAAATTAGGGTTCAATTTAGTAATAATCAATTAATTAGGTTCAATTTAGTAATAATCAATTAATTAGGGTCCAATTTAGTAATAATCAATTAGGTTTAAGTTAGGTTAATTTAGTTTAATTAGGGTTCAATTTAGTAATAATCAATTAATTAGGGTCCAATTTAGTAATAATCAATTAGGTATAATTAGGGTTCAATTTAGTAATAATCAATAATTAGGTCAATTTGTAATAATCAAAATTAGGGGCCAATTTAGTAATAATTAGGGTTTAATTTAGGTTTATAGGTTTAATTTAGGAATAATTAAATAATTAGGGGTCCAATTTAGCAATAATTACACAATTAGGGGCCAATTTAGTAATAATTAAGCTTGTGTAGATTCTGGAGTACACTTGTCTATACAGAGCGCACACAGCACCCGTACAAAGATTGTCCTCCTCAAACGCCCTCCCCATGTCGGCTCCAAACATATATAATTCAGACAACGTATTTGGAGCAGACATGGTGAGGGTGGTCGAGGAAAGCGATGACCTGTATTCGAGTGCTGTGTGGCTCTGTATAGACAACGTGTCTACTTCAGAATCTACCTAACTCGAAGCAACTTTGTATTAGGGTTTATCATTAGATCGTTTAGGGTTTGCTTTCAAATTTAGGGTTTATTCACCCATTATATTGTATATATATTGTTCATGCATGGGAGGCCGTGGTGATCGGCCGGAATTTAAAAAAAAATTGTACATATATTTTTCATGCATGGGAGGCCGTGGTGATCGCCCGGGGTTTAATTTTGTTTATATATAAATTTATCATTGGTGTTGTTGGTTGTATACCGTCGGATGTTGACGTGAGTTACGGCGCCGGCCGGGAGGTTTTGTCCCTCCAATAGCGGGTTTTCAAATTTTATTTTTAAAAACGTGATAGGGTGTCACGGGATTTTATTTAAGTTTTCAAAATATTTTCAGAAAAATGTGACGGTGGTAATTGCTTATTTGGAACGTTGGCGAAGTGACGCGATGCATATAAATCACTTGTTTTAGAATTAATAACATGTTGAAAAATTTGAAACGAAGTTTCGAATTATTCCACTTTTCCTTAGACCCGTTTGAGATTTAATATCAAATATAGAGTTTGATACTAAATTTTGAATTTTCCCATTCTTGAACAGTTTGAGAATGTGACTTGTAGTATGGTTATATTATATGTATGTTTTTTTTCTTTTTTTTTGAAATTTCGATTTTTGTATCTCTCGAATTGTTCTCGGGTGCACTGAAATATACGTGCACTACGAGAACTGGGAGGAGATGCTGCCGAAATATGTGTAATTTATTTTTATTATAAAACACACTTTTTTAAATTGGATTTATTAATGAGTTTGGTGTCTAATATATATACTGGTATTTTGTAAAATGCTCGTATTATTATCTAATAAATTTATTAGATGCCGATTCGTCGAGGATCTGGTAGCGTAGGTTGATCAGATATGGGGTCGGCTAATCGTTTAACTTATTTCGACACCGACTACATGGGTCTCGGTAGTGATCATCCAGTGACGCAGACCCCGGCGCATACCCCGACACAGATGCCGACGTCGCATACTCCATCGCAGACCCCGTCCGACGCGGGTACATCACGGACCCGACGACAGTTGGTCGCACCGCAGCGGGGTATGACTCAGGTTTATATTGCAGGGTCGAAGTAAGTAAATCAATTATTTAAAAATTATAATTATCATTATGATTAAATTTTATTCGTAAAAAAATAAAAACACAATTGAATACAGGCTGCACAACACATCGGGGAGGATGTCCACTCTCCTCCGTATCATCTTTGAGAGGGATCTCCATCCCGCCGGGTGGTATTATAAGGCGGTCCCGAAGGAGGTTAAGGAGTTCTGGTGGGAGATGTTTAAGGTAATTATTATTTTGTGTTCAAATTTGTTAGTATTTACCGTAAAAACATAAACATATGTTTCAATCGAATTGTTATTATTGTTTTATTTTGCAGGATGTTTGTTATTTGGACCCGGAGGAGTATAGTGAGAAGGACATACGGGATGTATTTTTTCCGATGATCGGGGACCTTTACGGGAAGAAATTTAACGAGTATAAATAGCATATTGCCTCCCATGCTGGTGGTCGACCGGAGTGCCTGACCGCGGAGGTCTATGGGTAAACGATTCTGTTATGTGTTTTCTTATTAAATTAGAATTTTTTATTTAGAACATATAATTTATATTGTATTTTATATATCATCCATTTCAACTAGGGCTTGGAAGGTTGAGTGGGATAAGCCCGAGAACAAGAAGAAATCCGAGCAGTGCAGCAAGAATAGGAGGAGCGAGCCTGCTGGGCCGGGTACTGGGATGTCAAAGCACACAGGGGGTGCTAGATTTACTATCGACTATGCCTTGGATATAGTAATCAATTTCATAATATAATAATTTAATATTTATTTGTTTAATTTTAATGTTAATTATTTGAAAATTCTATTTGAATACAGGAGGGGGAGACGGGTTCGCCGGCTACGTACTACGTTCTTTTTAAACGTACGCACCAGAAGAAAGACGACGCGTGGATCGATACCAGATTTGCTAATATTAATGTGAGTCTCTTTCTTATTTTTTTCTAATTCTTTGATTTTAACGTAGTTTTTTAATAACGAGTTGTATTTCAGGTGGAGTACGAGCGACATCTGACCCAGGAACAAGAATGTGCGTCTTCCCAAGAGGAGAGTAACGAGGTTGACCAGGATCAGGTTTTCCTCAACGTCGCCGGGCTGAGAAAGGGACGGCTTTACGGCACCGATGCGTATGGGAAGATGGTGGCTGCTGCGAAGGGTTTATTGAAGAGACGCTCTTCCACCTCCTCCCAGGCTGATACGAGCCACATCAGAGAGTTCGAGGCGCAGGTCGAGGCTCAGAGGGCGCAGCTCGAGGCGTTGCAGCAGCAGGCAGGCGAGGAGAGGCGACAACGAGCGGAGGAGCGCCGGCAGCAGGAGGAATTTCAGGCGCGGATGAATGCCCAGATGGTTGAGATGTATGCTCGTCTCCAGCAGCAGTACCCCCCTCCCCATCAGCAGCAGCAGTACCCCCCTCCCCATCCATAGAACATTTTTACAGTTCATATAAACTTTGTTACTGTTTCGATCGAACGCATGATTATTCTGAAATTTTCAAATATTTTTTATAATAATTGGTTTATTTATTTGTCAATTCTTTAATTACTTTTTTCAAATTTTTGGGAATTTTAATAATTGAACAGGAATTAAAATTAAAACTAAAAATTAAAAATTAATAAAAAAAATTAAAACTGAGGGATTTTCCCTCGAAAATATAAAAACATAAAAATAATAATAAAAACAAACCGAGGGAATATTCCCTCGGAAATAGCAAAGATCCGAGGGATAACAATCCCTCAATTTTCCGAGGGAAATATATTCCCTCGGATATTTGCTATTTCCGAGGAAAACAAATCCCTCGGAATTCCGAGGGAATACGAGTCTCTCGGAATTCCGAGGGATTTGTTTCCCTCGAAAATGTCAAATATCCGAGGGAAATATTCCCTCGGAAGTCCCTCGGAAAACCGAGGGATTGCGCGGAAGAGATTCCGAGGGACATGTCCCTCGGAACAAAATTCCGAGGATGCTTTTTTCGAGGGAATTTTTCCCTCGGTTTTGGGAAAATCGAGGGATTTTTCCTGTGTACCGAGGGAAAATTCCCTCTGAATTTTGCTTTTTTTTTTTTGTAGTGTATGATGATGTCATGGACAATGTTGAGGTTATTTATGGTGTCATACTGTTACTGAGATCATCTATATCTAACAAGGCGGACACCGGTAGTTGGGTTTCATGCTTGTGTCTGAGCTTGATGGATTTATGGTAGTTTAGTCTGCCCAATTTTAGGGCCATGCAAGTTCGAGCTTGGTGGACTAAGTTCACCAGTTCTCAATTTTTTTAATTGTGACCTATTTTTGATTAGGGCAAAAGTTATGCTCCTGTGAATATTAAAGTAGATTTGTTAGAGGAAAAGTAAAGGTTTATAGATATTCGATGTAATTAATTGTTGCCTAACTAGGGTTATATTCCGTCTTGTTTTCTTTTTGCTAGATCATTGAATTTAGATTCAAAGGAAGATTTGATTAAATGTTATTTAAAATGATTATAAGATAAAAAATTGTGAAATATATTGTTTCATTTAATCCTCAGCTTTAAATTTTCCTATCCAGATTATCAATTTTTATAAATGTTGATTGGGGTTTATAAATTTCCATCCATGGCGTTAGGTTCACAATGGCCATGGAGTTAAGCATCGGACTCACAGGCGAGTCTGGGTCTTTACAGGAGGATGAGCATGGCCATGGCTGTGGAGTTTACATTCTCTGAAGAAGAAAAAGAATGAAAAAAGGGAAATGAAATAAGACAAAAATAGGCATTTTAGTAAATAGTTTGTAATTTAATATCTTAAGATAAATAAAAATTGATAAGTAATTATTAAATCATGGTACGTTAGTATTTAAACATAATCATGATGATTTTGAATCTTTTATGGACGAATATTGGTCAACTTAGTTGTGGTTTGATGTTAACCAATATTAAGTACTTTTCTGTAAAGTTGTCAATATAATGGAACAAAATAAAATCGGTTTTCAAGTATTTGAAGGTAGAAAATAGATTGATGAAAGTGGACAACTAACATCGACGCGTTATCACAAATTTGTTGTGTGGAATTTTATTTTAGAGCAACATACGTAATAAAAAGAGAGTAGTTATATAACGAGAATGAAAGAGAAGATATTGTTTGCTTGTTTCTCTAATGCTTATCATAAACCTAATTTCACAACCACTATTACTTAATCTTGAACCATTCATTGAGGTAGAGAAGTGGCAAAGCATGATGTGGTGGTTAACGATGGCGAATGACATCAATGAATAACAACAAGAGCTGGGGCAGAGTTAGAGGTTTGCTTCCCTAATTCGCGTCACACCCCAGTTTTCTTGGCGCTACTAGATTTTGAAAAAAAATAAAATAAAAAATAAAAATTATATATGTTTTGGTAAGAAAAAGTAAAATAGGGTTTGAGAAAAATTATTCTTCAATCCGGCTAGGATTACTTCGGTATGCTGGCGCCCCTGAACAACATCATATGTGATTATTGATTTTGATAGTCTAATTACTAGTTATGGTAAATTTCTTACCGACTGGATAATTTTTGAAACATAATTGATGCAATGTGAAATATGATTATTATTTTACAATAAATAGCTCACTTGAGTTGATAGTCATTCAAAACAAACTTAATGCATGGTTATAACGATGATTATTATTACTTACTAGAACTGGTAAAATATGTTTTGTGATATCGAGTTGGTAGATCAAGAGTACAATTGTCATAAAAATGAGTCAAGAAATTATTGATAAAGGAAAAGAAATTGTACCCAATAAGCAAATATTAAAAAAAAAAGTTGTGTGACCTAGTTGGAAAACAAGCCTTATATGTTGTACTTGATTTGTAAATTATTCATTATGAAAAGATAAATACTCGTGTGGGATTACTTTGACAATGAGGTTAATTTGTTTGTGATATTTAACCAACTTTGACAATTGAATATACTTGTGATTGTAATACTTTAAAAATATTTTATGACACTTTAATATATTATATTGTAACTATATTTTATGATACTTTTGCGTGGTCTTACTCTGATCCATAAAATTGCTGGTGTCTCATTGACCCACTCTAATGAAAACTATGTATAATAAAATTTGTTTCCATAGAAAGAACAATATTGGCGGCCGAGGACTTGATGATGGAAACACGATAATTTTAGAAGACTTTTTTTTAAACTCTTGATTTTGTATAAAATCAATAAATAAATTGAGACTGTTCAACTTGTTAAACTCTGGTTCATTGAACAAGTCTGTAGACATTTGAATTTATTTTTTGAATGCCTGTATGTTCGTTGTAGATGTTTTCGAATAAACTGTTAGACGAATTTGATTTTTTTGTCGTTCTGTTCATATTCTCGGACAAAGAGAATATACATCTTCGAAATTCTTACTGAAACACCCCATTTTTGGTGATGGTATTATGGTCAAACATTAGTCTTTTTTATCCAAAAATTGTTGAAGTGTTTTTAGAGCACACCAACATAAATGGGATTATGTAACACAATGGTAGTAACACTTTTGAAATTATTTATTTAAGAATCACATTATTGTAACACTTTTAAAAGTATAACATCTTAAAACATTTTTGTACCATTTTAATGAAATGTAACATTCACACGTAACAAATTTACATAAGTAACACTTTTTAAGTAACATAATTGTACAAATTATTATTTGTAGCATAAATTAGTAACATTATAACAAACTAGATGTAACACTTACTTTTAACCAATGTAATACTTTTTAGATGTTATTAAATTAAAATTGTTAGTAAGATTTTAATGGTTTTTTAATAGTAATATTTTAATGAAAAAGAAAATAAATTAGATGGTTTTGATTCTCTCTAAATCTATCTAGTATATGATTCAAGCTTTTGTACACCCCAAATATATATTTTAAATTAAAACGTTCAAACTTGCTCGCAAGAGTACGAGAAACTTGTAGGTTGGTAAGTTGACTCAAGTCGAATCTCTCGAGAACAACTGTTCGGTATCTTGGATGCTTTTCTCAATCGCAAGTAAACTTTTAACACATACAAATTGGGGGTTTTCTGAGGGTTTTGATTTAATCATTAAAAACTAAAGCAATATTAAATTTAAAACTAATAAAACTACTTATCTTAAGCTAGATTACCAACTAAAACTAAGAGCAATAATTAAATTACTTAAACCTAAGAACTAAAAAATAATTGAACTAGCGATAAAATGCAGTAATGATTTAAGCCTATCCGATTCTCGTGAATAACAATAACGAATCTAAGAAACATGAATTTAAGTAACTATCGTGAAGCAATTTGATCATAAGAATCTAAAAATAGGAATTTAAACATAAACCAATTGGCATAAATAAACTTGATGAATCCAAAATTCAATATCCAAGCATAAAGTAAATTGAGAAAGAATTATCTAACCCTAGAGTTAACTAAGAAATTAACTACGGAAGCAATAAAGAGTTTAGAAAACTTATTAAAACTAGTAAAAGCGATAAAAATCTGCAGCGAGCCCGGAGCTGGAACAGAGAACTTGACTTGAAGTGAATCTTGAACGTAAGGAACTTGGATCTTCAATCTGGATTTCTATCCACATAACGGAGTGTGTAAAGACGTTATTTTGGTGCTCTCTAACCCTAGGTAGTCGCGTGTCTCCTAAAAACCCAAAATATGAAGGGTATTTATAGTTATAGCATGTCTTGGCGCACAAGAAAACCTAAAAATATATTTTCAGCACGTTGGCGTCGACGGGTGCGTCGGTCTACGTAGGTAGTCGACGCTAGTCATGGCTCGGAAGGTGTCGGGTGTATTTCTCGGCAGCGTCGGCGGCCTGGCTGGTTCGCGTTGGCCGACGCTGTGTGCATTGACGCACACAGAGAGTTGCTTCAGCCCTGTGCATCGATCAGTGCCGAAAAGCATCGGGCGACGCAGGCAACCCTCGGTAGCCAGCGTCGGCAGTATGGGCGTGGCTCGGCAGGCAGCGTCGGCAGCTCTACTATAACGGTTCCAGATGGAAAACCGTTATAAATAATCAGCAGAATCATATTCAAATCGCGACCCATTTTCGCTGAAACTCCACTCGTACGCCCATCCTTGACTCCGTCCAAACTAAATACTTTAAAATAACTAAAATAAACATAAAATTAATTAGTAATATTTAAAATATGATAAAACAAGTTGGTGATTAGAAATTACAAAAATATGCTCAATCTATCCAACTTTCACCGAAAACAATAATAAAAACGAACTAAAACACTAACTAAAATCAAGACAAATCTGTGCTAATCAACTACCCCACGCTTAATTGGTTTGTTCGTCCTCGAACAGACGTTAGATTCAAAGTATAACAAGAATGAAAATAAGCTCAAGCAATGAGCCGTGTCGTGCTACATACATAATTTTGAAGAATATAGATACAAGTCACGCAACGTCAAACGCTCGACCATTATTACATTGTCGCTCAAAAACAAAATCATGCTTCCTCACGAAGGATAATATATATGTGTACGCTCAAAAGCACTCAATTATTTTCTGCATGGGACGTGTATTCACTCAAATCATACAAATGCAAGTACAATACACAAGAACGGAAAATCAATCTCTTTTCAATCGCAAATTAAGTGTGCTATCAACAAAGAATCGGAAAAGGTATTTTTGGGTTGTAATGTAAGGCTCTTTGGACGGGTATGGAATATATAAGTCGTGTGGCTAACTCATGATCTAACATGATCAATAACTCACAATCACGAAGCAATTCGCTTCTTCTCTTTCAAAAGAAAAACCTCACTTAACTCTCATAATGTAACCTTTAAATTTAGGCTATTTCTCAACTCGATACTCTAAAACCGACTTTTAGCTCAAACCACTTAAACACAATTGAAGCTTATAATGTGCTTCTTATTCAAACACAACTCTTTGCCCTCTAATCATTAGGCTTTATAAAAAAAAAACAATAAAACACAAGCCTTAGTAGCGCATAGGCAATTACATAACACAATTCAACTAGACTCACCATCCTTGTTTGTTATTATTTTTTCCCCTTATTATTTTTTATGGGTTATTTTTTTTCTTTTTCTTTTTTTTCTCTTTTCGGATGGTGGTCCTTAAATACAAAAATTCATAAATCTCTAATAAATTTCCAAAACTCTTATAACAAATAAAAATACGAACTCCTACCCCATACTTTTAATGGGTTTGTAGGGGTCGACTAAAAACACACATGGTTATAGGCATGGATAATTTGGCTATGATTGGCTCATTCGGAATTTATAGTGGATAAAAATATATGGATATGGTTGGAATAGGACTTTTTCTGTGCCTTAACCTCATTTTCAAAGTCAACTACACACAGCGGTTTCAAAGAGATATCAAGATAGAACTCATTCAAGTACATGCAAAGATGATAAACACTCAGGCTACTCATAGGGTTTTTGCATGAATTCTCTTTGAATTGACGCTGCTTTTAAGGTTTTGCAAGATCAATTGCGTCCAAGTACCATTTTACAATATATAAAACATAATTTTGAAAAGTTCTATGCACTTATACACGCTCAAAGACAAGAACATCAAATCATACTTAGTTAACTTCGACAGGCAAGCCATACAAACACAAATTAGCGTAGAAATAGCAACCAATCACGTTAAGTATTAGTTATTACAGACCATAAAGCTTTAAAATTTTGCACAAATTATCAAATACAAATCACGCTCGACCATCTCCCCCCGCCTAAAAGACTGGAAATCTCCGTATTGCCATAAACACATAAAAATATAAAAAGAGGCAAGGAACGAGAAAACATCCCTAAAGAGTAAAATAGTCGAGCAGCTCCATGTGGAATTTGTGCAATCGTCTGTCGCCGTGATTTGGAATGTCTTGATTAAAACTACGAAAAATAAACAAACAAAGAAAACAAAGAACAAACTAAAAATCTCTTAGTTTTTTTAATTAAATAAAAAATAAAGAAAGGATATTAGAACTCGGTGGAAAATTCGTCGGCAAGATTGCCGTCAACGTCCATCTCTGGCTGGGTCTCGGTGGCAGGAGGCGGGTAGACGGCGTCAAAACATACTTTGAGGCGAGAGAGATGAGCATTAATCTTTCGAAGGCTTCGTCGACTACAGCGGTCACTAGTGTTGAACTTTGTTTCCATCGACTGAAATTTCTCGAACATTTGCTCTTGAAAAGCTCGGTTCTCCTCTATAAATCGACCCCAATCGGGACTCGGGCCCGCATTAACATGTGGGGTCGCTCGTGTAACCTTCTCACTATCCTCGTTGATATGACGTGATGAGGATCCTCCGTGTCCATCGTTCCTTGCCTTAGTAGCAAGAACATGGTTCACCGAGAGATAAGATATCCCGAGACGAGAAAAGCCACAACCAGCCGGATCGAACCCGAAGTGACGGGCAAGTCCGGTGATATAAGGTGCAAACACGATGAGCGGTTTCCGACTACCCGGTTTCCCCCCGGTTACATTGTAATGCTCATTTATGATCAAAGGGTAAAGCCGAGGCTGGTGATCATTGAGTAGACAATGAAGAACTAAAAGCTCCAGCTTGGTCACATTCGTCGCCTCCTCCTTGCATAAAATAACTTGGGTAAGGATCTTGTAAGTAATGTACACGGCCTCATCGCCATTCCGTGCACAAGGGAACCGCTTGCAATCCCCCGTATTCCCCATCGTTATTTTCGCCCAAAAAGATGGAAGGTCGAACTCCTTATTGTCGAGAATCGGGTCAACACCCTCGGTAGGCAATCCAAAAATCTCACCAAAAACATCTTCATCAACCTCAATTTCTTTCCCACCAAGTCGACACTTGAAACTTCTATCACGATAAAATGGCAAGGTCGAGTAAAATTCATACATGAGCTCGCGGTACCCGGGCAATTCCATCTGGACGAATACCTCGCAACCGAGACCTTCGATGTAGACGAGAATTTGAGCATGGTGCTCTGAACCATTTTGCGCTTGATCCTCTATGTCGTTATTGTGAATTGTCCTATGAGAAGCCATTTCCTAACCTCGATAAGATTCGAACTTCCGTCCCTCATCACTATCGCAAATGGGGAATGGGGCATTGTATCTCCCCAAGACATTCTTGCGTTTTCCCGATGAAGCCTTCCTCTTGCCCGCACCAAACATAGTGAGCAAAATTCGGATGAAAAAGTGGAAATTTTGAACTTTTTGCTCTTTGGGGAATTTTGTCGAACACTTGGCGTGCATGTTCAACTATCCAAGAACTTGAGTAATTCTTGAACCAAAACCTTCCCAACAAAACCAATCAACAATTATTTAATCCCAAGATAGTTTAAGCGAAGTACCTTGATGTTGCACGACCCTTTTTGCCAGAAATTCAATTTTGCCTCTTGAGCCCGAATTGGAGAAAATAATTTGAAAGGTGGAGATGGAAAGAAAAACTGGGATTGTAGTTTGTGTGGGTACAATTGGTTTAATTTGGTGGGAAATTTCAATAAGTTGAAAGAAGAAAGATATTTAGAGATGGAAAACAAGAAAAATAGAGAATTGGGAGTTGAGAATTGAAAGGTGAAGGAAGGGAAAGGAAAAAGGGTTTGGTCGTGTTTTATAAGGACAAGAGGGCTTGTGGCCACGGGTCATATAAAAACGGGTCGGGTCGGTGGGTAAAATCCATCTTAAGATGCGTTCTGGGCCAGGTTTGGGTCGCGTCGACGGGTGCGTCGGCCGACGCTTTGTGCATCGATGCACACAGAGAGCTATTCTTCGGCAGTTGCATCGATGCCGCATCGACCGACGCGAGCAGGTCTCAGCGTTAACGCGGGCAGAATTGCTGCGGCGGCTGTGCGTCTGACTACGCGGTATTCGTCTCGGCATTGATTTCTACTTCGCTTGATTGATCAATTCTCCTCGTTCGAGTCCTTCCATCTGTTCTAAAAAGATAAAATAAAAATAAATCATGAAATTAACTGAAAATAAAACACAAAAGGATACATAAATCTCGGGTTGCCTCCTGAGAAGCACAAATTTTAACGTCACTTGCTCGACGCTATATTGTGCATTTAATTCCAAACGTGTGGTGGATCTCCAAACTCACCCACTTACGATCTCGATTCTTCTTTCTTCCGTCACGATAAGGTTGCAGTCTATGTTTGTGAACTTGAAAAGATGATTTTACGACCTCATCGTATAACATAGCTACTCCGTAATCATTCATTTCTTTTATCAAGAACGGTCCACTCCATGCGGCCATGAGATCAGTTGGTTCAAACTTACGTTCGTGATTATACATTACTAATTGACCAACCTCATAATGCAAGTTTTTAACCTTCTTGGTGTGAACTTCTTTCGATTTCTTCTTATTCCTCGTCCAATCGTTGATATATGCCTCACCCTCGTTCTTTGCATGTTTAAAATTTTTGTTAGGGTCGAGGGAATCGTACTTCTGATGATTTGTTGGTGGCTTCAACTCCACCCTTGGCTCGATCTTAGGTGCTTCATCCAAGTCATCTTGGAATTCTTCAATAATAACACTTATGTCAATTCCTAGCAACTCGATCAAATCCTCCCCACTCAAACGCTTCTCGTCATCAAACTCATCAAACTCCTTACGTAAATCTACTTTGAGTTTATCCCCCACCTTTCTCGGAAATCCAGCATCGTCCCCGTTGCCTAAATCGTCCACAACCATGACTCCTTTTAGCTCGTGGATGCATGAAGCAACGGGATCAAAGAACGAAGGCAAGGGTAGGAGTGTTTTGAATATCTTTCAGAGAAAACATCATTGATTCGCCCAAAACGGTCAACGTCATCCTTCCTTTATGAACATCAATCAAAGCATGGGTGGTGGACATAAACGGGCGCTCTAATAAAAAGGTATGCTCCGTGCTCGCAACTAGCACCTCGCCAACGTCCAAGATCACAAAATCAACCAGAATTACCAGCTTTCCAACCTTCACTAAAACATCTTCAACCATCCCTAAAGGTAACCAAATCGAACGATCGGCTAACTGCAGTCGCATGGTCGTCGGCTTCAGTGGCCTAAGATCAAATTCTTGATATAGTGAATAAGGCATAAGATTAATTCTTGCTCCAAGATCCAACATTCCTTTTGCTGTTTGTCCATTAGCCAAGTAAATATTAATGCAGAAACTTCCAGGATCGAGTTCCTTAGGTGGTAATAACTTCTTGAAAAATGCGCTTACTTTCTTTGGCAATGTTAAATACTGATTTGTCGCCAAGCGTCTCTCCCTTGAAGAAAGTTCCTTGAAAAATTTCACATAGGC
The DNA here is from genome assembly GCA_014905375.1 of Phtheirospermum japonicum. NCBI lineage: Eukaryota > Viridiplantae > Streptophyta > Magnoliopsida > Lamiales > Orobanchaceae > Phtheirospermum > Phtheirospermum japonicum. Next base: position 144,568 of record BMAC01001292.1, on the reverse strand, counting down.
AGGCATTGTTTTGATTACCTCCAAAAGTTGCAAGTTAATATTGACATTTTTCAATAGATTATATAGTTCTATGAATCTTTTGTTCTCTTTAGATGGACGCAAACGGCTTGGAAACGGAATAGCATCCTTGATCGGTGTCGTCAATTGCTTTGGTGGTGATGGTTTAGGAACATCGTCTTTGCCAAGGGCGTTATTCGGAATCGTCCCTTGAATGGATCCATGGACATATCTATTAGAGGATTTAAGCAGTTGATCTACTAGTTTAGAACCATCGCCCTTTCTAAGAGTTGGTGTTTTATCCTCGACTTCTCCTTCTTCATCTTGGTCAACTATTCTGTTATCGATCTTCTTTCCACTGCGAAGAACATGAACCGCCGACGCCTGTTCTACTTGGCTTGGAAGTTTACCTTTATCGTTTGAGAGTCCAGCTAGGTGGGTTGATATTTGTCCTATTGCTGTTTCTAGTTTCCTTTTCCCAGCTGCAGTATCAAGAATAGCCTTTTTCATTTCAGCTATATCATTTCGAACTTGCGCGAGTCCATCTCGGTTTTTAATAGTCTCAGCCACTTGATTCTGCTGACAAACCAACAACTGATCATTAGTTTGAACTGGAGTAGACACCTGCCCTTGTGCTTGGAAATTATTTTGAGGTGGTGGTAATGGTGCTTGTGCATGTGGTGGGTATTGCTGTTCAGAATGCGGTGATAAATAGTTTGGGTTTGAAGGCCCATATCTAAAAAGCAGAGAACCACGTTGCGCATTAAACTTCCTTGGGGGTTGCTGTCCTGAAAGTTGATTTGAATAATTATGGATAACGTTAACATCTTCTTTCTGTTCATTGTTTAGTGGGCACATGTCTTCTAAATGTTCGGGGTATCCGCATTGGTGACACGTTGCAGCTGCCTTCCTTGAAGAGGCCTTGCTTGCTCGCTCGGCTTTCCAAGCTGCTAATTTCTCGTCAAATATTTCCGCACACTTCGCCTTGACTAGTTTGCCGTCATCTAAATCAGGATCGGGAATGGACATTTCATTAACCTTCATCTTACGAGGCCGAGAGTTGGTTTGTCTAGATTTCTCGCTTTGCTTCTCTAACACTCGTCTTGCCTCGGTGGCTGTTAAATCTCTGAAATCTCCTCCTGCCGCTATCTCTACTTCTCTTTTCCCATGGTCCAACAATCCATCAAAGAAAAATTGGTTAGTCATCTCCGGAGAGTAGTTGTGGTGGGGGCAAGCCTGCAAAAGCGTCTTGTAACGCTCCCACATTTCATGAAATAGCTATCCATCCAACTGTTCAAAGTTAGAAATTTACCTCCGAAGATGCCCCGTTGTTTGTGCTGAATAGTATTGATTTAAAAATTTCTCGCTAATCATCTCCCATTCAGTAAACGAACCATGTTCTAGGGATAGTAGCCATGCTTTTACTTTGTCCTTCATGCTATACGGAAATAAATCATTCGCACCTCCTCTTGGTTAAGGCCATAAACCACAAATCTGCCAACTTCATCAACAAAATAGTTCAAAAACACCAAAGGGTCTTCATGGGCACCTCCGTGGAAAGTCAGGAGTAAATTAAGTTGATGTGATTTAATCTCCACTTCTCTTGCGGTTGGTCCAAGAACAATAGCGGACCTAAAAGGTACAACCTTCGGACTCGCCAAATCGCGCTGTCTTGGTGCTCTATCTCCCCTTGGTTCTCTAACTCGGTCATTATCGGTTTTCATATGCGTTTCTTGCATAATCATTCTCACGCTCGTATCTCATTTCAAAATGGTCTTGCTCGTAGCCATGGTTTTGATTTGCCAACCAATCATCTACCCATATATGATTGTTAGCATACTCATTATGCTGATGAAAATCGTCATTCCTTAATGCCACATTCTCGATGTTGTGTTGACGATTGACATTGTTGTTCCTCTCTTCATTTTGTCTTATATTCGCCATGTTGGGTGGATGATCGACTACGTTGTTAAGTTGGCGATTTAGTTCTTCGTTATGCTGTTGGTTAACTCCATTGTTTCTCCCCGCGTCTCGTCTCATATTCTCCACGTTTTGCTGATAATTAGCCCAGTAAGCTCGGGGTTGTGGTTGTCCTTGCATAACGATTGGTTCACTACCATATCCGTTTCGAATGTGACGTGGTGTTGATCTTGGTGGGGAATCACCGTTGCGAATTGATTGTGCTCCTAACATGGTGTCGAGAACTTGGTTTTGATCAATGGTAGTAGCAATGGATGAATTAAATGTATTTATGGGGATAGGCCGTGATCGTGCTTATTTTGGACGGTGAATATTGTCGAGTAATGGCGTAAGTTCGAGTCTAAAAGATCTCCTCCCCTACATGCACTCAACAACAACTCAACGCACCAATGGCAAAAATCTAAGCCAAATGCAAAATAATAGAAAATAATAACTCAAAAAGAAAATAAAACAAAAAACATCCTTGAAACCTACTCGTTGTCCCCGACAACGACGCCAAATTTTTTATTCAAGCTTTTGTGCACTCCAAATATATATTTTAAATTAAAACGTTCAAGCTTGCTCGCAAGAGTACGAGGAACTTGTAGGGTGTTAAGTTGACTCAAGTCGATTCTCTCGAGGACAACTGTTCGGTATCTTGGACGCTCTTAATCGCAAGTAAACTTTTAACACATACAAATTGGGGGTTTTCTGAGGGTTTTGATTTAATAATTAAAAACTAAAGCAATATTAAATTTAAAACTAATAAAACTACTCATCTTAAGCTATATTACCAACTAAAACTAAGAGCAATAATTAAATTACTTAAACCTAAGAACTAAAAAATAATTGAACTAGTGATAAAATGCAATAATGATTTAAGCCTAACCGATTCTCGTGAATAACAATAGCGAATCTAAGAAACATGAATTTAAGCAACTATCGTGAAGCAATTTGATCATAAGAATCTAAAAACGAGAATTTAAAGATAAACCAATTCGCATAAATAAACTTGATGAATCCAAAATCCAATATTCAAGTATAAAGTAAATTGAGAAAGATTTATCTGACCCTAGAACTAACTACGAAAGCAATAAAGAGTTTAGAAAACTTATTGAAACTAGTTAAAGCGATAAAAATCTCCAGCGAGCCCGGAGTTGGAACATAGATCTTGACTTGAAGTGAATCTTGAACATAAGGAACTTGGATCTTCAATCTCGATCTCTATCTACGTAACGGGGTGTGTAAATGCGTTATTTTGGTGATCTCTAACCCTAAGTAGTCGTGTGTCTCCTAAAAACCCTAAATATGAAGGGTATTTATAGTTATAGCATGTCTTGGCGCACAAGAAAACCTAAAAACGCATTTTCAGCACGTTGGCAACGATGGGTGAGTCGGTCTACGCAGGCAGTCGATGCTAGTCATGGCTCGGTAAGTGTCAGGTGCAGTGCTCTGCAGCGTCGGCGGCCTGGCTGGTTTGCGTTGGCCGACGCTGTGTGCATTGATGCACACAGAGAGTTGCGTCAGCCCTGTGCGTCGATCAGTGCCGGAAAACATCGGGCGACGCAGGCGACCCTCGGTAGCCAGCGTCGGCAGTGTGGGCGTGGCTCGGCAGGCAGCGTCAGCAGCTCTACTATAACGGTTCCAGATGGAAAACCGTTATAAATAATCAGCAGCATCAAGTTCTTCAAATCGCGGCCCGTTTTTGCTGAAACTCCACTCGTACGCCCATCACTGATTCCGTCCAAATTTAAATACTTCAAAATAACTAAAATAAATATAAAATTAATTAATAATAATTAAAATATGATAAAACAATTTGGAGATTAGAAATTACGAAAATATGCTCAATCTATCCAACTTTCACCGAAAATAATAATAAAAATGAACTAGAACATTAACTAAAATCAAGACAAATTCGTGCTAATCAGTATATATTCTTCCTCCCTCATTATCTCCATTCCTTTCGCCGCCACAGACTTAAGAAATTGTTGCCAGTTGGAGCATCCTTAAATTGAAGCCACCACCTCCTCTGTGCTAGATATGAATCCCTGAACTGCTTGCCAAGACCATGAGCCACCGTTCTCCGTTGGTGAAATTTCTAAAACTATGGCATATGATCTCCATGATTTCTAGGTCTTCTCCAGTTCAGACTAGTGTATTTTTGTTTGATTGACATCCTGTGTACGGGGAAAATTCCTAATGTTACACCTTTAGTTCAAATTTCTTAAAATTAGTTTTATTTTTGTCAAATTTTATTGTTCCCATTGTATTAGGAGACACATGATGTTAGATCGGAACCTAAGGTAGGACTTCTTAATTGCTAGGATACCTGGTATTTTTATGTGTATTTTTAGATATATTTACATTTTCTTTTACTTTTCCAATCTTTCTTCTATATTATATTTGGGGGTTGGAAAGAGGTGTTTGAGGCTTGCCAAGGAGAACTACCGGAAGTTCATCGCAAATAGTTTTTTTATATAGTAATAATGCAATATCGAATGATTGTGTGTAGAAAAAAATATTTATTGTGCTCTAAATGTGATGTTGGTTGAAAAGAACATATCATTTGCCTCATTACCTCTTTACTATGTTGTTCCTTTTTAGATGGAGTATTATTGTCAGTCATCTTGAAGAGTATAATTCAGATTCGTAATCCTAATGCGAGTTTCCTTTTGGTGCAACCTTGTAGCAAAATCAGGTGTATCTTTTCATACTGTATTTGTGGTGCAAAAAGATATTTTTAAAAGCGATTTAGTTTTGGTGCAGTTAAAATAATTTCTGAGTAATGTGTTTGAGAATTGTATAACCTAAAACTGCATCATTTTGACCTAACTGAAATGTGTTATAATTGTGAATTTGTTATGGGTGTTTGAAGTCACAAGAATAATTGTGAATGCATTATCAATAATTATAGCTCTATGTCTGAGGACTTTACTGGTTTCTGCAAATATTAACACCAGTTCATGTACTTCATGTCTTGATGACTCTTCTAGTTCTTGGTTTAGAAACAGAGTCATGGATATACGTGAAACTAATTTCCAACAAGAGTATTTTGTAGATATCGGTGAATTTTGTTATGCTAAATACTCAATGTTGTTGTGACTTATATTTTGTGCTGCTAATGTTATATGGTATTAAACATTTTTGCTAATGTCTAATTTTTATCTTGTTCTGATGTAAGTATTTTGAAGCATATTTGTTGCAAAAACAAAATAAAAAGCTTGGTAAATGCCAAATATTGAATTAATTGGCCTTTTTATTTGCATAGACATTCGTTACGAAGGCAGACATTTTTCTCCAATGCAATTCTAGCATCTCATGTACTTGACATCTTGAAGTGATGGAGCTAGCTCACATAATATGGTTGTTGTGTGTTGAGCTTCTTGTATTCCTCTTGAGAGTTTTCTTTCAAAGCACTTACATATTTTTAGGATGTTTGTCATATTCCCATGGGATTTACTTAAATCGACACTTTTAGTAAAACTATTACTAATTGGTCTTTAGTATTTGGAAAACTTGAGACTTGTTGAGCTGTCAGTTTCCTCTTTTATGTGCCTTTTTTTTAAATATTAGTGGTGTTAATTGCATTATGTTAAAGTCATTTGGGCACACAAATATTGTAAATGTTACTTGAGAAAAAAATCTTTTAGACTCTTATTTATTTGTCTTCTTATATTAATGGGGAAAATAGTTGTGTATTGTCATAACTAGGTTGACTTTTGCTGGCGTTTGTAAATGTTTTTTTATAATGATGCAGATGAGTATGATGGAGCAAATGTTGATAATGGGGTCTCCGGAAGAAATAGAGAAATTGAGAATGAAGCGGAAGATCATGAAGACTATTTAACTATAACTTTTTTCAATAAACTTTTCTATAGATTTTTATACTTTCTCTTAACTCTATTGTATATGGATTCTTAGTTTGTTTCTTGTAATGACACAATTACAAATTCCATATCTAAAATCTATTAAGTATTTATCAGTTCAATTCTAATTCTTGATAAAACAAAAAAGACTGGTTACCAAGAATAGGGGGTACTAACCTCAAATCTGAGATCAGCGACCTGAAACAACTTCCAAATACGTTATAGCGACCTGATAGGCCTCCAAAAAGCCTCTTGACGACCTAGCCGATTTTGCAAAATAACAACTTCAGCCAAGGCGGAGGGCAGCCCCGGCGAAGGTCCTCCGATGCTTAAGTCAGATAGTGCGAGAGATATATTCGAGAGCTCAAATCGTGATCCAAACAACTTAAAAATAAAGAGAGGTATGCACCCTTTTATAGAGACAAGAGAAGTGTTACCCAAGAAGGGGTTTCCTTCTCCCACCATAATCTCATAAATACCATGACCGACTTAGAATTAGCATTCCTCCTGTATGCTAAGTTCCCATAAATAATGGATCTCTCGCTTAAATTACAAGAATAGGCCTGGGCCTGTGATTCTTTCCATTCAGCCCGCCGAGACCACACAATACTATCCATATGAGCCCATGCGGGCCTAATATTTATAAAGCCCATGACCGAGCTAACATACAGCGCCCAACATAACACAAACATAAGAGGTTGCGACCCTATATGAGAACTCATTCTCATACTCTAGGTCGCTACTCTACAAACCAGCTCGCCCACCTCTCAGAAGAAATTCTACTTCCAAGAAATGAGGTCGCTTACCATAAATACCCACATACATCACGTATGAATTTTTACTGTCGTATCAGCTAGTCCCCCATGTTCTAGCTGATTGAGGTACGAAATCAGGTAGGACATGTAAACAGAAAGTTAAAAGAACACAACCATCAAATATAACCATAAAACATAAATAAATCACCCTGTCGACTTACCAAACCATATTTTAGAATAACCCAACTCGGCATACCGAGATATGATACCAATCGTCCCATAAGAAATCACCACATAAGACCACGACCTCTAAAAGATCAGATCACTGAGCTCGCTCATCCTCAAAGAAGAATGCTCCTCTTGGAAGAAGAGATCTGCGAGTCCCCAGGCCGAGTCCCCAGACTCCATACCTGACGACCTAAAACCATATAACATTTTTCCCATGACCTGAAGTTGTAATCGGGCACAATAATCTAAGAAAATGTAATCATTAGCACCAAAAAAAGTCAAAACACGCTTTCCTTTTCCCATCCCATCTCCTTAAAGATGCATTAAATGCAACCTGACAAAGTGTCGGACACGTGTCATCTCCCTATTTTCTCGTAGTATAATAAACGTTGTGGGCCCAAAAAATTCCTCTAACCCTACCAACTTCACGCTCCTATACGTCCCATCAGCTTTTCACGCCGCCCATTATACACAAAACCCCTCCATCTCCCCTCATTCGTCACTTTACCAAAACATAAGCAAAAATTGCCATTTTTGCTCTGCAAAAAAGCTCGCATACTCTATAGTTTACAAAAAATTACCAACAGCACATCGCTCATCACCGACCTCCACGACAACAGAAATGTGTAAGTCCCCTAAATATTCCTTTTCAACAATTAATTTAAATTCATATATGTGTTGCATCTGCTGAGTTGTTGTTGTGTTTTATGTTGTTTTCCCCTTGTAGTATTCAATAAATGACCAAATTAGCTTCTTCCACCCCAAATTCCCCAAATCTAGACCTTTCCCCCGATTCCAATCCCACCGAAAATCCTTAAATTTTTAAGAGAAGATGAAAACAACCCTCTTCACCTCCCTCCGGCCTCCGTGACGAACTAGACGATGACGTCAGTTGGTCGGAGCTAGAAGCCCATATTAGGGCTCATACCGACACCCAAGACATATTAGAAAAAATACCCGAAGATCCCTTTCCTGCCCCTCTTACCATTGTAAATATACTAGGGGGCATTCATTTAGAAAAACCTAATAATCCACCACCTTGCAAGCACTTCTTGGAAACCCAGTGACTATAACACCTTCAATAGATACTACCGACCTACTTCCCTCACCCCTGGCGACCAGGGAGGTCAAGGATAACTATTGGTTACTCTCTGATCCAGAAAGACTTAAAGAATTCCAACAAACACTCAACCTCCCTGAGACCGCCAAAATGATCCTACCCGACCTTCTCCATTTAGACCCCATGAAACCTTCACTAAACCATATTACCCTTTTTGATGAGCTACTCAGGTCGGGATTTAGACTCCCACCACACCAACTTTACATCGAGACCTCCCTCTTGTACAAAGTCTCCCCTTTACATTTGACCCCCAATTCCATGAAATTTATGGCGAGATACATTATACTATGTAAATATTATGATACGCAGCCTGACCCAGGCTTTTTCTATTTTTGCTTTCAAATAAAATACCAAAGACATTCTTTTTATCTTTCCTCTCGCACTGGCAAAGCCCGATTCTTAGTGAATCCCTCAAATAAGGTTCCTGATTGGAGGAGAAATCTCTTCTTCATTCAAAACACCAAGATCTGGCCTTTTCCAACCGAGCTACAATACCATACCCCAAAACAATGCAATCCTCCCAGTCCCAAACATCTTCCTGTCTTTTACAAAAGATACTCTGACCAGCTCGCATAATAGAGTAAGCGCCCATTTGACGTTGTGTTACTCACCAGCCGGTCCAATATTTTCAAATTTGTGGGCATCAACTCTCGTCCGGTCGACCCAGATCTTGCCATGACCCAATCGGAGCTCGGTAGGTCTTCTACGTTACACAACTTTACACCATCAATTGCTATAAGTTAATAATAACGCACCACCTTATTATTACAGTTGCATTCGTCAGTAAGTGTGCCTCATCGAGCTCGAAAAAAGTCACGGTACAGACCGACCCGCAGCCCGCCGTCATATCGACACCTCCTCCCTAAGTCAACAATGTGGACGAGATGTTGACTCAAGCCTTCAGGACAGAGGTTGGCCAGGAAATGGAGGATGACCTGGAAGAAGTGTAGCTAGTCCAGAGGTCCTCAAAGGGGAAATGACCCGTCAAGCCTGCTGCTAAGAGCCCGAGCTCTCCTGTCCAAAAATGTCGTCGCCTCTGCAAAACTCACGCCGCGACCTCATCTAACTCTATCGACCTAGGAAAAGGGTTGGCCCAGTGCGAGAATGCCAAAGAGATCCAGGCCTTCCTCGATGAACGAATAATCAAACAGGTAATTTATTACTAAAAAAATCCTCTCCTTACCAAGATAATACCTGCAAACCCTTATATTACTTCATGATACAGTTGAGTCCTCTAGTTTCTAAGCTCCGAGGAATTACTGGCTCGATCCACCGAGAGCAACCTCCAGAAGGCCTATGACGAGATGACCGCCCAAGCTGAGCAACAAACCCGACAACTGTCCTTGGCCCAAGGAGAATTGGATGGGGCGAATCTCCTGCTAAAAGCTCGCGAGGAGGAGATTCTCATTCTGAAGAGCCAGGTGAACAGCCTGAAATATGAGACAACTCGTTTGGGGAATGAGGGCAAGGACGCCCAGAAGCGAGCTTGCGAGGTCGAAGAGTTCAGAGTAAAAAATCAGAAACTCGAGGAGAAGAACAAGGTGGTGCGTGAGCGAGGTGTAGCTGAAGGACGACGAACCTTCCTGTTAAGCGACGTAGGCTAAAAGTACATGGGCGCCTACCGGAAAGAGCTGCTGAAGGTGTACAAGAATTCTTCCTTGTATTTTGGAAAAATGACGGTTGGCAGTAAAGAATGGGTCTTCAAGGCTGCTGGAATAATCAAGGACCAGCTCGCGGCCCTGAACGTCACCTATGCCCCCAATGTGCCTGCCATTATCGATATGCTGCCTACTTTCAGCTTCTTCAAGGGTAACATAAAGCAGCCGATCGACGCTAAGTGGTGGCTATCTTGCCAAGGTCGAGCTGTGTTGTCCGCCAAACTCACCGCCGAGCTGGACAAGCCACTTGAGGACTTTGTTCTTGCTTCTAGGCCCAGCATGTCCTAATAGCTCAGAACCTGCATCTCTTACTCTCATAACTTGTAAACAATATTATTTATCTGTATGAATAATGCCTTTTTATTTTTGCTATGTGCATAGCTCTGCAACTTAAACCATATATGCACTTGTAACTCAAACCATGTAAAAAGCTGCAATCTCAGCCATTATAAATCCATAAGTCAATATAGGTCGCGCGAATTCAAGACATAATAAACCCATAAGTTAATATAGGTCACGCGAATTCATAATCAATCGCAAACATACTTCCTGCCTCCCCAAAACCATGATGTCAAAAAATAATCAAACCACGAATCACAAATAATCCAAAGGAGCTAAAACAAGCTCGCAGACATAAGTTAAACATGTTAGCTCGCAAAGACATAACCAACAATTCCATAAAGATATGTAAGTCAAACATATCCTTCCCAAACATATGTAAAACATCATAATCACATCACTTAACCATATTTAAAAACCATGAAAATAGTTCGCCAAGTTTTATTATATATCGAAAAGGATATCCGCCCTAAGGGTACATCATAAAACCACTATCCGCCCTGAAGGGTTCCAACACAATCATCCCGCCTTGAAGGGTAATGAAACAACCACCCCGAAGGGTAAAACACAACCAATCTACCCTGAAGGGTAATGAAACAACCGCCCCAAAGGGTAAAACACAACAGCCCGCTCCGAATGGTAAAACACAACAGCCCGCCGTCTAGGCGTAATACCTCTTCAAATGACACACATTCCAGCTCGTAGGTAGAATTTTCCCTTCAGCATTCTCAAGTATATATGCTCTTCCACGTAGTACTTTTACCACTTTGAATGGCCCAACCCAATTTGGATCTAGCTTCCTGGTCTTACGCAGCGAATCAGCCCGCCTCCATACCAAGTCACCAACATGAAAACAATGATATATAACACGTTTGTTAAAAGCAGCTTGTATCCTTTGCTTGTAATGCTCTACCCGGGTCGCAGCCTTCTCTCGTATCTCATCAACCGTTTCAATTTATCCTCTTGCTAGCCTTTCGTTTTCCTCCACATTAAATGTTGTTAAGCGCTGCGATCCTCCTACTATCTCGGCTGGAATGACAACTTCCATCCCATAGACCAAACTGAATGGAAACTCCCCTGTAGAAGTTCAGGGAGTTGTTAGATAAGCCCAAAAAACCGATGCGAGCTCTTCTTCCCAAAGCCCACCTACTTTCTCCAATCGTAGCTTAAGCCCCTGCACAATGATATGATTAGTAACCTCAACTTGCCCATTAGTTTGGGGATGTGCCACAGAAGCAAATCATTGCTTCATCCCCATTTCCTCACACCAATCCTGGATTTCTGCCCATTGAACTGGGTTCCATTATCAGACACCAACACTCGTGGGACACCAAACTTGAAAAAAATGTAATTAAAAATAAAATCCATCTTGTCTTGCTCGCTTATGCCCGTACTCGCTTCAGCATCCACCTACTTTGTAAAATAATCAACTGCTACCACCAAGTATTGTTTATTGCCCAGTGTTTTTGGAAAAGGTCCCACGATGTCAATTCCCCATTGTGCAAACGGACACAGCGAGCTCATAACCATCATCTCTTTGGCAGGTATACGGATAACCAGAGCATGCATCTGGCACTTCTTACACGTTCTAACCAGGTCGCTAGCCATGCCTTTCATTCCTGGCCAAAAGAAGCCAGCCCGTAATTTTATGCTCACCAACGCTCTTCCCTTCACATGATCACCACAATATCCTTCATGTATCTCTTTCAACACTTACAATCCCTGCTCCTTGGCCAAGAATTTCAAAAAAGATCCAAAGCGCGACCTCTTGTACAACTCCTCATTTATAACACAAAAACGAGCCGCTATTTTAGTTTCCTTTGTTGTCAGTTGTTCTGCACCTTCTTTTGCTTTAATGAGAGTATCCCGGACAGGCGTGCGCCAATCATCCTTAAACTCGAGCTCCATTACCTCCATTCCTTTTTCTACACTACTATGATTCAATTCCATCAACGTAATTTTTCGAGTATCACAGGTCCCCAATGCACCCGCAATCCGAGCGAGTTGATTAGCCCGAGTGTTTTAAACTTGCGGCAAGTGCTCTAGTTTAAACTCCTCAAAGCGTGCTACCTCTTCTCGTAACTTTTTTAAATACATCGCCATACATTCCTCCTTCGCTTAAAGAGAACCATCGAACTGACGAGCTATCAACTGTGAATCTTTATACCCTGCAACACAGCTTCATACGTAGCCTCATTGTTAGATGCTTTGTACCCCAGTTTCATCGCGAATTCCAAATCTTCCCCTTCCAGGCTGGTTAACACAATACCCAGCCTTACTCCTGACACCATAATTGATCCATCAGTATGCAATACCCATGCCTTTATCACATCACTCGAATCATATGGACGCACCATCCACTACAAAAAAATCCTGCAATCCTGACGGCCAAATCCGTCAGGATTCCATCAGTATATCAAATACTGACGGCCTCCTGACGGATTATGGCCACCAGTATATTTGCGGTCAGGATTGTAGAATACTGATGGAAATTGTAACCCGCCAGGAATGCCGGCGGTCTGTCGGAAAAACCCGCCAGTAATGCTAACGGGTCAACACCCGACAAGAATACTGGCGGGCATTTCCTGGCGGCACAAGCCGTCAAGGGAA
>BMAC01001292.1:25451-115275 GCA_014905375.1 Phtheirospermum japonicum | reverse complement strand
TGTATTAACTTATTTGATTAAAAGTATTAGGATTTTCTAATAAAAGCACTACTGGTGTATATAACTGAAAATATTAATAAAGTACTGTGATTGTATAATAAAAGCACTGCTGATATATAATAAAAGCAACTAGTTCATAGGTTCGCATATAATGACATGGTTCTATTTGAACCCACCCCTACATATATTATATATATATATATATACACACACCAGTAACATGAATAGATTAATGAATGAGCCGTATGTGCATACAATTCGGGATATTAATTGGAAAATTAATTCAAAGTCCTCCAATTGAAAGATTTATGAACTCCGTCATTTCGATACTGAGAATATAAACGCCGCACTAGCTGTATAAGTTCAGTTTTCAGAATTTTCTTTGTGTGAGGGAGAACATAAATAGTTGGTAGTAAATTAGCAATCGAAATATGAACTTGAGGTTCAAAGATACAAGAAAGGTTGTTGATGATCTTATATACCAACTAAAGATCCTTGATACATTAACAACGCCAGAAGCGTTAGTATTATTCAAATAATATTTCCAAATATATGTATCTTAAACGATAATAGAGGCATACACTCTTGAAGAGTATATATACATAACTATATAGTATAAACTGTAAGAGAGGATTGATAATGAGATATCTCAATGATTTATGTCGATAATAGGAAATAGAAGAAAATAAATTGAAAAGTGTCGACACATTTTAAAAGACAATCGTTATGAACGATTACTGATAATGATATATTAATCTGAAAATCTCAACATTAAGATGTATGATCTTACAGTGAAAGTACGTGGGTTTGGTGAAAATGAGACTTGAACTCCTCAAGAGACTCCAAATATATTATGCAACGGCTCAAAACAAAAATGATGTTATGAAGAAAAATTCATAAGCTCTAATCCTTTTCCTGGATTATGGATTTTTATCCCATAAAAGAAGTTTTTCCTAAACAAGATTTTTGAATGTGGCAGCCTAGTCACAACCATTGTACAATCTCCATAAGAGATTTCGACATATATTTCAATCTAATCAATATATAACACAACTGCTATGAATACCGTTGGTATCAAAAATCTAAAGAGAAGCGACTAATTTATACGATATTCGTATGAACCCTAAATGATTTGGAAATACATGAAGCATACTTTTATAAAATACGCGTTATACACTTTTTTCTTTAACTAAGGTTTTGTCCCAATAGGTTTTCCTAGTAAGATTTTTAATGAGGTAACATTGAAAGGCGTTAACATGGATAATGTACTCTTTTTTCTTCATTAGAATTTTTTCCCACTGGATTTTTCCTAAATAAGGTTTTGGCGAGGCCATATTCATGTTATGGTGAGGAATGCATAAGAAAATCAATACAAATCAAGTCATCCTCGATCGAATACATTGGTATGAGATCATAAAAACAATAAAATTCCTCGGAATCTGATAGCAATGTGGAAGTATAAACAACATTTTGAATTATTTAATTAGCATCACATATAATGTAATTAACATCATATATATATGGGTGGGTTCAAGTAGGGGTGTGCAAAATTAGCCCGGACCAGTGATAATCCGGTCCGGTCTACGGTCCATGAAAATTAGATTTTCCGGGTTCCGGGTTCCGGTCCGGTCCAAACCCGTATTTTCCCGGTCCGGACCGTAATTTTCCGGTCAGGACCGGAATTGGACCGGTTTTCCAAAAAAAATTCAAAAAAATTTAAAAAGTTAATAAAAAAAACCGGTCCAAGCCGGTTTTGACCGGACCGGACCGGAATTTTCGATCCCGGTCCGGTCTCTGGTCCAAGAGTCTCCAAAATTCCGGTCTACCGGTCCGGACCGGGACCGTAAATTCCGGTCCAAGTTTTTTAAATTTCCGGTCTACCGGTCCGGACCGGGACCGTAAATTCTGGTCCGGTTCGGACCGGTTGCACACCCCTAGGTTCAAATAGAACCATGTCATTATATGCGAACATGCGAACTAATACTTTTATTATATACCAACAGTGCTTTTATTATACAATCACAGTGCTTTATTAATATTTTTAGTTATATACACAAGTTGTGCTTTTATTATACAATTCTAATACTTTTAATTAAATAAGTAAATACACAAAAAATCTGATCCATCCATTTAATTAGATCTAAGGCCCATAATTGACCCTAGGTTCACATATATGGACATGGTTCTCATTTGAACTTAATCATATACATACATATATATATATATATATATAGGGTGGGTTCAAATGAAACCATGTCCTTATTTGCGAACCTGCGAACTAGTGCTCTTATTATATACCAGTAGCGCTTTTATTATACAATCACAATTCTTTATTAATATTTCAGTTATATACACCAGCACTGCTTTTATTATACAATACTAATACTTTTAATCAATTAAGAAAATACACAAAAAAATCTGATCCATCCATTTAATTAGATCTAAGGACCATAATTATCCTAAGTTCACAAATAAGGACATAGTTCTCATTTGAACCTAATCCTATATATTATATATATCTATATCTATATCTATATATATTACTAACTTTATCATTTGAATTAGAAATCTTGTTAATATTATGTGCAACTCAACTCGTAAACTTCTGATTACGAGTCATTATACACATGTGACTATCTAGTGGATCTATAATATCTAGTAGCACACATGAAGAGGAGTGTGGGCCCATATATATCTCACCCTTATTCTTTCCGAATTTTGTAGGGATTCATTCCTAACATTAGTTAGTAATTTCATTCATTGAGAACAAGCATTTGAAGACTTCTTATGGTTCTTCAATTTTTAATATTAATTTCAATATAATTTTTTAAACCAAAATAATAAGTTCGGTTATGCAAACTGATATTATTCAACTTTTGGTTTAGTAAATATTTATATTAGTAACAACAATTTGTTGTACTGAACATTGATGTATTTATCTTATCACACATATATCTTTCTAAAATATCACATCATTTATCCAATGTCATTATAACACATAACTGTTCATACATACTATTCAAACATGACATTGTGGTTCAGACACTTCATGTCACTATTTCTAATGTAGCAGCTTATCTCATATGGTTGCAATTCTATAAATAAATCGTTAGGATAATCACAAAATTCTTTATAACAAAGACCTGAATCTCTTAATGGATTTAACACTCTTAAATCTCTGTAAATACTACCTATCTTTTTACGTGAATATTATAAAAAGAATTTATAAAACTCGAATTAAAAGATTATGGGTGCTGATGAGTAAGGGCATTCCAGAAGATATTTGATGGTTGATCGAAGCAAAAGTTCGACTTTCTGGTGAATTTTCAAATTCATATAAGTACATGCCAGGTATGGGTAGAAGTAGTTTTGCAAAGAAATGAATAGTTAAGAGATTAGGTGGTTGTTATAAATGTGCTCAAATCTATCTTTATATATATAAAGCCTAGCGTTTCTAAAAATATTTCTCAAAATTTTCCCTCCAAAACGACATGCTAAATATAATAGCCAGTTTTAATTAATTAAAAAAATATAAAAAAGTCATGTATTTATATCTATATTTAATTTATTAATTACATACTTATTAAATTTTAGTTATATATATATTTGGATCATATTTAAATCTTTGATATGACTTATATATAGTATATGAATTCACATATATAATTATTCAACTAAAACCTGCCATTAAGACAATCATTACCAAATGTATACATATCTAATTAATTATAGAGTTGATACTGTAAATTAAAGTTAATGTCTATAATTATTATCTATCACATTAATTTATATATGACTTGCATATAAATATTTTTAATACATTTATATTCTTATATACAATAAGTAAAACTATAAATCAAATTATGACAAATTGAAATTACAATTAATAAATCTTACAAATATATATAACTATATAATAAGGGAGCAGTATAAAAAAAATATTTTTAATATTTTTATCATTATTGAATGCATGGATACAGTTTTCTATATATAGCAAAATTTCTTCCAATGATATTTATATACGACTGGCAAACATTTCCTCTACATTGTTAAGAAATAGCTATAGAACTATGTTCTAATTTATATTTATGCATGAACAATGTCTTTAACGTTAAACGCATGGCCAAAATCTTTTATAAAAGTTTTAACATATCCAAATTGATTCATATTAGTTTCTAATTGATTTAGATTAGGTCCTAAAATTAGTTTTTAAATGAAGATCAGTACAAAAAACTTTGTATAATATTTAATTTAAAATGTTCTAATATCCTGAAATTTCAATATAACTAAAATAAATAATAATTATTAAGAGCTTTCATAGATAATTATTTACTTTCTATTAAGTGACCTAATATATGATTTAGCCTTCATAGATAATTATTTGGTTAAGTGAATGTGTGTTTAATCATATTTTAAATAAAAAGTAATAATTTAAATTGTCCTTAAATACAATATATTCATCCTGAACATCAAAATGGTAAACTACGAATTATACCCTCCATCAAATATTATTTATTCAAAATTAAATAATATAAAATAACCTTCATAAATAATTAATTATTTTGAATATGGTAAATCCAATTAGATTAATTATATTTATTATCTAAATGATGGAACTTGAGCAATTAAAAATAGATAATTATTCCATTAAAAACATAATAATCTCCATTAATTATAATTGAATTAAATTAAAAGACTTCCTACATAATCCCTGGTCAACTATAATTTAAATCTCCCCACCCAAAAACTAAAGTAAATAAATATTACCGTAATCAATTTGTTTCTAATGTTCAACTATTTCTTTATGAAAAAATAAAAGTAATCAAAAGTTATGTATTGCCACAAATAACCATTAAAATTCAAATCTTTATATATATATAACAATGAAACATATAGTACTTTGTATACATGTTTTCCTTGTAGGTTTGTCATTCTATTAATAGAGATATTATATAATGAGCAAATAAACTGGTCTTTTAATTAATATCTATTTAATTGACAATTACAGTATATGATGAAAAATAATAAATGGGTATGATTTTATTTTTTACAAAGTTGATCATGTTGTTTATATTTCTACATAATTAAATGATTGTTCATTTGATACGGACTTGACGAGAGGATCACCTACATGAACTTACCTCAACAATTTCGAAAAGGAAAACTTTTAGTTAAAACCATAAAATAACTTACCGATATGGAAAAGTAATTTTATGTGATTATTTTTAAGAATAGTTTTTATGAGAATTAAATAATATTTAACAAAACATAATCTTTAAATTAAACCATAAAATAACTTTAACATTACGTAGAAGTACTTTTATGTGATTATCCTTGGAAATGATTATTATGGGTTTTAAATAATTTTTATTAGTTTTGACATTGAATGTATTTTAGGTGTGTTTTTTTTTTCTCCCTTCTACTTTAATAGAAGAGAATAGCTTGAATGAGTTTAACAACAATTCATTTTAACTTTTATTGAATATTGATTGGTATTGATGGTATTTATTATTTTAGCATAATTGAATTTTTTTTCCTTAGTGTTTTAATTCTAATATTTCATGTTCCACATATGGATATTACTTAGATTTATAAGCTTTAATTATTGGAAACATAGGCTAATGCTAGAAAATGACTTCTATTTATAATTTAAGATGATTAAATCATTCAAGTATGATGTATGAGAGGGTGAATGATTAAGAAGAACTAATTGAAAATTATTTTTATATTTAAAATTAATCTTAATAATAATATTTTGATAAATAAAAAAGAATAAAAAAATATGGAATTACCAATCAATTAGTATTTTTAGTGATTTTAAATAAGGAAATCAACTACGTGGTATCTGTAAAAAACAACTAGACTTCATTAATTACGTATGCAATTAAATAATTCAATTAATCTATATAGTATAATAAAAGATCGATCTTATCATACATACTATTCATATTACACGATACATGTGAATAAAAATATGTTAGATGATAATTATATATTAAAATCAACTGAATTACATTTTAAATATGTAAAATAACATTATAGGGTTTATTTTAATGCTATTATATATACTTTTTTAATTTTCAAAATACGAGGGGACGGAATTCCCCTCTATAAAATATCGAAGTCACTGAGTTCCCTTAATATCACTGAAGGTAATTATTTTTCTTCAGTACTTCACCGATGGAATCCTCTCCTCTTGGTATTTTAAAATTTAAAAGAAAAAGAAAAAACAATAATATCAATCAATTTTTAATTTTTATGATTCTAAAATAAGGAAAGCAACCACATGATAACTTAAAAAAAATAATGAGACTTCATTAATTACGTATGAAACTGAATAACTCAATCGATCTGTATAGTATAACAAAATATCGATCGTACCATACTATTAATATTACACGATACATGCCAATAAATATAAGTTCGATGATAATTACATATTAAAATCATGTGAATTACATTTTAAATGTATAGTATGAAATTATAGTGTTTATTTTAATTTTATAAAAAAAAAATATTTTTTAATTTACAAAATACCGAGGGGACGGAATTCTCATCGGTAATGCCAAGTGTATTTTTTTACCATCAATAATATTTATTTTTTATTTCTCATTTTTCATAATTTGTCGAGGCGTCAAATACTCTCGGTATTACCGAGGGCGTAATACCGACAACATTTGATTCCCTTATGTACTTTCGAGGGTTTTATATTCCCCTCCGTATTACCGAGGTTTTTTTTCGTTCGGTATATTTTCCCTCGAAAATCCTTCGACATTACCTTCAATAACAGTGATGGTAAATGTTGGTGCCAATTTACTGAAGGTTTTACCGAGGGTGTCATTAACGAATGTTTAATCCATCGGTAAAAATCTCTCGGTATTACTGAGGGCAAATATACTTGGTAATCTATTATTATTATTTATTTATTGTAAATCTTATTTCATATTTATCATATTTTTAATTTATAATAGTATAAACAATACAAATTGAGATTACTAATAGCCAAAACAATCAAGACATCAAATTTATGATTTATAATAATGTATGCAAAACTACAAATAGACATACTATTTTACGAGTCACCAATCAAATGTTGGTGGGAACGACAACTCTACGAATATAATAACAAATATATTATATACCAAATAATGTCAAATAATACATACTTAGTGATTTAATTGATTAGAATCAATAATAACATTAATATTCAATTTATATATTAATGCACCATATGATCCCTGCATCGCACGGGTATAAAGTACTAGTTCTCTTTAAAAGTGAGAAACAAATTACTCAAAAACACATCTCCCTCAAATATTTGAAAATCTATTTTTAAAAAAAAAAGTGATGGAAGTTTCAGAATCCTCTCATAGAGGTCAAGTTTTGCCTTTTCCATTCAGAACCATATGTGTTCTTGGTGGTTCTAAACTGAAGGGTCAAATTAATTATACTTCTATGACAAGTAAACTTCTAAAAGAGCTCGAGAAGAAAAATATCAATATACTTTATGGAGGGACGAACACAAGACTTTTTGACTAACTTTTGGAAGCTACAATACTGGGGAATAAAGGTGAGTAGCATACCTTTTCATAATGTTACAACTAACACTGTTGTTGAAAGTTCAGCTAGATTCAAGCTTCAAGCGCAGTCTATTCATGATTGTATTGTGTATATGGTGAACAATAATGATGCCTTTAACGTCCTTCCAGGCGGTTATAGCACATTAAATGAAATATTCAATATCAACTCATGGGCAGAGTGGAACTTTCATACCAAGCTTATAAGTTTGTTGAATCTCAACAATTACTTTGATGGGTTGTTCAACTTTCTAGACCAAGGTGTAGAGCATAAATTTATCTCTCAGTCAGAGAAAGAAATACTTATATCCACTGACACAGTTGCTAAACTACTCACAAAGTCTCAAGTATATACTCTGTTTGGAATGTTATTCACGACAATTATCTTATTTTCCTTTTATTGTTATTTGCTTTTATTGGGTCCAAAATATTAAGAAACTATATTTGGTTTTTATTTTATTTCCTAGATTAGAGTTTGCTTGTTTATCAAGGTAGAGATTCTTGTCTATTTAAGAGAAGAAGAAGTCGTGGAAAGACTAAGACTTTCACGCAGTAGGGAACACAAATACGAGGAAGTCTTGAAGTCGCGATCCGCGATTCATACATCTTTTAAGTTGCGTAACCAATGGAGAAGATCATCATAGTGTGGCTGCATGTATTTAGTATCAAGCGTTGATGCTAATGTTTTTCATATATTACTTTATGATTTTGTATTTGATCTTACACAAATTGAAGTAATATAGTTTTCGGGTTTGTATACCCAGTTCGTAAGCACGTTACTTACGAACAAAATCAATTTGCTCTGTTCTTCTATTTTATGAATTATTCCGCTGCTTATTATTTAAATACTGTTTAGTGTCAATTCTGTTGTTATTAACACCAGACTTAAAATCTATTTACTAATACTTATTTAATAACCATAGACCTACAAAACTACAATTGGCATCTAGAGTCAGATACTTGACGTACTAAGTATACGGATCCTTATTTTGTAGGACACTATGGATGCTCAAGGAAATCCACAACCACCGGTCCTTAATGGCGAGAACTATTCTCTCTGGAAATAAAGAATGAGGTTTCACATCAAGACCATTGATGAACGAGCGTGGAGAACCATACTAGTTGTATGGGAAATACCACACATTACTGATGCTCATGGTGATATCATCATCAAGAGGGAAGAAGAGTGGACGGCTGATAAACTAGCCGTGTCCAACTGGAACTCCAAGACTATTAAGACTCTTTGTGGCTATGTTGATTGAAGCTACTATAAAGTGATTAAAAAGTGCGATTCGGCAAAAGATGCATGGGATGCATTGCAGAGGGTGTGTGAAGGAACTCACAGTCAAGAAATCAAGATTGAGGATATGACTTTTGAGTCAATGAGGATGTACGAGAAAGAGTCCATCATGGACTATGCTATCAGACTCTCGGATATTGCTAACGAGTGCGAAGAACTTGGTGAAGGTGTGACTAACTCACGTCTTGTAGGAAAGTTGCTAAGATCGATCTCGAAGAAATTTAGCATCAAAGTGGTAGCTATTGAAGAAGCAAAAGACACAGATGATTTAGACTTCGATTCATTAGTAGGCTCGGTTAAAACGTTTGAGATGGAACATCTTGGTTCTAACTCAAAAGAGAAAAATGCTGCTCTAACTTTCGATATTAACTTTGATGATGATAAAGATATTGATTGGAGAGAGATACTAGAGAAGATTGAAACTACCACACATAGAGTAGAAGAAGTGTCTCTTATTTCTCAACGGTTCAACAAGCACTTGGAGAAGAAAATCAATATTAGATGGTCTTATTCAAAATTCAAGCCAGAGACGCCAACACCAAAATCATCAGGGGTTATTACTTGCCAAATTTCAGTCTTCATCTTCGAAATCCAAGACCTCTAGTTCCCCAAAGCCTCTTAATGAAGTTCAATATCATGGGTGTAAAGGTTGGGGACATTATAGAAATGAATGTGCAAATAATCTGAAGAAGAAGAACTTGATTGCAAAAGAGTTCAATGAAGAAGACAACGATTCTAATGCATCTAATACTGTTTCAGCATTGTTTGCTAATGTTGTGTGGGATGACAACATTCGTGTTGGTAACACCAAAACCAACACCTGGTGCCTCAATGTAGAAGTTGATGAAACACTTGACATATACGAGAAGTTGAGAATTGAGTATGAAGAATTACTTGCCAGCTGATGTAATAATCTGCTCAGAATCAAGACTCTTATGATCGAGGTGAACAAACAGACTCACAAAAAGGATGATCAACTGAATATTATTGTCCGATTGGAGTCGAAACTCATTAGAAAAGGTGCTAAGTTAGATCAAGTAAAGACTGATTTGAAGAAGATCCAAGAAACCCTCACGAACCTCAACAAGGGCAAGGCTAAGCTTGACGAAATTCTGGAATTGTGTATCCAAGATTCGTCAAAACACGGGATTGGATACAAGTCTGATCAGCAAAAGCCAGAATCTAGCCATATATTGGAGACGACCAAATGCCACAAGAGAAGAAGAAGACAGTACGTGTGTCATCTTAGTGGTGAACGAGGTCACATCCGACCGTTCTACTTGAAGATTGTTGGTAAGCAAAGTCAGCTTAAAAGGTCGAAGTTGACTGCTGGGTTCAGTGATGGTTTCGGTGCTGCCACCAGAGTCAAACGGTCTGAGATGAAAAGAATGAGATCAAATTCAATGTGATCTATTCATCTCTAAAATCCCAAATTCCTCGAGCTTGGTACTTCGACAACAGATGCTCTAAACATATGACCGGCTCAGAAGATCTTCTCTCGAATATTGTCAAGTTTCAAGGAGGAAAGGTGAAGAACGGTGGAGGTGAAAATCATTAGCCAAAGAACTCTTCATATTCCTAGGATTGCAAAACTTGAAAATGTATTGCTTGTTGAAGGCTTAACTGCGAACTTGATAAGTATTAGCCAACTTTGTGATGGTGGGTTCAGTGTCAAGTTTACTCATGAAAAGTGCAAAGTTTATGACGAGAGCAATGCATGTATTCTTATTAGTGAGAGGACTTCAGACATTTGCTATAAAATCAATGGTGATGTGTTTTGCAAACTATCTCAACTAAGTGATGCCGAGGTGTGTCATCAAGAATCTGGGCATGTCAATTACAAGATGTTGGAGAGATTGGCCAAGAAGGAAGCTGTGAATGGACAACCTAAGCTCAATACTTAAATAATTCCAGTTTGCGAGGCATGTCTGAAAGGGAGCAAGTCAGGGTGTCACATCCAAATGTGCAAAGTATCACTACGTCAAACTGTTTCGAACTTCTTCATATGGATCTTATGGGTCCACTTGAAGTACAAAGCCTTGGTAGTAAGAGGTATGTACTTGTGATAGTAGATGATTTTTCTCATTTTACATGGGTAGAATTTTTAAATGAAAAGTCTGAGTCTTTCGAAGCGTTTAAAAAACTTGTAAAAAAGTTGAGTGTTCGTTTTGGTGTGAGTATAGGTCGAATATAATCAGACCATGGGAAAGAGTTTGAGAATATGTATTTTTCAAATTATTTTTCCAAAGATGCGTTAGCCCATGAGTTTTCTTCACCCATCACCCCCCAACAAAATGGGATAATCGAATGCAAAAATAGGTCTCTTGCAGAAATGAGTCGGACTATGCTTATTTCAAATGGGATTGCAAAACGTGTTTGGGGGAAAGTAATGAATATTGCATGCCACATAACTAATAGGGTGTATTTTAGACCTGGGTCATGTGTTACTCCTTATGAGTTGTTGTTAGGCAAAAAGCCAAGTTTGAGCTATTTTCATATTTTTGGGTGCATTTGTTATGTATTAAATGATAAGAATCATCTTGCAAAACTTGACCCAAAGAGTGATAAATGTATTTTCATTGGATATTCTCAAAATAGTCATGCATATAGAGTGTATAATCTTAGAACCCGTTGCATGATTGAGTCAGTAAATGTCAAGTTTGATGATATGATTAGTTGTGTTAGACCTACTGAGGATAATGATCTGGTTTATGACAAGAATCCTCAGGAAAATGTTAGGGTTGGCGTAGATGAAACTACAGGTGTAGAAACTGAAGATGCAGGTGGTGACGGTACTAGTGACATGACACCAAACTTGACACCAACTCAGGCTGCTCCAGAATCAGATTCAGACTCAGATGAGGAAGATCTAGCTGGTCAGATTGATTAACATCATAGGGATGTCCCCTTGAGAATTTATAGGAACCATCCTACGGGCCAAATCATTGGAGATCTCGACGAAAGAAGTACAAGAAAGCAACAAATAAACTTCAGAGAGATGGTAAGGTTTGTTTGCTTATCTACTAACTGTTCTCAAATTTGAGAATCTTTGTTTCTTTTCAAAACAGAGCCAAAGCATGTAGAGGATGCTCTTAAAGATGAATTCTGGATAAAGGCCATGCAAGAAGAGTTGGACAAATTCGCTAAGAATGATGTATGGGACTTAGTTCCTCGTCTAGGAAATTCACATGTTACAGGTACGAAGTGGATATTCAAGAATAAAACGGATGAGTCTGATAATATTCTGAGAAAAAAAGGCATGATTTGTTGCACAAGGATATACTCAAAAGGCATGTTATATCAAATGGACACAAAAAGTGATTTTCTTCACAGAGTTTTAAGTGAAGAAGTATTTATTGAGAATACTAAAGGGTTTGTTGATCCTCACAAACCAATTTTTATTTAAAATTAAAGAGGGCTTTGTATGGTTTAAAGCAAGCTCCCAGAGCTTGGTACGAAAGGTTGACACAGCACTTGTTATTCTTAAACTTTAGACGTGGGGAAGTTGATAAAACCTTATTTCTCCTTAAATCGAATAAGCACATTTTGATTGTCCAAATTTATGTGGATGATATAATTTTTGGATCTATTAACGAGTAGATGGTGAGTGAGTTTATTAAGAGAATTTCTGACACATTCGAGATGAGTATGGAAGGTAACCTCTCTTACTTTCTTGGTTTGCAAATTAAAGATGGATGATGGTATTTCTCTCTCTCAATCCAAATATGCTAAGAATCTTTTTAAGAAGTTAGGGTTAGAGAATGCTACGCATAAGAAAACACCGTTAGGCAAAACCAAGAAATTTTCTGGAGATGATGTTGGTATTAATGTTGATAACACCTTGTATGGGAGCATGATAGGGAGTCTCTAATACTTGATGGCTAGCAGGCTGGATATTATGTATAGCGTGCGTCTATATGCTAGGTACCAGTCAAATCCTAAAGAATCACATTTAAAAGTTGTTGAATTGATTATTAGGTATGTAGCTGTTACAAGTAATTTGGGTGTTTGGTATACTAAGGAAACAAGTACTGAACTTGTGGGATATACGGACTCGGATTGGGCTGGGGATGTTGTGGATAGAAAGAGTACTAATGGGTGTTGTTTTTCTTGGGTAATAATCTTATCTCTTGGCATAGTAAAAAACAAATTTCATTTCTCTTTCTAAATCTAAAGCCGAGTATATTGCATCTAGAAGCACTTGCACATAGTTGCTTTAGATGAACCAAATGATAGAGGACTATGGTCTACATAGTAAAATTTCAAATGTGCTTTATGATAATTTCAGTGCCATTGATATCTCGAAAAAAATCAGTCTAGCACTCATGAATTAAACACATTGACATAAGGTACCACTTTATTCGTGACTTGGTTGAGAGAAAGATAGTTAGTCTTGAGCACATCGGAACAGAAAATCAGCTTGCTGACATCTTCACAAGGCATTAGATTTAAAGACCTTCTCTCGTTTGAGAAGGAATCTCATAATGTGCATTTTTTAAGTCCGTGTTGGTTTTGATGTCATGACACCTAAACTGTCATCAATCGTGACATCTGCAAATTTTTGCATGCATTTTTTTCTTAAACATATCCTGAATGCATTGGGTCTTATTGAAGTGTAAGAAGGTCATGTGTTGTAATAAAAAGTGGTGGCAAAAAGACTAACCTCTTTCTTTTGGTGATTGTGGAATATTCACGAAGAAACAGGTTTTCTCCCAGGTCCATGAAAAAGGGGTGTTAATTTTTCTAGCAATTGCTAAAGATAAGTAAGTTTCTTTTAAAGTTACTAAAATGATAATGAAAATCTGAATAATATGTCCAATCTTTAAATTTTCACTTCCTTAAGTGATTTTGACGTAGTCAATAACTCGAGTTAAGGGTTTTTTTTCATTGACTTCACCTTAAGTAATGTTAGTTATAATGTCATCCCATAAAAAGTAACACTGATCATGTCAATTAAACCGTTTGTTGTATTTTAAATTTTTTTGGTCATTATTTTTGGGCATCAATTAAGACATTCATACTTTGTGAAGATGTCGTTTTGCTTTGTGTTCTGTTGTGTGTGCTTGTGATCTTTCCCTTAACTCTCTTGATCATATTATGAATTTTACTAACCAAGTGTTTCAGTGGCGTTATAGTCGGAGGATTAGACCAGTAATGACGGGTTTTTTGGCGAGTGAATAATTGCTTTTCAAAGACTTTGTTAAACTATGGTGATGGTTATTGAAAATCTAGCTCTATCTCGATTTTATCTGTAATTGAGATTTGTGATCTCAATTAATTTCGAAAAGAAGATAGTGGTTTAGTTAAGCAAGTAAGATCGTGTGTCCTTTTTTTAGTAGGAGTGGGCTTATTTTTAAGGAAAGAAATATCTTGGGTCTTAAAAGAGGTAGTTTTGTTAGTGGGGGTGTTAATTATTCACTTTACATTTCACTTTACTTTTTCATCCCCTTCCTTCTTCTACTGCATACGGTTTATCCAAATTGGCAAATTTAGTTTTTTTTTCGCTCAATTTTACTGCCTACGACACTCGATCTTGTCTTTGTGGTTACTTCCAAATCTCTTGCAGGATGTTGAATTCTCCATCACCCAGCAGAACTTCAGAGTTTCCAGCCGGCATGCACCTCCAAATCGATGACCAGTCTCTGGTGAATCTGCCAATATACACTGCCATGGACATTCGAGAAGAGATGGGTGGTGTTGTAACACCAAACCCATCAACAATTGTTGCTCATGATACATGTCCATCTGCGGTCGCTGCTCACGATCTGGTTCTAATCGCTACTGCCTCCGACGCAACACCGGCCGCTCAACTTGCTTTTGTCCAGATGGTTAATGAAATTGATGTGGATAATCCCCTGAATCTGCCGTTTATTACCAAGATTTTTGGTCCAGTCGGAGATCTATTTTTGAGGAAGTCACGACGGCTTCGCAACATTCCCACTAGTATAATTCCGACAGCCATTCCCAAAAGTCAGTCGGGTGAGCGACGTCATGTGCCCTTTGAGCACATGAATCAGATTGAAGAAGTTGCAACCCTCACAGATTCTGACGATGAGTACGTGCCCCTGTAAAAATTTGCCTCACCACCAATTTCCTCTCCTCCACGGTTGTACAAGTCAACTACCTCTCGCAAGAAATAGACAGTACGTCTGGTTGATAAGAAAAATCCACTTGAAGGTGATAATTCAAGTTCCTCTGATCCTCTGTTCACTATCATTAATTTTTTCACTGTTG
The DNA here is from genome assembly GCA_014905375.1 of Phtheirospermum japonicum. Taxonomy (NCBI): domain Eukaryota; kingdom Viridiplantae; phylum Streptophyta; class Magnoliopsida; order Lamiales; family Orobanchaceae; genus Phtheirospermum; species Phtheirospermum japonicum. The sequence goes on along the minus strand of BMAC01001292.1, from coordinate 100,164 downwards.
AAGTTGAAAGCTCTTCCCGCCCGTTGGTGGCTGACCCTCCTTTAACTCCGTTTGACATGACTCAACCGGAGATTGAGTATAGCTTCTCCAAATATTCTGATGATGTCAACACACTTTCGGCTATGTTTTCTGCTTTGAAGTCCAAGAAGGATACAACCAACAGCTCGGAAGCTGCCTAGAAAGCTCGTGATGGTTCTAGTGTTATGTCACCAAATCTGACATCACCTACAACTACTCCAGTTTCATCTCCCAGTTCCAGCTTTGATGATGCAGTCTCTGAAGGTGCGACAGTCCAATCCGCTGCATCTGAACAGTCTTCTGATGACTCTGATGAGGCCCCATTTCTGGATGTTGATATTGAAGACATTGTCCCTGTGTTTACCAAATTCTTAACTAAGAAGTCTGAAGAGGTGTTTGATAAGTATCATAAGCGTGGGATGATTGATGAGCGTAGAGTCCCGGTAGATATTTTAAAAAAGCAGAATGTGATTGCCCCCAGGATCCCGGCTGGGGTCCCCACTTGGATAAAACTATAAATATCTCAGCCCTAAGGCCGAGAGAGGTATGTCATTCCTTGGGCATTTCTTCTTTTATTTGCTAAGAGAAACCTCATATGCTTTACTGACTTAAGCATTGGAGAGGTTTCAACCGGAAAACCACCGGTGGTCCTTTCTAACTTGTGTTTGTGGTGCAGGTCGGGAAGAAATCTAGGTTCCAGGCTGTATCATATTTTGGGTCGAAACAATTGGCGCCGCCTGTTGGAAATTTCGATCAAGCTAAGACGTGAGATTCCAGAATGGCTTCGGACGGATTAAGACGGAATCTAGTGGGCGAACTTGGCGGTACTCCGAGCTCTGCCGCACCATGGGGTGGACCGCAATCAGCAGGGCCGTCTGCAGGAGAGTTAGAGGGGACAGAGCCATCGGTAGCGGCTGCGCCGAATGTTACGCCACCCCCTCTTGGTAGATCTGCGGTGGCCACAGGCGGATCTTTCAACGAATCTTTCCTCACACAGCTGTTGGAGCTTATTGGCAAAGCTGTCGAGGCAGCGGTGGAGAAGAAGTTTGCGGAAATGTCGACACCGCCGTCTAACATACCACCGGCTAGAACTGTTCCGGTGGCGAAAACTGAGCCACTGCGCGGCCAGCGCATGGATCGGACTCCTCTTCAGGACAGAGAAGAGCAGACGTCGAGTCAGGCTAATCCAGGTCTGGCTGAGCAGATGCATAGCCTGCAGAAAGAGGTGCGGGAGTTCAAGAAGAAGATGACGGGTACAGGCACGGTGCCGGCGCGGAGAGGCACTCCGTTTACAGAGGAGGTCATGCGTGATGATGTGCCAGCTTCATATCGATCCTTAGGCTTTGAGTACAGTGGAACCCCGGATCCATGGGACCATCTCAGCTATTTTGAAATAGCAGCGGCGGTGCATAAATTCTCAGACGCCGTCATGTGCCGGGTCTTCCCCATGACTTTCACCAAGTCAGTGCAACTCTTGTTCAACCAGTTGCCACCGCGCTCCATCAGCAACTTTGACGAATTCAGTTCGGCCTTCCTGCACCATTTCACAAGCTGTAGGAAATACCAGAAGATGCCACTTGAGCTTTTTAACTTAAAGCAGAAGGAAGGTGAGAGTTTACGCGCTTATATTAATCGTTTCACTATCCAATCGCTGGTTGTGAAACCAGCTCTGAAATTCGGGGAGCTTATGGAGAGAGCTGAAAAATAAATTCACTTGGAAGAAGCCCTGAGAATCAAGGATGAAGGAGAAAAGAAGAGAGAGAGGTATGACAGAGAGGACAGAGCAGCAGTGAAGAAGCCTAGGCCAGACCTGTCCGGGGGGAGACCTCGTTTTGATAGGTATACCCCTCTGGCAACGCCGTAGGGTGAAATTTTGCAAGCAATAGAGAGGCATCAGAGCTAAAAAGGCCTAAGACTTACTCACAGAAGCCCAGGAAGGAAAGGTTTTACCGATTCTGCCGTTTCCACAATGAGTATGGGCATGATACAGACCAATGCACTCACCTCAAGGATGAGTTGGAGAGGATGGTGCAATCTGAGCACCTGAAGGAATATGTTCGCATGAGGAAGGAGGAAGCCAGATCTGGTCGTAGTGGCTATGACTGGTCTCAGCAGAGTAAGAGAGATCAGGATAAGGGTCGTGCTGAAGGAAGACGGACTGATCAGGCCCAAGTCATTCATGGAGAAATCCGGATGATACTAGTGGAGAATTGGAAGAGCATTCTAAGCGGACGCAGCATAGCTACGTTCGAGCTGCGAGAGATCTAGTCCAGAAATCACGCGAAGTGGGGCAAATGGCGTCTACCCCGAATATCTATTTCAGATCAGAATATGGTGATGGCATTCTAGCCCCTCACATGGATGCTTTAGTTATAACGGCTACCATCGCTAATTATAACGTAAGGAGAATTTTTATGGATACAGGAAGTTCTGCTGATATTTTGTTCTATGATTGTTTCCAAAAGTTGAAGTTGGGCAATGAGCTGGAAGAGGTTACCACCTATTTGGTTGGGTTTGCAGGGGGAGCCCTGAAGCCTTTGGGAGCGGTCAGGCTCCTCGTGACATTGGGTGAAGAGACATACAGGGTGACCAGAACGGTGCATTTTCTGGTAGTGGATGCGTCATCCTCTTATAATGCAATGCTTGGCCGGCCGTCCTTGAGCCAATTCCAGGCTGTCATATCGTTTTTTCATATGAAGATGAAATTTCCAGTGGAAGATGGAACAGGCAAGGTAAGGGGTGATCAATATGCGTCACGTCAGATGTATGTTGAATGTATCAGAAGGAATAATGAGGAGGAAAGGCATAGCAAGAGGGCTCGGGTGGAGCAATCAATGCCAGACCTGGTTCGGAGAGAAGAAGGGTTGATGTTGGTTGAAGTAGTCCCGGGGGTGAAAGCCGAGTCCTCCGTGTAGGAACGACCCTCAGCCCAGAAGTACTAACAGAGCTGGTCGCACTATTGAGGGACAGTGCCGATGTGTTTTCCTGGTTCCCTCAAGACCTGGTAGGGATTGACCCAGAGGTGACTGAGCATCGCCTTAACATTAGCCCTGATGTGAAGCCGGTCATACATAAGAAACGTAACTTCGGGCCTGAAAAGGAGGCCATCATTGAGGCTGAGGTGGAAAAGCTGTTAAAAGCTAAGCATATCCAAGAGATACAATTTCCTGAATGGCTCACCAACGTTGTGCTGGTCCCCAAGATGCAGGAGGACTGGCGTATGTGCATTGATTTTTGAGACCTCAATCGTGCCTGCCCAAAAGATCATTACCCTCTGCCAAGGATCGACCAGCTGGTCGATTCAACTTCAGGATGTGAGCTTCTAAGCATGATGGATGCCTCACAAGGCTATCATCAGATTAGGCTCGCGAAGGTGGACTGGAAGCGAGTTAGATTCATCACCCCGAAGGGAACATACTGTTACGTGGTCATGCCATTCGGGCTCAAAAATGCAGGAGCCACGTATCAGAGGTTGGTAGATAAAATGTTCAAGGAGCAGATGGGGAGGAACATGGAGGTGTATGTAGATGACATGTTAGTCAAGAGCGTTAAAGCAACCTCGCATGTGGAAGATCTGAAAGAAACCTTCGACACCTTGAGGAGGTACAAAATGAAGCTCAATCCCAAGAAGTGCACATTTGGGGTCAGAGCTGGCAAATTTTTGGGATACATGGGCACAGAAAAAGGCATCGAGGCCAATCCAGAGAAAGTGAGGGCAATTATGGAGATGCAGGCGCCTAGAAATGTTAAAGAAATGCAATGATTGGAAAGTCGTATCAATGCCTTGAGTTGATTCATTTCGCGCTCGGCAGAGAAAAGCCTGCCGTTTTTTCAAGCCTTGCGTAAGAAGGCTCGACTTGAATGGAGCAGCGAATGTGAGGACGCATTTCGAATGCTGAAGGAACACCTAGCTAGCATGACCTTTCTCACGAAGCCTATTCAGGGAGAGCCCCTAATCTTGTACTTATCTGTGGGACAGCAGGCAGTCAGCTCTGTCTTGATTAGAGAAGAAGGTAAAGTACAGAGGCCGGTCTACTTTTAGAGCAAGGTCTTGCATGATGCAGAGGTAAGATATGTAGAGATAGAGAGGGCGATGCTGGCTCTGGTTGGAACATCCCGCAAGTTACGCCCATACATCCTCTCCCAAAGCATAATTGTGCCAACCAACCTGCCATTGAGAGACATAATGGATAAGCCGGAGGCATCAGGAAGGTTGATCAAGTGGATAATTGAGCTCAGTGAGTTTGATATCGCGTTCGAATCCAGGACAGCCATTAAGGCCCAGGAACTGGCTGATTTCATAAAAGAAATGACCAACTCTTCCGAGGAAAAGCAAGAATGGACAATTTTCATGGATGGCTCTGTAGGGAATCAGGGTTGTGGGGCCGGAATAGTCTTGATTGACCCAGAAGGTGTGGACACTGAGTACGCCGTACGCTTGAATTATGCTCTGTTCAATAATGCGGCTGAGTATGAGGCCCTCCTAAGAGGATTTCAGATGGCACGGGATTTAGGGGCAGAACAGGTTTGTGCTAGGGTGGATTCCCAGCTCGTCTGCAAATTAATAAGTGGGGAATTTTAGACTAGGGAAGATAGCATGCAGAGATACTTGGCCAAGTTTAGAGAGCTGGCCAGGGACATCAAATCCCTGACAGTCTTACAAAACCCCAGGGAAGAGAATGGAAGAGTTGATTATTTGGCAAAAGTAGCTAGCTCCGCTACGGATTGCCTGGAAAGAGTGATCACTCTGTTAAAAGCAGATGCAGAGTTTGGGACAAAGCAGGTGTGCTCGGTGATTGAAGGAGATGACTGGCGCTCTCCCATAAAACGTATCTAGAGAAGGGAGACCTACCAGAGGATAAGAAGGAATCAATAAAAGTACGAACCAGGGCTGCCAGGTTTTGTATGATCAAAGGAGAGCTGTTCCAAAGAGGGTTTGGAAAGCCCCTCTTGTGATTCTTGAGCCGGGAAGAAGGAGCCCTGGTCTTTAAGGAAGTCCACGAGGGATGTTGCGGCAACCATATGGGCGCCAGAGCTTTATCGAGCAAGATCTTGAGAGCGGGGTACTTCTGGCCACAACTGCGAAAGGAGGCAGAAGATTTTGTGTGTACTTGGGAGAAATGCTAGAAGAACTCACCGTTGATACACAAGCCCGCGGAAGAGCTCATGACGATGAGCTCTCCTTGTCCGTTTGCCAAGTGGGGAATCGATTGTCGGCCCCTTTCTCATCGATCCTTCCCAAAGAAGTTTCTGATAGTGGCAATTGATTATTTTAGAAAATGGGTGGAAGCCGAGGTCTTGGCAAAAATCACAGAAGATGCGGTCATGAAGTTCTTATGGAAAAATGTTGTTTGCAGATTTGGCGTCCCCAAAATCCTGATCTCAGATAATGGCACACAGTTCATGGGTACCAGAATTAGAGCTTGGTGCACGAAGATGAAAATTGACCAGCACTTCACATCTGTCTACCATCCCCAGGCTAACGGTCAAGTAGAGGTCACCAATCGCATATTGGTGCAAGGGATCAAGACACGTCTGGAGAGAGCTGGAGACAGATGGGTGGATGAGCTGAATTCAATTTTATGGGCATACAGAACTAATCCCATGGAAAGTACAGGGGAAATGCCTTTCAGCCTAGTTTATGGTATGGATGCTGTGGTGCCCGCCGAGATGAGCATGGAAACTCATCAAGTTCAGAATTTTGTTGAAGAACAGAATGAGCCATTAATTCAGGACGCTCTGGACTTGGTGGAGGAAAAAAGGGATAGAGCTGCTGCCAGAATGGCGCACATCAGAGGAAGAATAAAAGCAACATACGATAAGTCTGTGGTCAAGAGGCAGTTCCAGGTAGGAGACCTGGTTTTGAGGAGAGCTGATTTAGGAAAGGCGAAAGGAAAACTGGATGCCGCGTGGCAAGGGCCGCTTCCAGTCATCCAAATCTTAGCGAGAGGCGCTTATAAACTGGAAGAGCTGGATGGGACCGAAATCCCTCGCGCATGGAATATTGCTAATTTACGAAAATTTTATGCATAGTTGTAATTTCTTGATGTTTATTTGCCTTATTGAATAAAATTGCAGGTTTATTTTCGTTCACCAGTTTAAGTACGTGTTCATCATTAAGCCAAGGACAGATGCCCTCGATTTCCTGACCTGATCGTCAGTATAATCCAGGATTGGCTAAGGGCGGATGCCCTCAATTTCCTGACCTAATTGTCAGTATAAGCCAGGATTGGCTAAGGGTGGATGCCCTCGAATTCCTGGCCTGATTGTCAGTATAAGCAGGGATTGGCTAAGGGCGGATGCCCTCGATTTCGTGACCTGATTGCCAGTATAAGCCAGGATTGGCTAAGGGCAGATGCCCTCGAATTCCTGACCTGATTGTCAGTATAAGTCAGGATTGGCACTACTGCAGAAAGTAGATACAAAGGCGCCTCATCCACGGCGGTTCTGGAAAAACTGCCGTTAAATACTTTTTTACGGCGGTTTTATGAAAACCGACATTAATTATTTAATACGTTAATTATTGCGATAGATTTAACAATCGGTTCTATGAGAACCGACGTGAATAAGATGACATTAACGGCGGTTTCATAGAAACTGCCGTAGAATAGTACGCTGCCATGTCACCGATCCTCGTTCTTATCAAGCAATAATTTTGGGCCGTTGATCAGTATCTGACCCAACGATCTGGATTAAATATTAAATCAAAAAAATAATTAAATTAAATAAAAAATAAACAATAAACAATAAACTAAAAAACCTTAATCTACTCCCAAACCTCGTCAAAATCCCCGTACCAAAAATCGGCGAGCACCTCTCCTCTCTTCGATCCTCGACTGGGCAGTCCGAAGGGTGTAAACTGGCGAACGGCACCCAGCGACGGTGATCGTGGGGCATATGCGAAGTGGCTCGACTGGACTCGGGTCCGATTGAGCGGAGCCTCCTTCTCCTTCCCCAAATTTCAGAAATTGGGAAATGGCGAACGGCACGGCAATTCGGTGGTGAAGGTGCCGACAAAACGGGCGGTGGTGTTCAGGTTCTGGCGGCGAATCTTCCTCCGTCATCGACCCAGAAAAATCAGAAATCGGCGGCGGCAGGTGAAGCGACGATGGCCAGCGGCTGCGGCGGCTTCTCCGGCTCTGCGACTAGGATGGATGACTGGAACGCGGATGATTCGATTTGTGGGTCGGCGATTGCAATGTTGAATCGGCGGTCACCTCTCCTTAAATTCTGGAATTCCGTCGATGGCCCAGCGTCTGGAAATCAGCGGCATTAAAAAGCTGGTACCTGACGACAACCTCGGCGGTGGCAGGCTCGGCGGCTTGGCTGGTTCATAACGCCGGTGGCTTCGGCGACTGAGACGCGGCGCAAGTGCTGCTCCATTTGGCAGACGAGGCGATGGCAATCGGTGGCGGCTGTAAGGGTTTCATCGCGACGCGACTCTCGATTAAATTCTGGTCGGTGGTTCTGGCTCAAAAATTAACGGCGATGGAGGATGTGGATTCCGATCGGGCTTCAGCCTGGAGTTTCTGGCGAGGCCTGAACTTTGGCCCYTATGCGCGTCTGGCAATGGCGYCAAGTCTCGATAGAGGGGCGGCAGAGARGGAACMCTGACTCGAAGTCCCGTCCTCCAACCCCACACTCAGCGGCTTCTCGTCAAAGAAGGCGGAGGCGACGTAGATGGCTTTCGGGCCTTGACTTRGGGTTCAGTTTCAGTTCGTGGTTCACCAATATGTTGGTTCGTTGGCYTAATTCGARTCATGATGGCTGCAATTCTAGAGATGGTTTGATTCTAGGCTCGCTTAAATGATGCYTTGACGAGTAATGCTCGGATCTTACGGTTYGCTATATTTCCTTTGTGCACATTGTATGTATGAGCTTTGGGGGCTTGGAGTGTCAATATATTTGAATACTCTTTGGTATGAAATGAATAACTTAGCTTGTCTCGGTATGTCTCATCCATACCACTATTTGACGAGGCTTGTACAATTAATTAAGCTGTTGTGGTTCTAGAATAAGATTTTGTGAGAATCGCTTATTGGCATACACCTATCAGTTTTAAGCTTTTTGTATAACAGTCTGCATGAGAATATTACATGGGAGTTTAGATTCTTGTAGCAATGTCAAGTGATATGCATGATAAAGGCCATACGATTTCAATTATTATATTTTTTGTATCCTTGTCTTAGCAGGTCGTCCTACAACTTCTTTAGAAACTAAACCAAAGCAAAACATATCAAATTTGTGTTGAGTCACTTACAGAAGAAAGAATATATAAAGATTTGACTTTCAATTTGTTTTGCAGCATCAAGTAAGGGATTGGAACTGAAATTAGTTTAAAGATAACAGTGAGACATCAATTGATTTGCCTTGCAGTTGTTTAGTTTTATTCATTTGTTAATARAATGTGCGCAGAAATGCTTTTGAAGTGACCGGACMCAAGTAGCATATCAAGGCAAAATATTATCTTAAATACAAGTTTATCAGCACCTGGTTGCTTGCAGTAACATTCTAGGGAATTTCTAAAACAGCCAAATATCTCTACTATGGCTTTTCACTTATTATAAATATCCTGATGTGAAAATTGAGCTATTCGGGCAATGTGAAATGTCAAATACATGCAAGAAAATCTTATATATTTATACTTGATGATGGTTTTAGGTTAGCACTAGGSAGTGTTGTAAGGGAAAATGTTGATTGAGTTCTTTTTCTTCTTATTCTTCTCAAAAGTTGAAAAACAAACTAATCTTAATACAGGGATGCTATTGTGACCTGGATTAAGAAGAAAATTGGCCATGGCATATCCAACATAACAACAACAGAGGATGCAGAGCGTATATTAACATCTGAGAACAAGGTCGCTTTGGYCTTCTTTGACTCATTGGTGGTAAGCTAACTTTCCCTTTTTTCTTTTTTTCCCCCTTCTCTGTACCATTAATTGTATGCTGTGGTTGACGCCTTCTTAAATCGGCACATTGTTCTGTTCTCCTGACTTTCTTGTTTATGACAAAGCTGTCATTTTTCATCTGTTCTTCTTAAATCGATTAAGGTTGAATACATGTTTTTTTTTTTTTTTGGGTTCAAGAGCTTCTTGTTATGATGTTTTATACGTTGGCGTGTGATTTATTTCATCAGGCATTTGGGGAGGCTTTCTTGGAAGATAAGCTCAAACCATTTTATTCATTTTATTGAAGGATTATATTTGTAAAAGATAAAGGTACAGGACGGGAGATGGAGCAAGCAAGAAGCCTCGATTCTGGTCCCGGGGTCAACAGTTAGCTCGTACGAGGTCTCGATGTGGCGTTCCCTTTACTTAGAAATGCGAAGATGTTTCATTTATTTTTTAGTCTCTTGTTTTTAGTCTTGTTTTTAGTGTTGAACTGTTCATGGATGCTGTTGATGGAAATTATTAATTATATTGGAGTATTAATTCTTAATTTATTTATTTGAAATAATCAATATATTCAAAATATTCATTATTGGCAATTTTGGTGCACCTGCTTTCATTTCATTTTTTTTTTATTTTTTTACTACTTTCTAGAAGGTAGTTCTCAAAAACGACGTAAAATATTCGTTCTGGAAAACAGACTTTCTAGAAGGTATTTCTAAAAACCGCCGTAAAAATGCTGCATTCTACGGCGGTTCCAAAACCGCCGTTAAATGTCTTCCAGAACCGCCGTTAAATCCCACTTTTTAACGGCGGTTTTTCAAAACCGCCGTAAAATTTAACGGCGGTCGATATAAAGGCGGTTCAAAAACCGCCGTTAATTAGCTGTTTTGCAGTAGTGGGCGGATGCCCTCGAATTCCTGACCTGATTGTCAGTTTAAGCCAGGATTTGCTACGGATGGACGCCCCAAAATTCCCGACCCGATTGGCAATTCAAACCAGTCTTATTTAAAAAGACAGACGCCTGTATTTCCAGACCTGGTTGCCAAGAAACACCAGGATTGACTTAGGACAATTGTCCATTAAAAATTCTAACTCGCCTGAACAAGTATACCAGGACGACCCACATTAATGCCTGGCCTGATTGTCATCCCAAAGCTTGTGAAATGCTTGCCCTGGTTGATCAACCTCAAGCAAGACCCGGTTAAAACTAGAGTCTTTAGAGGGTAAGTCCAAAAACACAATCCGCGTATTTTGAACAGAAAATATCGATTAAAAGAAAAATCTTTCATGGTATCTTCGCAAATATATGTTAAAGAAATATTTCATTAGTTCTGGGAAAATGCAAAATACAAGTTTCCTATACCTTCTACGAAGGTTGGCTATTTTGATTACAAAATGCAGGAAATAAAAACAAAAACACAAAAGGTCATCCTTGAACAGATCTCCTATCTGCAGCCAGACCCCGGCAAACACGCCAAAGCTCGCTCTCTGTCTCGTGATAGCGCTGACGATACTTATCACCTCGCTCAGAGAGAGCATGTGCTTCGCCGGCGGCGATATTCAATCGGCTCACTGACTCCACCAAATCAGTATTTTCTTCTTGCAGTTGGCAGTTCAGTTGACGGAGCTCAACCCATTCCCACTTGTAATGGCACTTCTTCTGTCTTTTCCTTTCCAGAAGACGATGGAAATAGCTGATTTTCTCTCGGAGCAGGGCCAGTTTATCGGAGAGTTTGAAATTCTCAACCACTAGAGAGATGTTCTTTCTTTTCACAACATCGAGTTCTTGAAGAAGAGGAGAAGACGCCATTGTGGAAAGTTGGAGGAGAAAATGAAGCATAGGCACGTGCTAGAGAATAAAAAGTACTAGGGTTTCCGAAAAACCAGGAAACCCTAAAATGCCAAAGGTTGCTACGAGATAAAAACATTCATTATCATTAACCAAATATAAATTCAGTATAAATTTGGATAAAACAGATCAGCCACACAAGCAAAACTATAGATCTGTTGGAAAATTACAGAGGCGAAAAAATCTAAACATCCTGAGCTAAAGTCTCGTGATCACCAGCTGCCAGCTCTTCCTCATGCCTGATCCTCGGCTTGGGAAACCTCAGCAAAGTCCTTCGCGAACTGAGCGGAGTTTTGTAGATCACCCATATTGGCAAAGGTTGAAGAGTTTTCCACCACCATTGCCAACGATGTTCCGGGGGGGGGGGGGGGGGGGGGGGGAGAGGAAGCTGAGGAGGAAGAGCAGAAGGTCTGACGGATATGATCGGCAAATGCTGCAGCGTCCAGCAGGTGAAGACGGTCGCATCCTCAGCAACATGACAAAAGCTGGTGGGCTCAGGAGCGCCTGTGAGGGGGCAGAGCGGTCAAAAGGGAGAGTGGGGTTTTCAGCTACCCACTTGGCATGAGTGTCCAGGACTAGTTTATAGTAGACCTCAGCCTCGGGAACCAAGAGATCGTATAGCTCGACTGATCCCAGGAAGGCTCAGTGCGTGGTCTTCCGAGTTAGCTGGATCAGGCGCGATCCTTCTTCTGAGTTGAGGAATTCAAGCCTTCCCTCTGCTCGTCTCTCGGAACGGCCTTTGACTTCTCCGTCGGCCTCTCCTTCAACTCTAGCCTTCCTGGCCCTGTCCTTGAGCTCCTGCTCTCGGAGAATGGACTGGGCCCACTGCCTGCCCTCCGACTACTGGGATTCTCACAGTGCAGATTTAGCTCCCTCTAACTCTGCGTTGAGCAGATCAATATCCGCATAAGCCCCGTGCAACTTAGCCAGGGCGCTCTAAAGCTTGGAAGATAGGTCCTACTTCTGTTTTTTCAGGACCTCGTTTTCCTTCTTCAGATCTGCCTGCAATAGAGAGCCCCGTGCTCGGGCAAACAATGAGGCCCTCCATACCACAGCATAAAAAAAATATGTATATTAAAAGAGTTAAAGAAAAAACAAATAAAAAAAAGATTAAGGATACAACTAATGGTGGAATCCTCACTTGTGCCTCCGCCATGCAGTACGATTCCACTACCTCAGGGTCGGACATCTTGTCCACAACGCGGCGGTCAGCTGTGGGAGCTAGTCCCATCATGAATTGCCTAGCTACCTCCCCGGTACAGTTTATAACTGACCTGTTAAAAAGAGCCTGATTAGGATTGGGAGGAACTTGGGGGACAGCCTCAGGGGGGGCTTCAGGGATGACGTGAGGCTCAGTTCGCTTTTGTTTCCGCATCTGCAGTTGCTGCTCCCCCTCAGGACTCTCAGAGGATAGGACTGTCAGGGTTGGAGCTGCCGGCTCAGGCGCAGTTCCCCTCGCCAGCTTTGGATTCTTCCTCACTGTCCCTGGAAGAATTGCGTCGGATGGAACTGCCCTGGCTTGCTCCTGGGGCTGGTTTTGGAGAGGCGCTACCAGGGCAACCTCCCCCGAAGTAGAAGAAGATCTGGCGGGCTCTCCCAAAGGGATTTTTTGGCCCCCACCCGCGACTTTCTTTGCCTTGGCGTCCAAGCGTGCTTGCATCATATTTGCTGAAATAAAAAAATGGAATTGTAAATAATAAATAATGATAAATGACGAAAAGGGGTGAACAGCCAGTGCGGGATTATACCAATGTGAGTGGGCAGAGGTCCGCTCTGTTGTTGAGTGATAAAGAATGACAGAAGGTCGGGTTTAAGGACTGAGGATGTGTTCAGAGGTGTTGCGTTAAGGGCATCGATTTTCTTGGCTATGTGTGGTGGCCTCTCACCACGGGATAATGGTGCTTGCGGAGGCAAGATGCTAATGGGAGCATTAGAAATGCCCCAATCTCCGGAACATTGAACGAAAAAGAATTTCTTTCTCCAGGCCTTGTGAGAAGTAGAAAGACCTGTCAAGAAGTGCACATCTGATCTGGCGGAAAGATAGAAAAAGCCAGAAGCGCTCTTAGCTAGGAATAAGGAGTAAAAAAGTTGGGCTGTGGGAGTTATCCCGGAATATTGCGCCGCTAGATGAAAGCCCGCCATAACCCGGAAGGCGTTGGGAAGAAACTGGTGCACCGGAATTTGGTACATCCGGGAAACGGCTAAGATGAAGGGATGAATGGGTAAACTCAGGCCAGCGTGAAATTGGTCCACGTAGAAAGTTAGATGATGAGGGGGAGGCGATGAAACCCTCTCGTCCGGTGCCGGATGGGTAAAGGTAAATTCATCGGAAATATTGCAGGTGGTGCGTATCTCCTAAGAGTTTGGTTACTGACTATCGAAGTGACATTGTCACCGGGAAGATAAGGGAGAGCCGGCGGAGCCTCTACCAGAGGAGCCACCGGGGGCAACTCTGACGATGATAAATCTACGGAGGAACTGGAATTCATCGGATGCTCCGACGAGATCTCCACATCAGAATTAGAAGAGGAAGAAGTTGACATAATTAAAGGATGTGAAAAGAAATAAAGAAGTACCTGGTCTATGAGATAATCGGAGAAAGCTGGATGAAGAAAAGTTGAATCGAGGAACTCGCCGGAATACTAGAGAGAGAAAGGGAAAAACTTGAGAAGTCTTGTGAAAACAGAATTTGAAAAGTGAAAGAAAAGAAAGGATTTGAGGAACAAAAAGGTAAGCGGATAAATTCAAAAAATGGGAATCGATAAAGGCGAGATTTTATGGGATCCTCGCATTTAATGTGGGCAGAGGAAATGTACCCTAGGCGATGAGCTGGAGCGTCAACCGCCCTAGAGTAGGGATAATGTGGCAGTACTTGTGAAGGCGTGAAGGTACGGTAACTGCCTTGGGAAATGAACCGACACCACTAACGCCAATAATTAGGCCTGTCTGTCAGGCGGATTTCTAGGGATCCATATGAGTACGAGAAGTAATAAACATATGGAACCTCATTTATTTCGAAGACCCCTGGAAAATGATAGTTCTTTCCCAACACTTGTGGGGGGAGGAGTTGATGGGGCAATAGATAGGTCAGACCTGATTTGGGGTAGACCTGATCTGAAGTGACGGGAATAAAAAGAGATACAATGAGACCAGCTCAGTCTGAAGAAAGGTCTGGTTAGGCCCTTTAGAGAAAGCTGATTTCAAAGAAGGATGGTTGCAGCTCGGGACTTCTCCTGACTCATTTAGACAGAACTGAGACGATATAGAAAAGAAGGAAGATAAAGAGCTGGAGTAAGGAAGACCTGTTTCCCTGACTCTCATTAAGGAGACAAGTGGGACCACTTGTCAGAATTGGTTGCACAACGGCCCTTGATTCACGGCATGTGCCCCTGGGATCCCGGCTGGGGTCCCCACTTGGATAAAACTATAAATATCTTAGCCCTAAGGCTGAGAGAGGTATGTCATTCCTTGGGCATTTCTTCTTTGTTTGCTAAGAGAAACCTCATACGCTTTACTGACTTAAGCATTGGAGAGGTTTCCACCGGAAAACCACCAGTGGTCCTTTCTAACTTGTGTTTGTGGTGCAGGTTGGGAAGAAATCTAGGTTCCATGCTGTATCATATTTTGGGTCGAAACACTACAACATCTAGTTTTAGAAATAGGAACTAGCTAGACTTCTTCACTTTGAAGGGGGAGAAAGTTTCGGTTGAGGAATTTAGATGATTGGACTTATTTTATGAAGAAAGATCGTAATGGTTGTCCAGTATCGGGACCTTCTCGCCATTTACTCGGGTGATTTCTATTCCTAATCCTCCCCCATACTGAATATTTATTTGATTATTATTATTTTATGCTTGCTTGAGGACAAGATAAAGTTTGAGTTTGGAATAACATCGCACAACATTTCTTCTTTATACTTATTGCTAATAGAAAAATGCAGAAGACACCTTTTTGTTACTTTCAATTCATTAGCTTTACAAAGCCATGATAGTATATACGGTTGAGAATGATCTTCGATCTTTAGTTTTAACTTCTCCACAATTGTAGTACCAAATACATTTTCAAAACTTCTTCTGTGAATAATGACATCACGATCTTGCCATGCAAAGTGCACCTTATGTGGAATATATAATTATGAATCCACGAGTCATCCTCCACGGAATCGACATTGAGAGTATGTCGTACCATCAACAATTCTACATAATCTTCATAAGCCTTCTCATCATTGGATTCGTTATACGTAGGTGTTGCCTCAAGAGGTTCCTCCTCAGCTTCTTCTTTGATAAGAGTTATAATCTTGCGATTTGGACATTCCGCAGCAAAGTGTCCAAAACCCTTGCATTGAAATATAATTCTTGGTTGTTCAGGCACTTGGTTTAACAAAACCAACATTGTTTTCCTTAACAACTCATGCCTTTTATTTTTAATAATTTTAGTTGTCATGCTCCCATCAGTAGTTGGACTCCCCTGGTTGCAAGCACCACCACTTGGAGAAAAACGACCACCAAACCACTTTAATTCTTTTTTTTTTTTTGACTTTGAGAGAAAACTTACAAACATCATTATGGGATTAGTATGGTTGCAAATGGACAACATTTCCATTCTCATATCTAAGCCCTCTAATAAAATGATCAATATTTTTCTCATCCGATTCCATAACATCACATCTCATCATGAGATTCTCAAATTCAGTGATATATCCTTCTACGGATAGATGTCTTTGCTTGAAGTAATGGTATTTGAGAAATGCCTCTGGTTGATAATTATCTAGTATAAACTTCCTTCATAGTTCCTTCTTCATCTTATCCCATGTTTGGAATTTTTTGCTTGTTATCACGAGCACGTTGCTTTTTAGGTGTTCCCACCAAATGGATGAATATTTATTTAACTTGATAGCAACAATATTCACTTCTCCATCATCTGAAATCTCTTTAATTTCAAATATCCTCTAAATGGAGTTGATCTAATCAATTAATTTATTAGAATCATTTGTTCCATCAACATCTGGAATATCAGCTTTGAAATCAAAAGATTCCACGTGAAGATTGTTCCTTCGAAGTCTTTCACTATGAGATGACTTATCGTCACTTGAATCACCATTTCTATCACCATGAAATGGATTTTCCACCTCACCATTTTAAGAACTATCCCCTAAATCATGACACTCAACATCACGATTCAAAGGTTCACCACGCACAAGGTGTTGCTTGAGTCATTGCATTTGTCTCCTTAACTCTCCCAACTTAATATCACGAAAGTTTCTTTGACAATCTGCGGGATCCTCAACATTTGTTATGTTTTCCTTACGACCAGCCATAGAAAACCCAAGCTCTGATAACCACTTGACACCGGAAATTTCAAGAGAAGTAAGAGGTATCACAAGGCACCCCTTAAAGTTCACAACTCTGAGAATTTACCAAAAGAGTTTAGAGTAAGATACAAGAAGATAAATCTTCTAAACAAGCTTTAAAGCTCAATATTTTTTTTTAATTTCAAAATTGGTTGTTGTAAACATTAAATGCCTTTTATAGGCAATGCTTGGAACAAACCTCCAAGATGAGTAAAAAGTAGTAAATAAGACATTACATTTAATAAGGTTTAGAATAATGGAAATGTGAGTTTAATAAAGATAAATAAGATAAATCTTGACTAAATATTAATTATTTATCAACTACCAAGGTGAATGGATGAGTAGGTTTAAAACAGATGAAGAGATGCTCAACCTTCCGAATTCCCATAGGAAACTACTACACTGCCACTGTTCAGTCAAACGGTCATAAATCACTCTAGGATTATTATTTTTGAGATCCGTTTTTTAATAAACTGAATCATAGAGCTTTTCAATGGTATTAATCTTGAAATTTATTTCGGTTCCCATAAAAGCCGCTTATTCATCAAAGTTGATCCAAACACCCGACTTTCTATTTTGGTGTTGTGTTTTCACGATAACAAGGAGTTTCTATGGGATTCAACAAAACTCTAAGGAGCGGAATAATGAGATTTGTAGGAAATTGCTACATTTTGGCTTAACACAATCTACTCAGGATATCTGTTTGCTCACTCTACACACCGACAATGATCTTCTTGCCATTCTTTTGTATGTGGATGATGTGCTTGTTACTGGATCTAACTCTAGTCAAATCCAACCTCTTAAGGATTATTTATATGATCAGTTCAAATCAAAGATCAGGGATTTCCAATAATTTTATTGGGAATAGAAATTGCTATAGTTGTTGAAGGTACTTACCATTGTCAGAGGAAGTATATTCTGGACATTTTTGCTGATATAGGATTTGAGGACTGTGATCCAGATCCAACATCTTTACCTCAGGGTGTTAAGCTTTCTTGTTTTGATGGTGAATCTATGGATAATTTATCTCAATACAGAAGGTTAGTAGGGCAGTTATTATATGTAAACATGACTCGAGGTGATGTGACTTATGTTGTTCAACATCTTAGTTAGTCCGTAAATAACTCTTTCACATCTCATTGACAATCTGCAGTTCAGGTTATGTGGTACTTGAAGGGCACTCTTTCTCTTGGGCTCTTATACATAGTTCATTCTTCATTTCATCTTGAAGCTTAGTGTGATGCGAATTACGCAGCTTGTAAGGATACTATGTGGTCTATAACTTGTTATTTCATCTTTTTGGATCCTATTTGGTTTCTTGGAAAAGAAAAAATAAATAAACTTCTGTTTCTCATTCTTTTGCAAAGGTAGAGATTAGATCTATTGGCACCATTGTGTGTGAGATTCTTTGACTTTTCTCTCTCGCACGATATTTGAATGTTGTGTTACCTTTGCCAATTCATTTTTGGTGTGACAATCATGATACTATCTATATTGCAGCCAGTCCTATCTTTCAGGAACGCACTAAGCACCTAAAAATTGATTGTCATGTGGTTCGAGACAAATACAAGGAGAGATTCATTCTTCTCCGCATATTTGCTCAGCTCAACAGCTTGGCTGATCTTTTCACCAAGATACTTCCCTATGCGCAGTTCAATATTCTGGTATCCAAGTTGTCGGTGATGGATTTTCATCATGTTTCAACTTAAGGAGGGAAGGAGGGGGGGGGGGGGGGGGGGGGGGGGAAGTATGTAGTGTGATGATCTGACCTAATACTTACATGTATAAGAGGAGTCGCATTTTAAGTATTTCATTTTTTTTTGCCTTTTGTAATAGAAGAAAACGATGTCGTTTTGATGTATGTAGAAGACGCCCAACTCTTATATGTATAAATGGTGTGGAGTGCACTCTTTTTTCATTTGAATTGGATAAAAAAAAAGAAATTACAAATATTGGTTTATCCTTTCAGCCTTTATGATAATAATAAGATATTTCCTTATCCGGGTTGTCAGAGGCGGATCTATATGGGGAGATATCTCCCAAAACATAATTTAAGTACCTACTGGGTAGAACAAATATATTAAGTTTGTGAGTTAGTTAAATAGTTCTTGTGTCTGATTTCGAACCCCAATTACATACATACTTTTTTCTCATTTCACACATTTTCATTTGTTGATTTCGAATCCCAATTACATATATACTTTTTTCCCATTTCACACATTTTCATTTGTTTTCTTAAAAATATAAAATGGAGACACTACTACAGAAAATGGCTATTACATCGGTTATTTTAAGCCTTTTACATTGGTTATTGAACCGATGTAATAGCCAACGATGTAAATTATACACAATACTACATCGGTTGTAGAACCAATGTAAGACTGTAATTTTCTACACCAGTTTTCCTAAAAACCAATGTAAAAACATGAATTGACCGACGTAAGACTGGACTATACTACATCGGTTTCCTTAACACCCGATGTCAAACATGAAACATGCAATACATGTTGTCCAGCATCAATTTGCCTGATTAATGTCGAAGTCTAAATATCATAACACATGCCTCATTAACTTTTATAATTAACAGAAACAAAGGACCTTAGGTAAGCCACTATTTCAATTTCTTTTTCAAGCACATCCGGTTTTATGTTCAAATCCTACAGTATCTAAAATAAAACTAAGACAGGCTTGCCAAGATCAACAGGCTCGATGAGGCTTACATGCTTTTCGAAGAAGTAAAATCGATCGGCATGAAACCAAATGGGGTTGTTTATACTAGTTTGATTGATGGGATTGGAAAAGTGGGCCGGATAGACGAGGCGTATCTAATTATTGAAGAGATGATGCAGAACGATATTAGTCCGAAGGTCCAAACGTGGAATTATTTGCTCTACGGGATCGTGAAGGCCCAGGATCGACGAGGCCCTCGTGTGCAGTCACTTTTGAAGGACCTAAAATGCACACCGAATATCGTGACGTAGGGGATTTTGATAAACGGTCTTTGACGGGTTCGGAAATTTAACAAGGCGTACGTGTTTTAGCAGGAGATGCAGAAACAGTGGCTGAAGCCGAACGCATTCACGTACTTGGCGATGATATCCGGGCTTATTGTGGCTGGGAATATGTTTGAGGCCGATAATCTGTTCGAGAGGTTTAAGGCGAACAGGGGTGTGCCCGATTCGGCATGCTATAACACGATGATTGAGGGGTTGAGTGCGGCGAATAAGGCGAATGAGGCGTATAGGCTGTTTGAGGAGACGAAGCTAATGGGGTGTAAATCACACCTGAGACCCTTAATCTTTTAACACTTGAGAAGAGACCCATAAAGCCACAGCCAAGCAAATTCAAATCAAAACAGCAAAAATCTTTCACAATTCTAAAATAAATTAGGAATTGTAAAAACACAAAAGCCTCTTTTCGGTGTGGTTAAAGCAAATCATTCATCATCGAGCAACAATACCAAAATCCACAAAAGAAAAAAAATAAGAAAACTGCAGAAATAGGGTCGACTAGCCTTAGTTGAGCAAAATAAAGCCCTAACCCCCAAATTCTTAGTCGACATTGAATCGATTTAATGTAAATCACAACAACAACTATGTAATTATACAATTGAATATATATTTCGAATTAAAAAATCGAAAAATAGAAACACACCTTAGTATCCCGACTGCTGTTGAAACTTTTTGAGTTTAGTGAGGGCTACGTCACCGGACTACTGTTGGTGGTCTCCGAAGACTGCGACCGGCGGGGGTGGTGTTGCCCGAACAACCTTGATTTTGGATGTGGCGGGAGGGAAATTCAGAGACGAGGGTTTTGGATGTGGCGGGAGGTTCAGAGTTACGTGGGTTTTTTGGACGGGTTTTATAAAATACCTGTTTAATTTTTCATTAACGTTTAATATAATCGTAATTAGAAGCTGAGAAAATTAATTAAATTAATTATAATTTACGACGTGTATCTATAGCGGTTGTAAAGAAACCGTCGTAGTATATCAGTTAAATATATTTTTACTACGGAAACTTACGACGGTTGTCGTATACCCGTTGTAGTAGTAGACCACTTACAACGGTTAAAAAACTAACCATTGTAAGATTTGTCGGACTGCCCTATTACAACGGTTATGTGGCAACCGTTGTAGAATGACCGCTTTTTTTGTAATAGTGAGATCACAGGACTCAAACCTGGGTCAATTGATTAATTTAAAAATGTGGTTCTTATCTATTCTACCAAGAAGAGTCTATTAGTTACTGCTTCTTTTATTAAAAATAGAAAGTTGTTGCGGGTATTTTGTATACTTAGATACATAATTCGTGTATACAATTGAATAACAATCAGGATTAAAAAAGCTTAAAAAAGTATAATACTATTTATTATTTGTATATATTTTATTGTATGAATTCAATTATTAAATTATTATACTCCACATCCAAAAACATAATTATGGAGACACCCCCCAATCCCGGGACATTTATTTAAAAGGGATGGTCAAACTTACAAATTGTTTGAATGATTTTTCCAATATTTTTATTTGTGTAGATAACCCTTATTTTAAAGAATTGGCCCTTGTGCCCTTAATGTGAACATTTCCTTTAATAGAAGATAGAAAACCACTTCATAAGTTTCAATTCACACTTTACCCATTATAATTTCAAATCTTTATTATTTATTTATTAATTATTAATTAATATTATATATATATATATATATATATATATATATATATATATATATATATATATATATATATATATTAGGTTGTGTCGTCTTCAAAATGGAAATAGTCCATTACGACCATATCAAGCCCATCATGCTTCCGTAAATTAAAATGTCTTTATAATCTACATACCTCTTTTTGACCAAATCGGTTTCGGGTGAAATGGGTTGCAACGCCACCGGCTGGAAATCACCGCCCCTAGCTCGTTTTACAGACGGTTCTTCACCGCCTAACTTCCTTTTGAGAAAGTTGAGCTACAAGTTATCCACCTCCTTCAAAGACCGATCAGCACAGTCTTGGTTCATTTCCTACCCCAGGGGTATGAGCTATTTTGATTATAAAGATAAATTAACTATACAGAACATAAGTGGAGGCAAAAAGCCTTATTTTATTAAGAACTAGAAGAAAATATTATTACATCAGTAACCTCCTTTTGGGAGGAGATGACCGTTTAGCCTCTCATGGAGAAGGCCTGCACTCGTGAATACATAAACTTATAATTATAGACAATATTTATTTTTCTCACTATCTTTCTAAATTTTATTTGACTATGATAAAATAGAAGAGAATTTTCGATGTCCTTTACTTCCTCAAATGCTTTCTATTTATAGATCAGATTTCCAAATTCCAAGTCCGAACTTCAAAGCCTGTTGATAAAAGATGTGTATTTTTCTTAACATCTTTCCTCCATTATTGCGGGTTTTTGTGTCCACCGTCCTTCTTTTATTGCTGGTCCCATATGGCTCAGCCAGCTCGTGTTGTTAGGAATCCGTTCATATGGTGCGTTCTTCACATGGTGCGTGGTCCCCTCGCTTTCTTGAAACCAGCTGTTCTCTTTTCTTTTCCACATGTATTCTCTTGTCGGTCCGGTTTAGGCCGAAAGCCTTTTCCGAACTCGGGCTCCTTTGCTCCGGGCATGCCTGACAGATTCGGTCAATCCATCGGCCGACATGCGCCATGTTGTAAAATTTCTGGTATGTGTCTTTGCTTACCGGTATCTTGTTTTCCCATTGAACTCTCCTCTTTGTTTGGAAAAGGGTCTCGGCAAAGCTCGTTGTAGCTCCTGTCATAGAATTCAGGAGGAATGATCCATTTGCTGAATTCAGGAAGAACTTGAATGGGTATTTGACTTTGTCCATTTCCGTTAGACAAACCCATAGTCCCCATGCTCGTCTTGTAGAGGCATCGTCTTCTGAAATTGCCCCTACTATAACTGGAGCTTCCTCCGGCGAGGCAGCCTTGATGTATCTCAAAGCGTTCCCATCCGATCTCCTTATCTTGATAAACTGAAACGCTTCATTGAAGCCCTTCTTTGCTGGCTCTGGCGCTGCACTGATGAAATATAGCTCCAAAACGTCTCCTCTGGCCAAATGTAGATTATTGGCCCAAGTCTCGTGCACTGCTTCTCCTATCCATTTTGGTAACTTGGAGATCTCGAGAAAGCTTGGTGCAATGGTATAGACCGAAGCTAGAGCTCCAAAATTATACCACTCTTGTACTTCGTTCGGATGGCTTCCTATTTTCATCCAAACTTGCGGATATTTTCTGGAGATATCAACTATTGTTTTGTCAGGGTTGATACCTCTTCTTGTAGCTAGCTTCTCCCACTGCTTTTGGTAAATCTGCATAGGAGAATTTTTTGTCTCGTCAGTTTGAACCTTAGAGTTGCATGTCTGTGGTCTAAGGTTCAACTCTCCCTCTTTAACCCCAGAGGTGGTGGGTTGACTTGAGGCTTCCGATCTTGACACCGGAGCCTCAACATTCGTTGCAGCTTGTACATCCTTGGGGAATGCATCATCTACAACACTCGTGATTATGGTATTTGAATCCATAACCTCCGGGTTAGAGACCCCTATGAAACTTTGAAGTTGTTTCTTATCCTTGAGTGTGTCTGGAAACCCTTGTATCTTTTCTACTATATGATTTTGTAGAATGATTCCAGACTCATCGATCTCTATCCCAAAGAACTCGATATTTCTTGTAACAATTACTGCCTTCTTTTCTGAAAGCACTAGTCCTTCCTTGTGGAAAACATATGAGAATATTTCCAAATGTTTTATATGTTCTTTCATGTTCTTTGATGCGATAAGTATATCATCAATGTATACGAACATGAAGCTGAAGTAATCCTTAAAGAGATTATCCATCTTTCTTTTATATATCTGGAGTGCATTTGCTAGACCCATGGGCATAACGTTCCAAATATAATGTCCTTGTGGTTTGGAGAAGGCCGTGAACTTCTTGCTCCCTTCTTCCATCTTAATCTGGTAAAATCCAGATTTGCAATCAAATTTGGAGAACACTTTTGCATTGTTAATGCAGTTTACCAAATGTTCTCTGCTTGGGATACAATATCCATCAAATTCCAAGATGTTATTGATTTCTTTGTAATTATTCACCAATCTTGGGTTTCCTCTTTTTATTTCTCCATGGTTGTGGACCAGGATCCCTGGGCTGCTATATGGAGAAACTCCTGCCTCGATCAACTTAAGGTCAATGTGTTCCTTAAGTATTTGTTGCATATCCTTTCGATCTTCTTGATTCATCAGGATAGGCTTATATCTGACAAACTCATATTCTTTTCCAGTTTTCACCTTCAAGGATGCTTTGAGTTCATTCCTGTACCACCATGCTAGAGGATCTTCATTGAAATTCTTTTGAATTTTTCTTTTCATGTCCTCCAGTGTAATTTGTTCTTCCACGGTGGTGTCTGGTTGTGTGTCCAGGCTGGCTTTGAGGAGTTGAATCGTTTTTTATTTAATCCTCTCTTCCTTTCTGCCTCCTAGGCTCTCGTTTCGTGGTTGGAGGATTGCTTCTCCATACTTTCTTCGATCCTTCATTTTTGGGTGTCGAAGTTTTCCTTCATCACCACGCTTGCTGCGAAAATTGATTGGCATTTTCCTGTGGAAAGCCTCTCTTAATCGCTGGACTATAATCTTATGATCATAAAGTGTTGTGAAAATAAGTCTTATAGTCTCATTTTCTTGTGTAAATCTTTTGAACGTCTGTAGGAAATTGTTTCCTAGAAGAATATCCGCTCCCGTATCATGGAAATAGATTGGTGGAGTTTAACTTTGTACCATGGAGTACCATTTGCTCCTCCCATCATCATTTCCGCTTGCTTCATCCCCCTTTTAAGGACTAGGATCCTTTTAGATAAATCTCTTCCCACGACTGGAGATAATTCTTCTTCTATCTCTTTGGGGAAGACTTCTGGTTTAGCTGTGCAGATTCATGCGCCCGAATCAATGTAGGCTGCAAAATATTCCGCACGATGTTTTGAATATATCATCCCCACAGGAATGTGTATGGAGAATGGGCTGGTGCTCATTTTATTCTGTATCTCTTGTCACCCACCGTAAATCCCATTCCATCTATTAATCTTTCCCAAGGTTTATGATCCTCGAGAAACTCTATCACTAGAGTTAGTTGCTCTGGGATTTTTCCTGCGCTTCCTTCAATGATTATTTCAATTTCTCCAATCTTGAGGATTCCTTGATATCTTCCCAGGGAAGGTTGTTGCAAGTGATACAATGCATCACAATGGAAGATGTTATCCTTCTGAGTGATGTCGAATATTACTTCTACACCTCTCCATCCTTCTGGGCACTTCAACTCTCCATTAGTCTCGAATACTTCAGGAGCTCGAGTGCTTTGGTTGATTCTTAGATCTTCCCATTGAGGTCCACTCATCATTCTGTCTTGTTGGAAAGACATTCTCCTTGGTTCGATCATGAGGCTCTTACTTTTATTAAGAACCATACGATCTTGGATTCTCATATCAATCTCTCTTATTGTTGGAGATTGCATGATCTCTGGTAAGACTGCCTTTGCTGCGTCATCAAAGATCCTTGGTATTTCTAGGAACTCTTTTCTCAGGAATACTTCTAAATGATGAGTATTCGAGAGTGCATAAGAAATCTTGTACGTGATTGAGTATGGTCTGTTTCCCTTCGTCATCAGGTCTGGTCTCTTGAAATCTTGATGAAGGGTGAGAACTCTACTGAAATCTCGATCTACCAAATTATACGCAATCCTTGGGTAGACATTGAATGCTAGTTTTCCTGCGTATAAGTTTCCACTGATTGCTCACAGACAAGAATCTTTGAGATTTGGGATTCTTTTATCAAACAGGGCTAGATTTAATGGCGAATCAACTCCTTCTTTGAAAGTTGATTTTATAATTACTCGAATGGCTCCAATGTGGATCCACGAGAGTGTATTTGCCATTTCTCTCCTGAGTGTGCCTTTAATTTCCTGGATTTCTCAGAAGGGAATTAGTTTCATCTCGATCTGGTTTCCCGTTTATTCAGTTGGTATTGCGAATTCTCCCGTGGAAACTCTATGGATAATTTGGTGTTTTCGATTTCTTAAACCCAACTTATCCATTGCTTTTTCCATTGCTCCTATTGTAAATCCTTCATACATTTGAAAATTCGGATCTTCTTTCATTATTCTCATAAGCGTCTTATGAGAAACTGTTGTATGTGAGAGGAATCCCGACATATCCTCCCTAACCACGTGTTGAAGAAATTCTTCTTCACTCTAATTCTAAATATGATTCACTTCCATCCTTAGAGTATATCTCTTCTTCATAGATGCTTTCATCTGAGGGTATATCCTCAAGTTGATACACCTGTACCAGATTTTGGTAATAGACAGCTTCTTCGAACTCTTGAGTTGTCTCGAACTGTCTAACGCCTCTTCTTTGATTCTCAGGGCAATCAGTAGAAATATGCCCCTTGACTCCGCACGTCCAAAAGTTGCAATCTTTAAAACTTTCATTAGCTATAGTGTGAGCTCTTCTGAAATTTCTCTTTGTTGGCGTCCTACTGGTGCTCCCTTGGCTTGAGAACGAGCCTCGTCTTTGGCTTGGCCCCGTTCTTTGTCCTGATTTATAGTTTCTGGCCTTTTGTTTTGACCAGAACCTTCTTGGTTTCCATGGAAACCTTTTCTTGTTACTTCGAGCGTAAGAATGACTTTTTTCTTTCTTTCGCTTATGTCTCTGTGGTTGACTTCCCACTACTGTTGGAATGTCATTCTCGGTACAACATAGAGGAACCGATTAATAATTCCTCTTAGTCTCTTGTAATTTTTGTGAAGTGATGCCTGGTGGCACCACTCTACTAACTTGGTTTTTAGGAAAGACATCCTTCTAGCAACCGTATCCATGTCAGTTGCTGGCTTGTACTCTTGGATCAACATTTCTCTCCATGGACTAGGTATTTTCGCAAAGAAAAGTTGAGCCGCATCTCCATCATTCACCTTGGATTTCCATCGGTATTCGGTGAATAGATGGATATATTCGTCCACATGACAAATATCTCGTAACTCAAGGCAATAGAGGGCTTGTCGATATTTTTTCTATTTTTTCTCTTCCATTCTCTCGAAATATCATGTGCCGATAAATTGGATTTTGAATAACTTAGCCATATTATCGACAATTCCTTTTAATGATTCTCCAGCTATAACTTCTCTCTTTATATCTGCTCCTGTTAGATCCCATGCGATATTTACGGATCCTTCAAGCCTCATTTCAAGGAGTGGAATGAACCCTTCCTTCTCTAGACCGAGAGTTCCGGCTGCAATTCGCATTGCAGATGCTCAATCGTCTATTAGTATCTCTCGATTCTTAAAATCTGGAACGTCCAGATTTAACATTAACCCATATGGATGTATGGAATCAAGTTGAGACTTCCCGTATGGCGTGTTAAGAATATTGGGCCTTCGGAAACATTGCTTGGTGCCCACTATGTCGGTAGGATCTTCTTTTACGATGAAATCCCCGACATGTGGCATTGAGGTGTCTTGTACTGGTTCGTGCGAAGCCGTACTTTCGCCTTGATTAAAACTTGTTGGTGGAGCGTTTCTTGGTACTAAGGCCGAAGAATCTCTTGAATTCATTTTTAGATCCACAAGACCTAATCCGGTGAAGGATTCGATAAGGTCGTGTAAATCTTCCATGTTGATTCTATCCATTACTTCTTGAGTTGTAATTGAATTCCCTTTATTATTGTCATCATCTTCTCCTCTTCCGTCGGTTGTCTTATAGCCTCGGTCGGTTTCTCCTTTTGGTGTAAAAGGGGTTCCGTTTCGAAAGTTATACGTCGTCTTCCTCCGGATGTACTTGGTTTGACTTCAAGGGCTTTGACTCGCCTTTGAACATCAATTAGGATTTTTTGCGTTTCCTTTTGATGTTCAACCATTTCTTTCATCTGCACCTGGATATGGTGGTCGATGTCTTGTATCATCCTTTGAATTTCTCTAAGATTCTTAGAGGAATCGGCTACCTCGCTGCAATTGGATCTACTGATGGGGTTTATGAGTTGTATCCCTATGGTACATGATCCGTCTTCAATATCTGATTTACCCAAAGGTAACTCAGATGATACGTCTTTTGTTTCTCGCATTGTATCAAGGATTCAATATCGGCTCCTGCGAGTCTTCGTGCAACATATTGGTTATCACAATATGCTACTTTCTCTTTGTGGTCTAACTCGTATATTTTCAATATTTAGAAATATTGCCTGAAATGAATACATCTCGAACACTCGTTCGCATCCATTTTTAGAGATAAATCTACTCACCAAAAGTTAATTACACAATTATAATAAATTTTCTTAAATTCTTAATAAACGTAGGCTCTGATACCATTTTAAGGGGTGACACAACGTACATAAAACTTTTGCAAAGAATTAAAATATTTGTTTAAAAATATGTCTTCGTTCGTGGCATTGTTACACCTACTTAGACCCTGAACTCCATTCAGAGGTATTATCATATCATAATAGGTCATCTCAGGTTTCCACCCGATAAACTTGGTCATATATTAAAATAAAATTTTATTTTAAAAGTAAAGTGTAAATTTGTAAAATTTTCTGGGGTTCAAATAGCATTTTCCCATTCTTTTATCTTTTTTCCCATTTCACACATTTTCATTTGTTTTCTTAAAAATATAAAATGGAGATCACGGGACTCAAACCCGGGATTAATTTGAAAATGTGGTTCCCATCTATTCTACCAAGAAGAGTCTATTGGTTACTGCATCTTTTATTATTATAAATAGAAAGTTATTGGGGGTATTTTGTATACTTAGATATCTTTTCTTATGCATGTACATAATTCGTTTGTACAATTGAATAATAATCGGGATTAAAAAAGCTTTAAAAAAGTATACTACTATTTGTTATTTATATATATTTTATTGTACGAATTTAATTATTAAATTATTATACCCCACATACAAAATCATGGATCCACAATTTGCATGGTGGGCTACATACCAGAATTGCAGCTTGTTAGGCATCAATATTCTTAACTACTAATATAAACCAGCTAGCCCAGCACTTAATATCATCATGATCGTGTACAGTAAAGGTTCTGCAGTTTGGATAAAGCAGATTTGCTAATTCTGAAAAGAACCAATCAACATTAGAAACTGGATTCATGCCCTTGCTCAACAGTCAATTAAGTCAATCATCAAAGAAGCAAAATTACTAGCACAGCCTTGTCCGATAGCATGATCTTTTGCAACACGTGGAAACGAGACCCATAACATGTAGTATCCATTACGTGAAGGAACAAGCTATACCGCGAGGGGAATTAATATATACATCATATCATCATATTAATTTTCTGGGACTTTATAGCTTGGGGGGCCTCCTCTCAAACGGAAACTATGATTAATTTGATGCCACTTAAAAAAAAAAAAAAAAAAAAAGT
Source organism: Phtheirospermum japonicum (assembly GCA_014905375.1). NCBI lineage: Eukaryota > Viridiplantae > Streptophyta > Magnoliopsida > Lamiales > Orobanchaceae > Phtheirospermum > Phtheirospermum japonicum. The sequence continues at coordinate 71,621 of BMAC01001292.1, read as the reverse complement.
ATATATTGATTGATAAATCACATCCGAAGTACTTGCCACATTTCTTGAATTAAGTTAAATATTATATCCCCAAGAAGTATATCACTGCAACTCGAAAAGTCAATTCTCTCTACCATCTCAAAAAGAGTGACAATTTAAAGATTAAACTGATTGTATATGACTGGTTTTCTATTTTTTCTTTTTCCCCTTAAAAGAAATTTTAAAATATTATGAGAACTATTTTTAACATGGATTGTTTCTGCGGAGCATGCATGTGTCAAGATACAGTTATTTGCAAAAGTGGCCCTCTGTAAATTGTCTCTAAATAGAAACCATTTTCTGATAACCAGGTATCAAGATGCAAGTGGGGCATATCAAATTCAAACACCTTTTTGTGAATAAAACTATAGCATGTACTGTGAAAACCAGCTTAATTGACTTTTTTGCACTTGAAAAGTTATGGGAAAAACAAAAATCCATGTTGAGGCTGATACTAAAAGCGCCAACCAACTGTACAACCAATTGACACCGAGAATTATAATCAATAATTAGGTGTTTATGTAGCATAGGTCCTTTTCATTATAAACTCTATCAAGCAGTAGGCCTATGTCATTAACCATAATGGCGTAATCAAAGTTTAACAGTTCACGTGACTAAAGATCATCCTCATTGTCATATTATTGTTGAAATATTGGCATCATAAAATATTCTTCTCTACAGTTCCTCGCCGCACATTGGAGCCCAAAGCAACAGTAACAAACAAACACCACGATAATTTATGAAAGTTTTGAAAGGATACGTATACTCTAGTAAAAATAGGAAATTCTATATGTTAATCAAGATATTAGAATAGAAAAATTCTACGGTGGCTTTAAGGGCACTATGCCCCCCACTCCCAATGCATTTACAACCATGGATCTCTTAATTTAAAAAATTTAAAATTAATCTAATGGTTATAAATGCACCCCACTAAATAAGGAATGGTGCCCTGAAGGCACCGTAGAAATCTCCATTAGAATATTGGTATTAATATTTAGTAAAACAATCGACCAAAAAAAAAAGAATATGAAAATTGTCTATAAATTTGTGGCCTTAGGGTCAATAAAAGATATTATTAGAAAAACGTTTCAATAGTTTTATAAATGATATTAAAACTAAATATATATCATGTAGTTGTTAGAAAATAATATCAGTGAAACCATCGTCATAATCAAGAAACCATCATATTGAATTATTAAGTATAAGAAGTTAGTTTACGCAAGTGTACCTGAATCTATAAGTGAATGAATTTGGGGTTTGACCTTCTAGGCCAACACGTATCCAATCCTTTCAGAGAACCCTTCAGTTTTCTCTTTACGTTCTCTTCTAACGATGGGAAGTAGAATAGAGTAGGTGATAATGATAAATATGACCTATGAACCATAACCCTTGTATAGTTGAGTCATATTTGGTATACTATTTAAACCCATCATTAGAGTAGATAACACATTAAGTATCTACACATAAAAGGCTCACATCCTAATAGATACGTTAAAGCCCAATAGTTTAAACTTTATTTGATCACTTTTAACTGGCTCTCTTATTTGACAGTTCACAATATATAATTATTTCACATATAAGCCTCAATGTTGAATTAAGGATCCAATAATCTCACTTGGGCTATATGCTTATAATTATACATTGCAAAATATAATTACACGAGCTCAACTTTGCTGTCATAACCAAAATGTATTTATACCCAATTCGGTCCATTAGACACAGGGCCGGTCCTGAACAATTTAAGGCCCTGTGCCAAACGATAAGTAATGCCTCCAATACCTTTTTAACAAATGATAAGATAAAATAAATAACTTGAAGATACAAGATAGAAATGACTAGTTGATAAAAATATCAAATACGTTTTTTTTAACGAAATGATGTGATAACAAAAATAATTTAGAAATTATATGATACAAACTGTGGCTAACTATGAAATATTTTAAATTTTACAACAATCAAATTCAAAACAAAAAATCTAACAATAGATAAAACCTGAATTTGAGATAGACAAAACTTTTAGTATCATTTGCAATTTGTCAAAAGGCGAAAGAACTGTAACTATAACAAAAAAAGAATTGCAGGTAATACTGAGAGTCGTACAATTCAAGATTTTCAAGAATTTGTTAGGTTAAAAACAAATAAAAAAACAATACTAAGCAACCTATAAGCAGCACATCAACAACTATAATAAGATTTAAGTATAATTCAATGTTTGTACATTGAAGTGAACATCTTTCTTGCAACAGATTCTTGTACAAGAATGTCTTATTTTCATTGAATTAAAAAAAAAAAGAGGTAGAGCTCATTTTCACAAGTAATACAAACGAGTTAATAACAATTAACATACCTCAATCGACAATTCATCCCACTTATTATGTACCTCATTAGTTAAAAATAATAGGCTGTTGTTTTAATAGTATAATACTCATCAAAAAAGCCTTCACAATGTCACTAACGATTTGTGAATTTTTTATTTTTATTTTTTGATTAATGAACAAAACATAGACTCATTATTCTACCCAAAACATTATTGCTGCAAGCAAATACAAGATAAAACAATTGCAAAAGATACTATTTTTTCTCAATCTTTACATTTAATTCATGGGAAAAAAAGGATAATCATAAACAAAAAAATACGGACGTTGATTCAAAAAATAAAATACACGAGCATGAACTAAAAAAAAAAAGAAAATAAGGGATCTAAATTTTGTCTCAATGCGCCTATAAGGCTATCAATTTCGTCACTTGTTTCTCAAACACCAATATGTAAAGATTTTCCGCCCTGGTTTCGAGGGCCAAATGTACAAGAATTCTCAAAATTCCTATAATATTAAATCGAAATTCACCTCAATCGACAATTGAAAATAATTTCGTAGAGGAATGATGCTTGAAACCCGAAATTAAAGTGAAAATAATTGAAAAAGGGGTTGATTTGCAGTTGATCCAAGCAATATGTAGATAATTAGAAGAATTAGGAGATAATAATTAGAAAATTAGAACTAATTTAATCATAAATAATTTGAACGTTGCCTACTTTATTGGAACTTGGAAGATGAGTATTAAAAAGAATTTAGAGTCGACACCTTAAATCAGAACTGAAAAGGAGAAGATAAAGAGTCATCTTGCCCGATGTGTTGAGGCCTGAGAGTTTACTGCAATATAATTTTGATATATATATATATATATATATATATATAATGGATAATTGAGTTGGGTTGGTGCCCCATTACAATATTGGGCCCTGGGCGGGAGCCCAGCCTGCTCTGCCCCAGGGCCAGCCCTGATTAGCCATATCAACATAGGATCAAAAGCGGCCTTTAGTACATTTATTGTATAGAGCGTTCGGGGCATTAGTGTTTGCGTTGGTCGTCCAATCGATCTCATTTTTATGAATGATGCATCACTACTCGGATCAACTCGCCTAGGAACCTCCCAGCCAACTATAGCACGCCCCCATCCATTGTTTTGACATGCATTCTCACTTTCAAGACAACATAGTTGGTCTCGTCAAGAATTTGTGATCGGGTTGCATCATTCATCATATTAACCATAACTTTCCTATACCGACGGGTTATTGCTTCGTGAGAAACTCCCATCGAAGTTCACTATGAATCTTTAGGCATTTATTATGAGATTTATGGACACTATCTAATAGTAAGAAGTATAAAAAAAGAAATTCTTTTTAAATACATTCGAAGCACTGTTGGTCATATTTCTCTTTATCGAGAAATCAAAGAAGCCATACAGGGATTTTCTCAGGCCTGTTCATATGTTACCTAACTAGGCCAAGGAATTCTACAATACCAGTAGGGAGAGAAAGGATCACATTTAGTTACGTCAAATGACCGTTATTGATGCCATTTGAAATTTAAAAGGCACAAATACTAAATTATATATATATCAGTCTAAAATGTTAGTCTAGATTCTGAAACACAATACTAACATTTAGTAAAACAATCAATGAAAATAAAAAGAGTACGAAATTTAATTTGCTTATGAGTTATAAAGTCATAGGTCGTGGTTTTAGGCTAGAATATTATTAGGGAAAAAAACTTTATTAGTTTTATAAAAGATATCAAAACAAAATATCATTTTGTAATATATGAAAAAGAAAAATTCTTGATCGAACAAATCATTTGGGTCAACGTAAAAGTCATTTGTAAAACCTTTTAATTTGATCGGTCACAAGTTTAAGGATTACAAGCACAATGAATGAGAGATTCTCGTACTCTACTATAAGTTCGATTTTTCTGTGTAGAAATTGTGAGTACTGAAATCCAACGTCTTAGGTATTTATACACAAATATGTATTCTCATCTTTTAAAATAGTTCTAAAATATGTAAATATTCTTATTTTTTGAGAAATAAGAATAAGATAATTATAAACCTACACTTTCCTACTTCAAAACGACTCGATAAATCTAACTACTACAAAATCTTAAAACTATTTTAACATAATACGTCTAAAGCAAATAATACTTAATTAGAAATAGCTAAATGAACAAAGATAATGTTCCTATCAATTACAATTACTTAAGTTAATTACTATATATACTGTGTCGACAAAAAATAAAATTTCTATCAATTACAATCACCTAAGTTACTATATTATATACTATGTCGACAAATTTACTAGTGCATTAACGCGTCCCAGGAAAGCTCTTGGTTACATACAACAATAAGTGACCAAACGAATACACCAATCACTAATTATTGTGTAACATGCACATGCCGTATAAATTTTAGCATTGAATAATATAAACATGTAAAATGAACAGACAATATTGATAACTGAAAACTGATTGAAGACAAATATGAAAAAATAAAACAAGTGGTGTGGAAAGTGTTTCTGGAAAAAAAAAAGTTACAAGTTGTAAATTTCTAATAGTTCAACAGTAACTCATATCAACTTCACACCTCGATGGCTTTTTCCAACGTGATTAATGGTTTACATAACCCCCGGTCTATTTAAACTTCATTTATTCAACCTACTCTTGTATATCAAGCTGATCTCTTATATATTACGACCAAAAAATGAAGGTAATCTATATCATTTACATAACAAGATCGAGTCTTATTTCTTAAGTTCTTTATCTTTCCTTAATTATTTTGCCATTTCATGGAGTTACTTCATTTCAGCTACTAGGTTGGATGCATCGCAAGCTCCGGCAGAACACTAATGAAACAACACCAAAAGATTTTCCCATTGGTGAGTTATACACACACTTAGTGGATATTGAAATATCGGTATACACATATATATATTTTCCCAAATAAACTGTGTTTCATAACTATATTGGGATGTAGCAAGGACCAATTCAAATCGAAAATAATGTTACTGCATGGGGGTGGGTTATAAATTTTCCTATTTTCATTGATATTTAAAATATCTAATTATTTCAAAAGTCTGCTTTACATTTAAATTGCCAGACTGCAAAATATGAGTTATTAAACGGTAAAATGAATAAACATTTGTCGACCAAAAAACGGAGATCTATTAATTTTGTATACACTTGGCTTATAGGATTTACAGGTCAATCGTCTCTGGACGACCTACACTGCTACCAAAAAGGAAACTACGGCTCTAAGCCCTTCGGCAGGGCCCAAAGAGGCAACTACCACCGAAACTCATTTACGAGCCTAGAATCCGCAAGAGTCGATCATGAAGACGACCCGGAAGATGATATTACCGAGCTTTTCCATGGGTTTCTTGCTATCGGTACACTAGGCACAGAACAATTCACCAGCAACCCAGCCACACCAACGTTTTCAATCTCTGTCGATCACATAGCCGAAAAAGAAACCGAAGTCACGGAAAACGAGCTGAAGCTGATCAACGATGAGCTGGAAAAGGTTCTTGGAGACGATGTTTCGTCCGGACGAAACAGTCAAGTCAGCGCTGGGAGGATTAGCTACTGCAGTGCGATAACACTGAGTGGGAAGCCAAATATAGAAAGTGCTGACACGTGCCCGCTCCAAAGCTATCTGTTTGGATCTGCGATTGGAGTGGCAGAAACAGCAGCACCGGTGAGGAAAGAACAAAGGACGTCGCTTGGGGAGCTCTTCCAGAAGACTAAACAGGCAGACGAAAATTGTGCGACTAAATCGGAGAAGCGAGTGGAGAAGGAGACCGATAAATCTGCGGTGCATGTCATGAAAAAGATGCTCAAGAAAAGAATTGTTCATGCTTCATCAAAGAGCTCAACTGCTGGAACAACCATTGATTCTACGACAGCCGAGAAAAAACTGCACAAGGCGAGTATTACTCAACCAAAATTATTATAATGCACATAATTTGAATTTTTTTTACAAGATTAAAAATTATTGCAATTTTTTCACCTCTTATAACACTAAAAGATTTCGTTCGGTAGCTTTGTAGTGAGATACTAATTCGATCCGAAACGATATTATATGCAATTTTTTAACACCTATGAATTATTTGCAAAATGATGTTGATATTTGAAATGTGAGAATGCAGATCCTGCATATTTTCAGCAGAAAAGTCCATCCTGAGAACCCAACCGCTTGTCACAAGCCAACTAAAAACGAGATTAAGAACAACAATGCGCAGTGGGTGGGATCGGATAGTGGAAGCCTAAGGCCCTCAACTGAAGATATCATAATATATCCTCAGCAAGCCATCTCAAAAGAAAGCTGCAAGAGCCAGTCTCAGTTGTCCCAGCCTAATAAAAATAATGGTGACGCTGCAGGGAATGAGTTCTGGGTCAAAACTGATGCAGACTGTAAGTAATTAATCCACTAAACACATCTGATCAACTTTCAAAGTACAAAACGCTTTATTAAACCTGTCAGTTAGCATAATTAGCTTTTGGGAAATAATAAAGCATAATAAGAAAATATGATTCAAATATTTTGCTATTCTTCCGACTTTACTTTTTATTAAATAATACATTCACTATAACTTTTAGTATTTCAATCAAACAAAGTAAACTTAGTTTTTTTTTGTTTTTTAAGTAATTAATATTCTTGAAAATGAAAAAAGCCAATGATATGGGACGGATGAAATATTAATATAAGCTATCTTTAATTTCTATCATTGATTATGCATGATAAATTTACACCATAAAAAATTGAAAAAAGCCAATGAATATGAATGTGAATTTATACTTTTATATGCATTACTCATTGCATATATTTTTTTTATCCGCTTTTCGTAAATTGATACGGATGCATAATTTATCATGCATCCGGATCCCTGATACCAACTAAGTGGGAATTATCACAATCTCTCCGAAGAAAACCGGACATTTATAGAATCAACCTGCAAACTGCAATACTTAAGGGCCCGTTTGTTTAAAACTCAAAATTATAAATTTAAATACTCGTTTGTATTAGGATTAAAAGTCTCAAATTTTACCAAGCAATTTTTAACATGATTTGACATTCATCATAAAAATTATTATAATTACTCGATATTGATGTTTTTATTTAATTAATACACCTAAATGCAATAGAATAATATAATATCACCACTTTTTCAAATATGATTTGGCAATTTTACTAAAAAGTAAAAATCTAAATCATACAACAAACAAGAATTTTTAACATTCACAGAACTCTTAATACCTAAGATTTTGAATATTAGTCGTATTAAGAAAAGTCATAATTCAATCGCATATGCATTTGTTGAAGTAAGCATTCATAAGTGTTGAATATATATTATACGAAAACATAGTTATACTGCATGAAACCCTTTTGTTGACTAGCTTAAATTGGTTTTGTTTTGACCTTGTAGATTTGGTATTGGAGCTCTGATGATGGAAGAAGTTTTATAAGTGGTTTGTACTAGATGGTATAAAATTATAAGTGAGATTTTCAAACTGAAGATTGGCCTTGGCGTGTCATATATATTTGAGTGGTTATTTCATGATGAGTTTGCAATAGGTATAATAATAGAGGCACACTCTTATACTCTGCCTCTAATTATGTGTTGTAAAACTTGAGATGCATTTATTGTTTCTTCAGTAACATTGTGAAATATATTTTACCATATTAAGTATGAACTAGGTATCTTCCGCAGTGGATTATGTGTACCTTAAGAAATTCAGTTTACGCTTATCGGATGATAAATATGCAAACACAATGAAGCTATAAGAGGATGTTTCTGGATGGAACAACAAATAAGGAGAAATCATTTTGAGATTTTGTTACGATATATAAATTGAAGAACTATCCGAAGAAGAAGAAAGAAACTCCATTGACGAAAGCTTGGATATACCTGATGTGTTTTACAGAGAATTGAATTGAGTATTTCTTTATATGCATCTATTTCTAACTCTAACCTATGCATACAAAAATACACGTGTGCATGTAACTAATACACGTGGGCAAGATGGAAGCTTTTGGACTGGATTGCGGGGAAGCTTCTAGACTAGGTTGTTGGGCAGCTTTTGACACCCCCGAAGGTTGTGGATGTATATTGATCATGCCCAACTTGTAGATGAGATTGTTGAAGGTTGATGGTGGAAGGGGCTTGGTTAATAAGTTTCCACTTGATATATTGAGGGAATGCAAATAAGTTTGAGTAAGAAAGCTTCAGTTTTCTCTCTAACAAAGTGGTAATCAATTTGAATATGCTTGGTGACAAGGATTGTGAGCAATGCAGAATACAAATTTGTTGTCCGGAAAAAACCAAAGCTGGATTGGGGTGCTGGAACTACATGTCCTATAGAAGGTATTTGATCCACTATATCTCAAAAGTTACTGCAACTATTGACCTTCACTCAGCTTCTGCTGATGTTGGTTGCTTCTTTGCTTTCTGAAATTAGAGAATCGCCAATGTACACAACATATCCAATAACACTCCTTATGACATATCCAATAACACTCAAAACTTTAGTTGAATGTTGTTATTTGCAGAATAAAATAGACCCCTACCTACAGTAGCCTTAATGTAACTCAGAATTCTGTGTGCTGCAGACAAGTGATCAAAAATAGGCTTCGCCATAAATTGGGACACAGTTTGGATTGAGTATAAAATCTCTGGGCTGGTTATAGTTAAATATAGAAGCCTCCCAATTAATCTCCCATATCTGAAGGATTGTCTAATGAAGTACCAGTTGTAGTTATTATATTTGTTCTTGAGTCACTGTAGCAGAGCTTGCATCCAATGTACCCTGAATCAGTGAGAATATCCAGTGCACATTTTCTTTGACGTAGGCTGATTCCTCCTGTTGATCTTTCAATTTATATACCAAGAATATACATAAGATTTCCTAGATCATTGATTGTAAAAGTGGCATCTAGATGAGCTTTGTTGTATGAACATCTTTCATGTTGTTGCCAACTAGGATTATGCCATCAACATAGACACAGAGAATGCTGATTGAGGTAGATCTGTCTATGTGTGTCTTACTTGGATTGTGTTAATCCATATGAGAGAGACAATTTGTTAGCTTGTGAAACCATTACCTGGATGCTTTTTTCAGACCATATATATATATATATATATATATATATTTTATCTGCACACTTTATTTCCTATAGGATAACAAGGTAGTGGTTTCATATAGACCTCTTTATCCAGATCACCATATAAGAAGGCATTGTTGACATCTAGTTGCTTTAGAAATTGGTTTTGAGCTACAGCAATGGCCGAGACAAGTCTGATAGTTGTGAGTTTTGTTACGGTGAGAAAGTGTCAAAATAATCTGATCCTTCTTTTTGTGTGTAGCCTTTGGGTACTAATCTGACCTTGTATCTTTACAATGATCCATCACACTTGTATTTAACCTTATAAACCCATTTAAATCCAATGTAGTTCTTGTTTGCTTGTAGATCAGTAGGGATCCAAGTGTTGCTTTTCTAGATGTTGATTTTACTTGCATACCAATTTACCATTTAATGTGATCTTTGGACTGAGCATAGTGATTCTACATATGGAAGTTCTGAATGCTTTGTAATGAGGTGGGAGCAGATTTATAGGAATATAGGCATAGATGTAGTATTACTTTCCTGATCTCACTATGTTACATTAGGGATGTTGTATAGATGGTGGTAGATTGTAGTCATATAAGTGTAGATAGGAAGGAGTGGATTTTTTTTCTGTTTGGTTTTATGATATTTTATGATGATTCAGGGATAGAGGGCGTTTTTTGTAGTAAAGGTGTAATCGATGCAAGAATTTGAGTGTTTCTAGGTGATACTCAGGTAATGGAGGTAGTAATCTAAGAATTTATCGGTGGAGGTGTAATGGACCTCAGGAATTATTTGTCTGGTGTATGTAGGATCTCGAAAGATTAGATGTGTGTTTTAAATAGGAATAAGTGTGTTTGTTTGGGATTTTGTGTTAAAAGGAAATATATTTTCACATAAATTGACATTTCTTTACACGAAGGTTTTATGGGACTGGAGATCATATACCTTGTATCCTTTATATTCAAGAAAATATATTCATGGCTTTGGGATCAAACTTAGTTCTCTGACTGGGAAGAGTGGACCCATAGAGAAGGCTGGCAAATACTGTGAAATGATCATAGTTAGGTGGTTTCCGATATAGTATTTCAAAAGGAGATTTATTTTTCAAAATAGGTGTATGTACTCTATTTATGATATGTGCAGCACTTAGCTCACAATCATTCCTAAATATTTTTGGTACCTTTGACTGAAACATTAAAGCACTAGCAACTCTCAAAGGTGTTGATTAGCTTTCTTTCAACCAAACCATTATGTTATGGATTTTCCACGCATGAGTTTTGGTGAATGATTACTTTATCTTTGAAAATTTTATTTATAAGGAACTCAGGTCTATTGCCCGTTCTTATACACTTGATTTTTGCATTGAACTGAGTAATAACAAGGTTGTAAAAACTGATCATGTGACTTGTGGTTTAAGATTTATTTCTCATCAAGAAAATCCATACACATCTAGAACAGTCATCCACAATGGTGAGGAAACTTGTTTCCAGCATAAGTAGTAGAATATGGACCCCAAATATCACAGTGTATTATATCAATGTTTGTAGTAGAACAAGTTGAATTAGGAGAGAAGACAAGTCTCTTCTGCTTTGAAACATGATATACATCACATGAATCAAAGCTACATGAATAAATGAAAGTAAACTAAGTCTATGAGAAGGTAGATGGCCTAGTTTAGCATGTCAGAGTGCAAAGTCTATAGTAGTTTGAGCATCAGATAATACCAGTGGATCATGGAGTGAAATGATAGAGCCCATCCATTTCTTTAGGGAAACCAATCATCATCTTGGTTTGCAAGTCATGTAAGATACAATTAGATGATTAAAAAATATGCTGAAAACTTGGATGATTTTCTTAAATTGGAGATGGATAACAAGTTATAAATAAATGAAGGCACAAAAAAATACATTATGAAGAGTGATTGAACTAGTAAATTGACATTGGACATGTGAGTAGTAGTGGTTGTGCTTCTAGTAGGTAAATGAATAGGAACATATATTTTGACAGGTTTAGTGTCAAAAAGGTTTGTATGGCATATCATATGATCTATAGCACCTGTATTTAACATCCAGGAAGAATTACTGGAAGATGATAAACATGCATAGATACCTATACTGGTTGTAGTTAATGCATGATGTGCCGGAGATGTGGTTGATGTAGAGACATCATTAGAAGATTTTGGAGCCTGAATCTTGACAAATGCAAAGAAATTCTCAACAATATCATTCGAGGATAGATTGTTATAAAGCTGCTGATCTTGATCTTGAATGTTCATTCCAGAATGAGAAGCAGCATTTACAGAAGAGCCTGTATTGGACTACCTAGGTCCTCTTGGTCCTTTCCAGGTGGGAGGATATCTAATCAATAGGAAAGACTCGTCAATAGTATGGCTAGAAAATCCATAAAGAGAATACTTTGGCTTTATTTTATCCCTGTTGTTTTGATTTTGTATTATAGGGGTTCTTAGCTAGCATGGCCATAGATAATTTAGAAGAATCAACAAGATGAGATATATTGTTGAGGCCTCGCTATGATTATTTTTGAAGAAGTATGGTATAAACCTCAACCAAATATGGGAGAGGAGAATTTAGAAGCAGCTAGCTACGGATATGAGCATAAGAATCATGAATGCCAATAAAGAGTCTGATCACTGAATTAGATTAAGGGTGCGGATATACGCACCCCATTTTTTTATTAGTTGACCCCAATTAAAAGATTTCTCATTAAAATACCAAAATTACCCTTAAATTTTAAACACTCAACTTCATTTTTTCCAACCTTCCACCACCACCCTCTTCAGCCACCACCTCCGTTGCCATCACCACCGCCACCTTCATTTCTAACGAAATTTCAGATAAAAACTAGAATGAGTTTTTGCCTCTAAAGATCCGCCTCTGGCCGTGCCGCCGAAAAAGACACTACAACCTCTTCCTCCTCACAAATACACAAAAACACACACTCGCCACACATAAACTCACACACGCACACATTCAAGAGAAACTCACACAAACACATACAATTCAGCATGAACTTAACGAGAGAAAAAAATAAAAAATGAAGCAGTTGTATTCCTCTAGTCGTCGCTGTCTTATTTTGCAACCCGCCACCTTTCAAACCTGGATCTGCCACCGAGAAAATAAAAAACTCAGAGCGAATATTTATTTTTCTAGATCTGGTGGAGACCCTCAATCTGGTATGCAAGGTTGAAGAAGGGAAAAAATTTGTCGGGCCGACATTTTTCCTTCTTCAGATCTTGGGCTTTTTTTTTTTTTTTTTTTGATTTGGTTCCAGATTTGAGTGTGTGTGTGTGTGTGTGTGTGTGTGTGTGTGTGTGTGTGTGTGTGTGAAACTAGGAGTGAAAAAGAGGAGAGTGTGTGGCGGTGGGCTGCGGATAGCAATCATACAGGTGCAGATAGCTGCACCAAATTCCTATGTAAGACTTCAAAGTAATGATTTCACAGTAATTGTTCCTTTATTAAAGTTTCTCTGATTTATCACTTTGTATTCTATTTTGGTTACGCATATATTGTGTTGAGTTTTTCAGTTTCATAGTGGTTTAACTCTGTAAATTATGTGAGTTCGGTGGAGATGAAGGTGGCAGCGGCCGTGGTGGCGGTGGCGGCAGCGGCCGTGGTGGCGGTGGAGTGTTGAAGATGATGAAGTTAAGGGTAATTTTGGTATTTTAATAAAAAGAAATTAATGGGGTTAACTAATAAAAAAAAAATGGGGTGTGTATATCCGCGCCCTTAGATTAACGCACAATTGCCATAGAAGTTACTATGTTGCAGGTGAAATTTTCGCAGGTGCAATTTATAATTGGGTAAGAATTAATGTATTCATTCCACAGAGCTTTGAACTGATTGTAGTAAGCAAAAACTGATTTTGATCCCACGAAAATAAAACTGAGTGCTCGACCCGAATAAAGTGGTCCATCACTTCGCATATAGCAAACACGAAGCTCATCCCAAACTTCTTGTGTAGATGAAAAATAAAGCAATCTTTGATAATTTTCCTTAGATATAGAGTTAAAAGTCCAAGAACGTATCGGATTATCGGATCATTGCAGCAAGGAATAAAGGTCTTTAGCCGCCGACAATGATATTAAGCCGTCGATGAAACCAATCTTACTCTTGACGTTGAGTATCACGATAACTAGTGGACTCCAAGAATTTTAACTATCCCTATAGAATAGTTCATAAACGATCATGACACCTAGATTATCACTAGGATGAAGAGAATAAGGATAGGTGAAATCATCCATCAGATTTTGAGGACGCTATCCACCATTGATAGGAGCTCCAAGATCGGCCATGGAGGAACAAAGATGAATTTAATTATAATTTAGGGAAAATTGAATAGATAATTGACAAAGACGATCTCTATGCACTTTTTGAAACTTATTTAGTTAGGTTTCAGCTATTTTATGTGCATGTATAACGTCTTTTAGCTCTGTTTTACATTATTTGAATTTTATTACGTGTTTGGTATTTTTATAATGTTTTTGTAGAATGTTGGGAGCTATTTCGACTAAAAAGAGCTTAAGAAATAAAAGAATGGAGATTTGGTGCTGAGTTAAGGAAGAAAGAGATTATTGAGCCAATATTAGAGCAAGCACGTGAGCACACGAAGTCAACAGAGCCCAGAGACTCATTATCGACCATAGTGGTGGATAGTGAGACTGCTAATGCACATTAGTTTCATGATGACCATTAGTGACCCAATTCCCGGTCACTAACGAGGTCGCTAACAGATCAAACATGATATAAAATGGCTCAGTATCAGAGTTAATGATTGGGATTTGGTTTGAACTATAAAATGTAGCCCAAAATAGGTCCATAAACATCAGTTTTCATTAAAAAACACCATCCGCCATAGTTTAGTATCAAAGTGTAAGATTAAGAGAGCTTGAGAAGTTATCCAGAGAAGAAACGCGTGAAATATGAAGATTGAAAGATCTAAGCATTTCTACCGTTTAGCTTTCCTTTTACTTTTCATGATGCAAACCAAGTGTTTGATGAAATGCTTAACTAAGTTTATGAATATGTCTAACTAATTTCTCATTATTCATGGGTTTGATATGAGTAGTGATTAAATAATATTTTGATAATTCTTTCATTTCAAGTATGACCTTTTATTATTTTCGATTTTTGATTTTATTGGATCATAATGCTTGACAAGTTGCATTAGTTGTGACTGGTTGTTAACTTTTCGAAAGTTTTCTAAATAATAATTTGAGAGATGAGGTTTAAACATTAAATGCTTTAATCAACAAGACCAAGAGGTCTGAGATTAGTAGTGATGTCGTATAAATTTTATAACCTTTTAGAGTTCTAAGTATGATTTCAAATGGATACATTGATTTATATTTAAAATCTATGATCTAATCATTTCGAGAGAATGGTTAAACTACAATTGTGATTCACTTATTGATTCGTACGTTCTTGTTACGCTTTTGTACATATTTCGAGTTATGTTTGAGTCCTTTTACCGTCTTTTTAGGATAAGAATAAGCTATATTTTGCATGATTTTGCATTCTTTGGCCTTTTTCTTAGCTTTTCGACTTTTCATTCAATAGTTGGTCATTTTGAACCATTTTTCTTGTTTTACTCTTACAGCTGAGTCACTTGACAAAACTGGGAGATGAAGACAAAGGATCTAGAGCTCAAAACAACCAAAAGAACACGTGTCCGATCGGATGAGTCCACTAAACCGAACGGATTGACCTTCAAAGCACACACCGATCGGATAAGCTCTACGTCCGACCGGATAACAGGACAGAAACTTTCATCCGATCGGACTCATGAACAATCTGATCGGACTCATACGTTACAAATGCAGATTTTTGGGATTCTTTAGTTACGAAATGGTTCTTGAGCCTTTAGAACTCATAAATTCTCAGAGAAGACCCATCCTTTCATCCCTGGACTGGATCATATACATTGTAAGAGAGAATTGACAACTTTCTCAACCTTTGACTTATAGCCCTTACGGAAAATTCATTTAAAAGTTTGATTAGTTTGTGATAACCGCTGGAGACGGAGGTTCGTGACAAGCTTCCCGGATTCAGCGAGCTTCATTTCATTTCCCGGAATAGTTGGATTTGGCAAGGATTCATCGTAGTATCGTGATTGAGTTTTCTCACGATTTAGTAAACTCTAAACTTTATTCTCGTTAATTAGCTTGGTGATTCATGTTAGATAGTAATCTTTCGATATCATGTTTGGATATTTCTTGTGAATCATTTATGGTTAAGTTTTTGTGAACGATTTGGTGTTTTTGTGAACGATTTGGTGACGGATTATTTTATGATAATTTAGTTGATTCGTATCATTTTGATTTGGATAATTGGTGTAGTTTGTTTTAATTAGAATTACGTTTGGATAATGTTTAGTGAATGCATATCTATTGTTTGATGAATATTTTGAATGAGAATTGATGGAACGGTCCTTATATCAAGTAATAATAATTGTTGTTGAGTTTGTAAATCGATTAAACTACTCTTGCGGAGAGGTTGATGACCTCGAAGCAAGATAGGTTCATCGAGTTTTCTCAAAATTAAGTTCTTCCGAAATTTTCGGAACAAAAACCCCCTTTTATCGTGTGTTTAGTATTTGAACTTGTGTTATATTAATAATAAACATCGTTGACTCCGTATTTCCACTCCTCGAGAGAATCGACCCGGTTTAACTTGCCAATCTACGAGTGACCCCATTCTCTTGCGGGCGAACTAACTTGTTTTCAAACATAGACGCGCATGGTTTAACTTGGGTTTTAATTTTGAAACACAAAAGTTCGGATCACTTATAAGTGAATTGAATGAAATACACTTGATAGATTGAAAAGGATGAACATTAAGAATTCATTACGACCCCAGATCCCGAAGTATCCCTTAACACTTGATTTTCTCGGTTTTACTAATTATGCTTTGCTCTTGGATAGTTTCATAGTTGACACTATTGATTATTTTATGTTCGTTATTTGTAATGACAAAACCCAAATCATGTTTCTATCGTTTAGATAAAACTACATTATCCATATTATATTACTTATCAACATTAAATCGTTATATAGTTCTCGTGGGATTTGTCTTTGCTCCTTTCATATTACATCTATATCGTATACTTGTGGTTAGATAAAGTATATAAATGAACAAGTTCTTATCACTCGCCAATTCGTAGTTATAATAAGAAGAGGTCAAGTTTTTGGCGCGGTCGTTGGAGGCCATTTGATTTAAGTTGGTAATAATATAATTGATAAACTTGCTTGAGTCTAATCATTGGTTATATTTTTTATTGGAGTCTATATTGATTGAATTTCATGGTTCATACGCACAAATTCTAAAGGGGGGTCTTTGGAACCCGTCGACCTGGAAAACAAAGAGACTTGCAAGTAAAACAAGTCCAAAAGAGTTAAAGGCAAGATGGGTGGAAATTCAGTCAATATAAATAACTAATTCAATCAAGTTCAACAAGAATTTCAATCATAACAATGAAAAATTCAACAACAAGCACAATTTCAACAAAATGCAGAACCGACCATCCAAACTATGTTCCTACCTGAAATTAACCAAGCCCGAATGGGCATTTGGTGTAATTCTTGGAGATGTGCGGGACCATCAAGATGAATGGGATCCTAGAAATGTAATAAGACTACACTTTTTCCTTTTTCATTAAAGGATAAAGCAAACAGGACTAGGGGAAGGTGTGGTCATACAATTATGAAGTTAAATGTTAACTTCCTCCTTATCATCGTGAAGGAATCTATTTTTGACATTTATTTTATATAGTGACCAATATCGCGAAGCAACAAGAGTAAGAATAAGATGCATAGTGGTCGTCTTGGCAATTGAAGAAAAAGTTTCATCATAGTCTAGTTCATATTCTTTCTTATTTCCATGTACAACTAGCCAAGCCTTATAACGATCTATGGATCAATCCTAATGTTGCTTTGTAGAGAACACAGATTTGTTGCCTAAAGGTTTAACAAATGGGGGACAGGGCATATCCCATGTCTAATTTTCTTTTAAGGCAAGAAGTTCGGCTTCAGTGGAATTCTACCAGCATTCATTCTCCATGGCATGTTTATATGATGAGGAATAAGAATAGATAATAATGTTGTTTAAAGGATATGAATACATTTGTGGGGGCTTATTAACACATGAACTGCATCGTAGAGGAGTTGACTCTTGTTCTTGTACTAGATCAGCAGCCAAGGAATTATCATGAGGGGGCCAATGAGGTTGTGATGGTTGAGTTTGAGAGGGAGGAATTCATCTTTTGTAGGTCAAGAGAGGTTTAGATGATGGCTGACTTAAATAAGAGTTATAAAACGATGGCAATATATAAATTAGAGAGGAGAGAGAGAGACATGATGAGTTGAAAAAAAAATTCTTGGAAGTTGACATTCCTAGAGACCCGAATCCGACGAAGGTTAAGATCATGACATAGAAAACCTTCTTGATGAGGAGAATATCTAAGAAAATCACATTTAATAGATTAAGCAATGATCTCAGTGTATTCTTGTGGAGAAAGATGGACATAACACACGTTTGAAGAAACGAAGAGTGTGTAATCTGGTGCGTGACTAAATATTCGGGTGAAAGAGGATTCATTACATAGTGGTGGAGATGGAAATATGTTTATAAGATAAATTATAGTGGAAATGGCTTCACGCCAAAATCGTGATGGCACATGGTACTCTATCAAAAGAGTGTGGACAACATCAAGTAGGTGTCGAATTTTCTATTCAACTACCCCATTTTGTTGTGGGATTGAGGGGCATGACCTTTCAGATATAATGGCATTATTTTGAAATAATTCATGTAATGAATGAGATGTGTATTCACCTTGATTATCATAGCATAAGATTTTAATTTTCGATGAGGATTGGGTTTGAACATGAGCATAAAAACATTTGGATGCGGATAACACTTCATTTTGAGTGTAAAAAATATACACACGTGAAAAGTCTATAATCATCAGTAAAATTTACAAAATATTTGTAATTAGCATGCGATATAAAAGATGTCACCCCCCAAACATTGTTGTGGATGATATCAAAAGGTTGTGTTACATTTGACGTATGTGTTGGAAAAGGTAGAACTTTACTTTTCACAAGATTATAATGATTCTAATCAAAATAAATAACATTAAGAGATGGAGTACTTATATTTCCAAGAAAATTAGATTTGAGCATTTCATGAAGTACATTAGAGTTGGGATGTCCAAGACACTTATGCTACACTTGTTAATCACCAATAGTAGAATTACAAGAAACAAAGAGTAAAGGAAGAGTCGAGGATGAAAGAAATGAATAGGAAAAAGATAACCAACTTTAAGACCATTTGCGATTATCTTCCCCGAGTGTTAATCCTGCACAAGACAACCAGACCGTGAGAATTGCACTTCAAAATCATTATTGAATAATTGACCTACTGATATGAGATTACTAGTAAGGCTAGGAGAAATGAAAACATTAATCGGAGATGAAGAAATATCACTAGTTGCTATGATAGGCAGTTGATTTCTATTGGCGGTATGTATGTTGATATTCTTGGATTAATTTTTGGTATTTGTAAGGGATTGACCATTGCTTGTGATATGGTCGGAAGCCAAATAACCAAATTACCAAGATAAATAGGATTAACTTGAGAGTCCCAAGGAAGAGAGCGTTGAATGATCATTTTTTGATCCATCCCAAGGGTCATAATGAGATCAACATTAATTATGAGTATTTTGTTGGACATGTGTTGGATTAACAGAGTTGCACAGAATAGAATATTCAACTAAGGTTGTAAAATCTATTGCATTTCGATTAGATGGACTTATAGGGAACTCTTGATAATTTGTCTTTCATGTTCGCAGTATTTGCATAACTTGTTCGGACAATTTGAGGCATATTGTTCAAATGCTTGCAACAGAAACATTCAATATCATGTAAGTCACGGCTTTTTGACTTTCTTGTGCCACATATGGCACTAGAAATGTGGATGATTTCTATTCTTCAATGTTTGATTGTGTAATAAGGTGTTTCTCTTCACATACGAGATTGTTGAGATATACATCCAATGATGATACGAGGTCTCTATGTATGAGATTAGATCGGACACCTTCAAAATCTGTTCTCGGTTTCATGAGAATTCGGTCTCGTTTAGTGGTTCATGAACTGTTTGTACTAAACTTAGACCATCAGAAGTCAAGTTTGTATACATTATATCAGTGTATTTAGATCGAAGACTCATTAATTGAGAGTAAAAAATCAAGTATGGAGGGACTATCAAGTTCAAAGGTTGCTATATCGTGCTCAAGTTAAAATCGACGAGTTGTGTTGTTGTGGATATAAATTTTCTTCAAGTAATCCCGCATTGTTGTTCCAATCTTGTAAGGTTGAAGAATCAAGACAATATTGAAATCGAAAGAACTCAGGATCCAAGCCATGACTTGAGCATCTTTGACTTTCCATTTGGCATTTGCAACCTTCTCTTGGTCTTTGTCAGGGGTATGACCACACAAATCTTTTCCTTTGACAAATATTTGGTATTAGAATGCCCAAGCAGAGAAGTTTTTTCCATTTCTGCGAACGAATATAACATCGTACTTTTCGATAGACATAGAACTTGGGTAAATAAAATTATAGAAGAAAGAACCAAGATAGTGAAACTCGGACGATGGAAAAAAATGCAGACTAGGTTATTGGATCGTTCCCTAGGCTGATACCATGGGAAACATAGAACGATTAATCCAAAAAATATTCATTTTCCTGCTGGAGAATTCTCATACACACACACACACACACACACACACACACACACATATATATATATATATATATATATATATATATATATATGGTATTGAAGAATTGTCGTGAGAAGAAAGCTTTTCTCTGGAGCGTCCCCGTCTCCATCAATGTTATTTGTGATTTGCTTCCATTTTAAATATAATTTAAATCTTCCTTTCAATCTTATTGTGCCACTAAAGTGCCTTGGTTGTGAGTGCGTCGCATCAGCATAAGCTTTTAAGCAAGTTAAGCGGACATAATCAACGCAATCGACTACTAGCTGCACAGTGCGTTACTTAGCACACATATACTACAAGCGCCCCATGACATGTGTGTGAGCGTGTGTGTATACACACACACAAAATAATTACAAGCTATTGAGCTTATTTTCAGCCCACAAAACCAGTTAAACTAATTACAGAAAATCAACCACTAATTATAAGTTGTCATCAGCTAATTATTTACAATTAGTTGATTATCAGACCATTAAATCAGATAATTATTTACAATCTATCGAAGATAATTTTCAATAAATTAGGTAAACTTCCATATTAACATTTATTCACTTATTTTCGTAATTTAACCATCTAACAAATGTCTAATTGTCTTCACTACCGGCCATCTCACCATCATCTTGCGGGTCATTCGGGACATCATCCACTCCATATGTTCCACGGTCATCTATTTATCTTTCTAATTTAGCCATATAACATATGTCTAATTGTCTTCACTACCGGTTGTCTCACCATCATCTTGTGGGTGATGGGATGTGCTCATCTAGGACATCAATTCCATACGTTCCATAAGAGTGATCGTTTGAGACATATACTCGTACTTTTTATATACTTATGCTCGACCCTCAGCCCTTCCCTCCTCTCGGATATGCTCTACGACATCCTTGGACAACATATATGATTCTGGAAGATATATATAACAACTAAGTGATCCAAAATAACTGAAATTGAAGGATGGGATTATAGACTAAAATAACTATTTGTACCCTATTTTGAATTGTGTAACAAATAACAGCGAGCGAGTCGGGTTTGCAAACCCCAACCTGAATATATCTTAGTATTCGAATAGCGAGTTTAATGAGCGAGTCGGGTAACACATTAACCATATCAGTGCTTTATTTCAATTGCTAAAATCACCACCAACTCTCATTCGACACGTCAAGAACCATTTTCTGACTGTCAACACACATCATATTGTTTAAAAAAATATCATATATAATTAAATTACCTTTAATATTAGTTTTGATTGGATTAATAGTGATATGGAAATAAGAATTGGTATATTGTGAATCATAGTGAATTAAATCATGAATCACGTTAAACAAGAAATGACCGTTAACATGAAAAATCTTGAATTTTTGAAAAAAAAGAATTAACCAAGAAAAAAAACTATCGTAAAAGTGCAATTCATAGCAAACAAGCAACGTTGCACTGTATAAAATGATAGAAATTGCGCAACAAATGGCGCACACATTTTTTATTATGGTCTTAGCAAATCAAAGAAGTCTTTAGTTTCTTTCTTTTTCTTTTTTTTTTGTCTTTCCCCCTCTCTCATTTTAGCAAATATACCATACAACTGAACATTACAAAAATCACTTTGATTACTAAAGGTAAAAATCGATACCATGCATTTCTCCAAGATGGTAATAACCAAATTAAATAAAATGGGAAGAGCTGCAATCTAAATGCACCCACCAACATGTATAAACATAAACTCGAGGTATACTTTTTGCTCAAGATCTCTGATAAACATATCAATCATATTCCATATGTATATAAACAGTGTCATAACATCTAACCCAAAATTTGAGTACCTTTACAAGCACCTTAACCTTTCGTAGTCTTAGGCCTAGATCATAATCCTCACATCATCGAACAAGAATTGGGATTCTCGTCACTAAACAGTTGAGGCGCATATAGTGGTTCTGGGGGATATATATAGCAGATGGTGTCATCCTTATGATTGTGGACCTCCTCTTTCTTCTTTTCCTTGTTGTCTTGCTTCACAATTTTTGCATTTATGTTTTGCTTCACAATCGTTGCTCGCCATCCACCTCTCTTACTTATGAACTCGACAAGTTTTTGGGGGTCCATCGTCCCCTTCACCATCACCAGATTCTTCGTCATCTCTGGCTCCACAGTTTGCACCCCTACACATCATTTTCGGAATATTTTAGCGAGCAGGTTTATTATTAATTGTCACTATAGGCAAAGGATAATCTCGACAGTATCCATCACATATTGCAACAAAAGTTCATCACATACAGAACAATGACCCATTGTATTGCTCAGACTGTACTAATGTAAGAAAAAAAACATTCCTATATAATTTAAAAAATAATAATAATGATAAATTAAATTGAATGGAACTTAACTGCAATTAAACAATTCAACGACTTAACTATATATACCTTCCAAATCATGGATACAATGCTTCACATCTTTAGCACAGCCTTTACAATGCATATGAATTTTCAACACAACCTCAATCACCTTAGGCTCAGGCTGCCCACATGATCACAAGCAACATTTTCATCAACCCACCACAACAATCAGTATATATATCTAAATATAATTACAAACACCACTTATGAATAGTAATAGAGTATGTACCTCGGGTTTTTTCTCCTCCTTCACTTGTTTCTTAGGTTGCGGAGAAATCAATTTCACATGCTTCCCAGTTTTCTTCCTTAGTCTCTCTGCCACTTTGATGGGATCAGCTTTTTTCCCCTTAACTATTACCTTCTGATTGTTGGCATCAATTTCAATCCCATCAACACCTTCAGACAAAAAAAACACCCAAAACAAAAAGAAAACTCAAAACCCATAATTATATTTCTACAAGAAATCTTTTAAATCAGCTCAATATTCCACAAACCTTCAAATCCACGAAGACATTTGAGCACTTCATTTTCACAGCCTTCACAATGAATGTAAACCCCCAATATAATGATCCCATTATTCGGATTGTTTTTGTTTTTCTCATTTGGATTTTCTTTATTACTGTTTTTTGGGTGTTCACATACTTTGCTCTCTTCCGATTGATCCTGCTGCTGTTTTATCATTTTTTTTATCAATAGTAATTAAAAATAATATTGTGATTAAAAAAAACACAAAACTATCAGAACTTCAAGAGGAAAAACCCATGAAGTAAAAATCAATTTCAAAACAGAACATTAGAAATGAAGATGAGAGAGAGTGCAACAAATTACTTGTTAGCCAAGAAAAATATAGGTTGTACCTGATGCATCATATATTGGTCGTCGTCTGGGAGAAAAATAGAAAATACAAATACTGATTTTCAGAGTGAGAAAAGGCGAGCTATATATACAGGGGCAGGGCTATAACTATGTCGTCGTGCTCTGCGAGTCTGCACAAGGGGAAACACTGTCTTTTTTGTTTGTATGTGTAGTCAATATTTGTGTGATTGTGCAGACATGCAAAAAAATAATAAAAAACATTAAGTTATTTTTATTTCTTTTTTACTGGGAAAAAAATAGAAATTGTAAATACCGGGAAAAATGTAAAAATATATATTGTGTCTTTTGTGCACATGGTGCTTAAGAAATGGAGTAGTTCAATAATAGTGTGAGTTTTTAGTATTTTTGGATATGGAGGTGAAAAGAAATTGTTGAATTCAATATAGAAGATTTTGAGATTTGGGTTTTAAAGGATCATAATACAATTTGTGTTTAAATGGTGCAAAAATGTACTGTTTGGTTTGCAAATTAACTTTTTGAAGCATTGTTTATGGAGTTTCCAAAGAAAATGGATATGTGTATCATGAAGTTTAAATCAAAAATATGTTCCATCAGTCCTTTTTAGTTGCTTTACCAAACTTGAATATCCATTTCTTTATGCATAGACAATAATAATGATACGTTTAATGATCAATGGAAATATTTGGTAAATTTCAATTGTATCTTTGGTATTGTTTAATTTATAGTTACTATATTTTATCATTCGGGATGAGAAATATATTTGTTTTAATAAATTTAAAATGCAATATCCAACCACAATTGTGAATTTAACAATTGTTTTCTTTTGACATGAATATATTTTGTTTTATATTTTTCACTAAAATACAATATCCAACGACCATAGTGAATGTAACACTTTTTTCTCTTCTAATTTAAACATACTTTACTTGAAACATTCATTTAATTCCATCGATATTTTATGAAATTGGTTTTCCATAACAGTCTTCATGCTAGCACTGAAACATCAACCTCGAGGTGGATCAAATTATTTGGATTCCGGTTTAACAAAGCTACCCTCGATTTCTATTTCTTGACTATTACCCAAATTCTTATCTCCCGAATTTACAATGTGAAGAATTGATTTTATCAAGTTATTACTCATCCAAAAGAGGATATAGATAATTGTTGAAAATATTCATTTGATAAAAATATTCTCTGGTTAGTGAGAAATTGGCTTAAAGTGTCGGCTTCTTTCGAAACTATTCCAATAAAGTATATATATGCCAACAGTTGTGCAATTAAATCAATAGGTGTATGTATGTTCGTTCAATCCCATTTCGATTTAAAAAAATTATGTCCGATAATTATGTTGTTGGATTGAAACCTTTGACAACTTTTTATACATAGAATAGACAATCCCTAATGATTAATATGTTCCGAGCACACTCCACGTCTCCAAATGTATCTAAAACAAGATTTGGAGTGTTTGGAAAGGGAAATAGCGATTCCAAAGCTTATAACGAAAATCATGATCTTGTTTTTATCATGTGCTTGTGATTTTCCACTTTAATTTTTAATTTTCCATGTAAACTTGGAAGGAACTGAGTTTTGCAGCCACGGCGTATCAGATTGCAATTTTTAATTTACCTTTTTTTTTTTTTTTTTTTTTTTGGGACAAACGGAGTGAATTGTGGGAGATTGTAATTTGGGAATTGAAAGTGGGGGTGTATGCACTAAATAAGTATTTCCCCGGTCATATATTTGAAGAAAGTATTAGTAAATATAATAAAAATATGTTTTCCTATATCCACTTTTATAATTACTTAATTATTTATTTATTGTCTACCGAAATATTCGTAAAATTAATTTAAATTGAGGGAGTAGTATGATTTTATTATAATTAAATAAGAGTATTTTTGAAATACAAAAATAAATGTAGTGATAAGTCTACTATTTTAGGACACACAAAGTAGCAACTAAGTCTATCTTATTGGGACGAGTGTATATTCACCATCTCAAAAAATTAAATTTGTTTGTTATTTTGAGTGTCCAAAATTGATGATTTATTCTACATTTTCTTTTATGGGTGTCCATATTTAACTATATTAATCATACTACTCAACCTATCTACATTAACTTTACGAAGACTGTTGAGTTTTATGTCTTACTTGTTGAGTTTTTTTAAAAGTGTTCTCTTTCAATAAGCACTTTAAGACTGTTTGGTAGGAATAAAAAATAAGCTACTAATAGTTTATTTTGCCTAATAAGCTCATGTTGAGGAAAAATTTATAAGTCGTAATTTTGTCTAATAAGATCCTACTTTATTTTGAAAAATCTTTTTTTATCCTTTTAAATTGTAATAAATATTTAGCTTATAAACTTATATATTACTTTACATTTTACAAAAATATTTTTATTAGTCATATAAGTAAAATTTTATTTATTATTATAGTTATTTTTTTTATTATTTTCATGTATTCAACTTATTTTTTGAAATAATATTTTGGGAATTCTTTATTTGTTATTATAATTTATTTTTTTATTTTTTTTATTTCTCATATATTCTTTATGTATATTATTTTATATTTTCAATCATTTTTATATTGGTAAATTAAAATTCAATCATCTACTTTAATCAACTAATTTATCAGACTGTAATTTAAAATTAGCTACTAGCTATCAGTTATCAGCTGTTTAAATAAGTTCAACCAATTGAACCCTTAAAAAATACTTTTAATTATATTAATAAATATTTTATTAAATCATATGAAATAACTGTAAGTAAAGGTGTGTGGGTGTATGAAGTTATGGGTTCGCCACTCCGCGAAGCTTAACACGGGCCCATTTGGATTTAAGTTCTTTGGAATCTAAAATTATGGTATTCGGAATCTTGTGAATACTGAAAAAAATTTGTTTTAGGAATGTCAAATTATATTTTAAAAATGTATGATAATGTATATTGTATTGTGTTTAGTACTCCCACATTCAAGAAGATACGCTTGGGTGCTATTTTAAGTATTTCACAATGATAAGCTTGTTACTATAAATTTACCTTTTCATTTACATGCATAATTCTATTTAATTATATTGTAATCACACTACTCCACTTATCTTGATTAAGTTTTACGGAAAAATCGAGTAGACAATGAATAACAATTGCCATATGTGGAAAATGCAATTTTAACTATATTAATCATTTATTTTAAAATTGTGTGGAATAATCGTAAATTCATATTTTAGATACAGGTAGAGTAGTATTTAATTATTTAAATGTATTATTGATAGGATAAAAGAGATGGTTGTTTAAATATAATAGTATAAAATAAAATTAAATGTATAACTTTTTATTCGATATTAAAAATTTGAGTTTAAAAATAAACGTGGAATTTCAAATCCCAACCTTGATATTAGGAACCCTACCCTTTGAAACATGCTTTTTGACGTGGGATGATATAATTTAAATGATAAACAATCTTCATAATAACACATATTTGAAGATAAATGATATAATTTAAATTATAAACAATCTTCATAATAGCAAATATTTGAAGATAAATTTATCATCAAAACATAATTGATTATTCAACACTCAAATCAAATGTATAAACAAGTAAATGAAGCAGAAACCCTGGATAACCCTAAATACAAAAATAGACCCAACGATAGAATATTGGGCCTCAACTCTTATATAACTCCAGCAGAAAGTATGTGTGGAATTGATTCAATTTCATATTCCAATTCCTAGTATAAAAAGTAATAATTGAGAGTATAAAATTATAATGTTTTATATTAATTAGATGCAAAAGATGGCGTTTTAAATTATTTTTTATGAAGACTGTGCAAGAAATTGTATGTGTGTTTTAAAAATACTAATCACGCGCTAAATATGTGTGTTTTAATTTTTTATGATACATGTGAAATAGTCACAGTATAGTTGTTAATTGTCTTCTCTCTAGTTGTTAGTTAACTGCTAACTGTGAGTTGATTAGCTTAAAACTCTCGCTTTTGAGTTTTCTCTTTACATTTTCGCAAAAGTCATTATCCCTTTTTGGAGAATTTCATTGATGTCAAATCTTTGTAAACTATTTCTTAGTCATTTTAGAGGACTTCAAATCCAACTTGAATTAATTTGAAATTATTCCCTTAAATCTCTCTCCCTCCCCACCCAAATGGAAATCCTTCAATTCAAGTGCAACCTTATACTGTGTTTCATTTTCTCTTCAACAATAAATAATTAATATTCAAATAATATTAATAAAAAAATTATAAATAATTAATATTTAAAAAATATTAATAAAAAAAGCATACTCAGTCCAAACCAAGTTTATACTAATAGTCTTATTTTATTTTGAAGCAAAAACTTATGGGATACATACAAGCAAAAGTCAACAATGAGAATCAAGTCTCTTCCACTTATTGTCACCCTTTTTTCATCATTGATGCAGGAATACTTTGCCCATATCAAGACGAACTCCTCCAACATATTATTGGTGAATATGTTCGGAGGTGTGGTGGAGGCGATGTACACCGTGATGTACAACCGCAATGCACCAAGGGAGAGATGGGTGAGTGATAATGGTCCATATGAAATTATTTTAAAAGTAATTATTTATATTTGATATTTCTTATTTTTGTTATTGGCTTATTAAATTACGATTGTTAGACATGTAGTCTTTAGAATATGCTTATTTGTAGCAGTTTTAATAGTTACATTGTTGGCCTTCCACGGTACATCCAGACTAGTGCTTGTTAGAGCTATGTGTGTAGTATCTAGCCTACGTGTCTTCGTCACACCACTACATACCGTGGTGAGTGAAATTTAATTAATTAAGTTTATAAGACAAAAATATAAAATTAAGGATTATTTACTTTAACTGCAGTTTTATTATTTTCTTAATATTATAATAGATTCAAGTTCTTCGTGGGTCAAGTGAGGAGGTTAATAACATACCAATCAGATTGGTATGTTTCTTAACTTCGAGTGGGGACGTGTGGTAGTCTACGGTCTACTCGTACGCAACTACGTTGTTATGGTAAGTTACAAAATAATATTTTTACTTAAATATGAATAATAGTTATAATATTGCAAATGTTAGATTAATTTTTTCTTTCCGGGCCAATTTTTGTAGTTCGAGAACGGGGCTAGATTTTTATGAGTGTGTTGTAGGTGGCAACATGTGTGACCTACCGAGAACCCCGCCCATGCTACAACGATGGCGTTGGGTAGCGTCGTAGAGCTCGTTTTTAGGCACGCGTTTAGTTATATTTAGGATTTAGCTCGATCGCCATAAATATGCATGTATAAGATTGTTGTTGACTAATACATTGATTGATGACTGTTTTTGTATCTATATATTCTAATTTTATGTATCTATATTATAGTATATCCTTTAAAAAGATTGAATATTCATGTTTATTAATAATATTAAATTATAAAAACAAATTCGAAATTTAATTATAGATAAATAAATCATTCACAATTCGAAATTCTATTGTCGTTTTAGATTAAAACATTTAAACGTCTAGTCTTAAGCATAAGCTCATATGAAACCATTCTGAAAGTTTCACAAATACATATAATCACACGTACATAAATTATAAAGTTCGTAAGGTTATATTAATTATATACAAAAAAAATGTGCATATTAAAGTTTTTGTGAAGAACGTGCAGCAAATGCATGTGTATTTTAAAAAATCTTATGAATCATGAGCAAAAAATGTGCATTTTAATAACTTTAGGAAGCATTTGAAAAAATATGCTTTTTAACCTCTTGATTAGTTACATGTTATATACCATATACTAAAGTTCTCAAATAGTCACATTTTTATCTTCATTGATATAGGTATACTTCGCCTACATCAAGACGAAGTCTAAAAATATATTATTGGTGAATTTGTCCGAATAGTAGGGCGGGATGTACATCTACTATGAAGTAGTAGAGATACGGGTGAGTGATAATGGTCCATACAAAATTATTTTAAAAGTAATTATTTAAATTCGATATTTCTCAATTTTATTTCTAATATCTTTTTGGATTAAGTCTATTAGACATCAAATCTTTTGCATTTGCTTATTTGTAGCCATTTTCCTGGTATATTTCTGGCCAACGTGGTATGTCCAGACATAATAATAAACGATGTAATCGCGGTATCTAGCCTATGTCTCTGCACCACTATCCACCATGGTGAGTGCAATTTTACATAAGTTTTATAAGACAAAAATGAAGGATTATTTAATTGTAATTTAATTTTATTACTAGCATATTTATTAAAATTTTAATTGATTCAAGTTATGAGTGGGTTACGTGTGGAGGTTAAGTTATAAGCTCGGATTTTACGTACATATTATGACTTATTGATTAGGTTTCAACTACAGTTTGTATGTTTATAATGTCATTTAGATATATTTTCTATTATTTAGACGTTATTACGTATTTGATTATTTTATGTAATTTTTTTAGGATTTTGGAGTTATTTTGGACGATATGGTCATGAAGAAGTGCAAAAAGAAGCAAAAGAATAAAGATTTGGACTAAATATGATATAGAGAAGAGTCCATCGAGCCGACATGGGAGCAGGCCTATGAAGTCGCAGAGTTAATTGGGCCCATTGACTCGTTTGCGACTTGATTTGTGATCGCGAACATGTCCGCTAATGCGGGCCATCTTCACGTCAAGCATACACGACCCCATTCGCGGCCGCGAACCTTTCTGCTACTACGAGCTCTTTTCATGGCAATAATTCACAATCGTGAATCAAGTAATGAATGGACCATAAACCATTACTTATTTGGCTTTAATGCCATATTTCATCTGGGGTGGGGGGACTTATAAATGAAGCCTTAAACCATTCCAAATACATCAAGCTTCATCTTATTGAGGCATTGAGCAATTCCAATAGTGAGAGAGAGAGTTAGAGTGAAGATTTAGATGAGAATCCATACAATCAAATGATTTTATTATTCATTTTTAGTTTTTCTATGTACACAAAGTGTTCGATGAATTGCCCAGATAAACATTTGATTAGGTTTACCTAATTTTATTTTATTCTAAGGTTTGGAAACAATGAACGATTGTTATTTTGATAGTTTGATTAACCAAGTATGATCCCTTTTGCTATTTTTATGTTTGTAAATCATTGGTGCTCAATTAATTGACACCCTCTTATGCTTAATAGTTGTAATTGCTTGAAACATATATAACTTTTAGGTTTGATATATTGAGTCGAGAGACAAAATTTATCAATAGGCTTTCAAACACAAAACACTTTAATCAACAAGATCGAGAGGTTTGAGATTAGTAGTAAAGTCTTTGAAAAATTTTAAAATTTTTTGAGTTATAAATGTGATTTTAAACATACACATTGTTTTACATTTAAAATCAATGGTTTAATTGCCTTCGAGAGAAGGATTAAATTACAATTATAATTGACTTATAGTGAATTGAATCACAAATAATATTTGGTTAATTGAACAAAATGAATATTGAAAGTTTATTGTGCCCCCAAGCCCCAGAGTATCTCATTATCATTTGATTTCTCAATTACTTGGTATTTGTTATTGATTTTGGTGAATTGTGATAGTAGTTTATTGAATTATTCACTTTATGCTCGTCGTTGGTAACGACACAATCCAACCCATCTTTGATATTAGTTTAAATAAAGCTATATTTGAATAAGGGTGCAAAGAATGAAGATTTGGACTATGGCTAAGGAAGAAAAGAGTCAATTAGGCCAAACTGGAAGCAAGACCACAAGTGCACGAAGTCAACGGAACCTAGGTACTCTGTCGTGACCCCCTTCATGGTCGCGACTCAAGTCGTTACTATGGGTTGTTTGAACGAAAAATGATTGCGACCCCAGTAGCGATCGCGACTTGGGTTTTCATTAGGTAATGTTTTAACGAAAAGCGATCATGTCCCATTTCACGGTCGCGACTGGGTTAGAAACTATTAATAATATATTTGAATGCTGGAGATTTCATTATGGGCTGTGAAAAGAAGATTTTCAATAAGTCTATATACATCTTAACATCCTACATACTACCCAACATTAAAGGATAATACATTTCTATAGAATAGCTTCAAAAATTGTTAGTTAGGGAGTTGGGAGGGTGATTCGGAGAAGATACACTGGGAGTATAAAGATCGAAGGATCCACACATTCAATACGGTTTATCTTTCCTTAGTTTTTACTTATGAATGATATGTGTTTGATGAGTTGCCTACCGTATGAACATGTCTAGCTAATCTTATATATTTTGGGGTTTGGAGAAATAATGAATAGATAATGTTTTAATCTTTTTTCAAGTGAATATCATTCCATTTCTATTTTCATGTTTTGATTTCATATTGCATAAGTGATTTACGAACCTTTATTCATGTTTAATTTGTGATTTATTGAAAGCCATTTATAACTACTAGCTTGATAGGTCTTGATTTAAGAGATGAGGTTTATCAATGGGCTTTCAAACAAGAAACACTCTTATCAACAAAACTGAGAGGTTTGAGATTAATAGTAAAGTCATATGAATATTTAAAACCTTTTGAAGCTCTAAGTATGATTTCAAATGGAGACGTTGTTTCATACTTAAAATGTATGGTTTAATCACTTCGAGAGAAGGGTTAAACAATATATGTGATTGGATTATAGTGGATTGAATCACAAACAATACTTGATTGATTAAAAGGAAGAACATTGAGAATTCATTGCAATCCCAAAATCCGGAATAACCCAATCTTTTGATATTTCCTATCTTACAAATTATGTTTTATTTATGGGTAAATTATTAATTAATAATTTTATTTAGTTTATGATCATCTACGACAAAAATAACAAATCATCTTTCAAATCATTTAGATAAATCTATATTATCAAGATTATACTAGTCAATTTTAAAATAATATATGGTCCTTGTGAAATCAACCTTACTCATTTTGTACTACATCTATGTTGTATTCTTGCAGTTAAATAGAGTATAATAAACAAACAAGTTTTTATTATCACTCAACTATCGACCCACAAAGTGGGAAGCGGTCAATAACAAAGTATTATCATTATCTCCATCATGAGCATGTCATAATATGATCACCCCTGTAAAAGTCATATTTTCGAAGTGTCTTTTTGAAAAAAAAAAAAAAAAAACTTCATTCTAATCATTAAAAGGCATGTATTTTGAATAAATAAAATATAGTTTCTCATTAAGTCTTGCAATAAAAAAAAGTCCAACGAATTCAGTATGATATTAAATGCTTACATTGATCAATTCAAATATATTTTATACTACTTATTAAATCATATTCATCATTTGCTGGTGGTATAGGGTTGTCAACCGATGACTTGACCGGATATGACGCCTTCATGGTGATGCCACACAACCCCTCTTTCGCATCGACACCACGTTGCATTATGTGGAGCCTTGTTCTTCCAGTTTAGACGCCCACAAACTTTCGCTGCTCATTATATAGATCAATCAATTGTTGCCCCATATCCCATCACAACCAGACCGTGGTCTAGATTCGGGCAGAGTATCATGTGAACACTCCCTGCAATCAAGAAAAACAATATTGAGACCATTAATATTTGAGTTAATTACAAAAAATACATTGAAGTTTAGTGTATTTACAAATTTCTCAATTATCTTTCAAAGTTATAAATAAACCCTTAATATTTGTTTCTCCTCAACGAATTGCATCCTCAAGAGGGGGTGCATTTAACAGTTATTTGTAATTATAATGGATTTTTTTTGTGTAATTAATCAAAAACTACATCAAAAGTTGAACAAAATATTAGGATATGGTTTCTCAATGTTTATACATGTTCGATTCTCGAAACGCATGTCAACTTGGCTATCAAACATGCTCCAAAAGTGCTTATCGGAGGATGGATAGAGCAATTGAGGAGGTGAGGCCATCAAATAGAGATCCCAGTAAAAATTGATTGCGGAAGTTTAGTTGAGTTATAAATATTTCCAAGTCAATGGATCTAAATGGGAATATCCTAATCAAAGGAAATTAAGCATGAATTGATATATGAATCAATTATAAGAAAAAATTATAAAATCCAACAAATCTTATCCAATCCAAAAGGAGTTTATAATACTTGTAAATAGACAAAAAGAGAAATGAAAATCAGATCCTTAAAAAAAGGGTGAGGCTATATGGAGCAATTTGTTTCGAAACAATAATATTTTTACAAGGTAAGTGATATCTAATTACAATTCTAACCTTAATATAATATATAACATACACAATAGTAAGAAAATATTACATTTATATTCATATCTAACCATAAGTTTTGTTTTTAAATAACATGATATGCATGCGAAGTTTTAATATGAATTTAATATGTAATTAATAATATAAATAGATATTTTTTTAAGTGGGAAATTTTAATATTGACTAATAATAAAAATTATTTACTTACTTATGCTATATTTTTATTTTTTATATATATATGCCTAACAATTAATCAATTTTAAGTTTACAAAATTAATTTATTTTATTTTTAAATAGTTGACTCTCTCTCTCTCTCTCTCTCTCTCTCTCTCTCTCTCTCTCTCTATATATATATATATATATATATATATATATATATATATATATATATATAAAATTTAAAATATGTAGTTATATCAACTACAATATAATTATATAAATTAGGAATTATACTAAATTTAAGTTGACTTTAAATTACTATATATTGAGTTTACAATGGTCCTTTGTAAAAGTTTTAGAAATGATAAATAAACTATTAATATTTATATATTTAATAAAATATTATTATAATTATATTTTTATATTATGAAGTTATTATTTAGCATAATAACCCTCATATATAGTTTAAATTAATATAATCTCAATACAAATTGTGCTAAATTCAAAGTTATATCAATTATATATTAACAATAATAATGAATAATATAATAGTAATATTATATATATTAATGAAGATATAAATTAAATTTCTATGAAAATATACTAGAATTATTTTAAATTATTATGTTACACTTGAAGTTATATATATTATATATTTAATTAAAATATAAATTAATAATATATATAATTGAAAATAATTAATATAGTAAAGGTTATGTTACACAAGTTAACAATAAAAATGACAGATAAACTACTAATATGTAATTAAAATATAAATTTGTTTAAGTTTCTCGAGAGATGATATTTAAGTTGAGTATTATAAGTATATTTTATTTCAAATAATAAATTTTTTTCAATAATATAAGTCTTATATGTGTTTAATTTCTTTTTTCATTAATATCAACAGATAAACTATCCATTCATTAAATAGCAATCAGAGTATAATTTTTCTATGTACAAGAATATATTGTATCATTGGCATCTATTTTTGTGTCATAAGATTAGGTTATAAGTAAATAAAAAAATTTATATTCTTATTATAAATAATCATTAAATAAATTTTGTAATTAAAAACAACTCAAGAAAATCACATATTTTTAAAATAATGGAAGATAAATCTCAAAATATTTTAAAATTGTAATCAAGCCTATATTTTTTGGACGGATGGAGTTTATATTAATTTTAAAAAACTATTAAATATATTTTAAAATAAAAAAGAGCATAATTTATAAAATAATATAAAATATTTTGAAATCATATTAAGAAAAATAATATAAAAATAAAAAATAAAAAAAAAACTGATTTTCAATTAAGATAATGTGCTAATTCATTAAAACCTTATTGAATTGTATTGATTATGAAAAAAAATAATATAGGTAATAATTGGTTTTCTCATCATACAAAAAAAATCTTTTTTTGTTTTAATCAATTAGATTTTGTATATAAACTAATCCATGTCTAGTCAACTAATTCAAACATAGATTTGAAATATTAATTTCTAATAAAATATGAAATCTTTTGGATTTTTATAAATATGAAAATAAAACTATTATTAATTTGATCCAAATATTAATATATAAATTATTTATAATAATATCTAATAAAAAGTGATTAGAAATCGGTACCGCAAAAGGTAAGGAATATACAATCATTTAAAAATCTCTAAATATATAACTAACAAATATTAACGAAATTATTTAAATACTTAATAATAAATTTTAATAAATAGTTATTTGACACCGGTACAAGGTACATATATAACTAATAAATATTAACGAAATTATTTAAATACTTAATAATAAATTTTAATAAATAGTTATTTGACACCGGTACAAGGTACATATTGAGAATATGATAAATTTTGAATTTTTATAAATAAGTAATTAAAATTATTAATGAATATAATATTAACATTAAAATATAAAGTTAGTTAATAATAATAATAATAATAATTAATAAGTAGTGATTAGACATTGATATGTTGGGTTAATGTAATTTTTATGAATTTTGATGTAATTTGTAGTAATTTGCTGCTGTTCAAGTTTTTAATTCGGATGAAGAAATGGAGAAAATTATATATATATATATATATATATATATATATATATATATATATATATATATAGAGAGAGAGAGAGAGAGAGAGAGAGAGAGAGAGAGAGAGAAAATTTGGTAGGTAGAAAAATATATAATTGCTTGCTTGCCAAACCACAATTAACCTAATGTAAAAAAATAAAATAACTAAGTAAGATAGGAGCCCAATAATATAAATTGATTGTTGTAGCCCATTTTATCAAAATAGCCAAGCAGCCCATTTTAACCAAAATCGCCCAGCAACCCAACTAGCTCCCCAGTCCGGTACCCATTAACCCGACCCGTTTCCATTCCTTCCCATATCTGCTCCGATCCTTCTTTCTTACCCGAAGTGTAAAAGACTTCATCTTTTCCCCAATTCAACTCTGCTTCTTCTCCTTCTCCGCCGATCTCCTCCGTCCCGGTCCATTTAGGTTTAGCAACCATAACAATACCCCCTTGATTTTCAGATCCTTGACCGCAATGATCAAAATCCGGGAACTTTTCACCTATCCACTTCGTATCCTCCCACGAAGCCAACCTCAAATTAGGGTTTCCCCATTGCACCAAAATTTGTTCAATTTCGTCACCTTTCCCGCTTATAATGCGCCTATCCAGTACCCGGTGGGGAACAATTCTGAAAACCCCGGTCACATAAGCCTCCGGCAGATCTTCAAGAGGTGAAATTTCTAACTTTAGCTTTCGTTTTAACAGTGACACATGAACTACTGGATGTATCTTTGAATTTCCCGGTAATTCTAGATTATATGCTACCTTCCCAATTTTCTGAATTACAGGGTAGGGCCCGTAGTACCTGGAAGCCAACTTCAAGTTCTTGCGGAGGTGTAAAGAATTCTGCTTATAGGGTTGAGGTTTCAGGTAAACTTGATCCCCTACTTCAAAGCTTCTTTCTGTCCTTG
This sequence comes from Phtheirospermum japonicum, assembly GCA_014905375.1. Taxonomy (NCBI): domain Eukaryota; kingdom Viridiplantae; phylum Streptophyta; class Magnoliopsida; order Lamiales; family Orobanchaceae; genus Phtheirospermum; species Phtheirospermum japonicum. The sequence continues at coordinate 34,805 of BMAC01001292.1, read as the reverse complement.
TCTTGTCTGCATTGGTCTTCATACGGTTCTGAGCATGCATTAGATTTTCTTTTACCATTTTGAGCATGGTTTGCCTTTATAGTATAAGATCCTTAGCTTCTCCATTCATTGCATCCATATAGGGTCCTGTAGATAGGAGAGGGTGTGTGTAGCCATACAGAGCCTGGAAGGGGGTCAATTTCAGCCCTGTGTGGTAATTGGTGTTGTACCAATGTTCAGTAAGTGATAACCACTTAATCCACTCTCTGGGTGCAGCACTGGTCATGCATCTCAAGTAGTTTTCTAAGCATTGATTTAACCTCTCTGTTTGCCCATCTGTTTGAGGGTGTTATGCTGAGAATAGATTAAGTTTAACTCCTAGCAATTTGAATAAGCCCCTCCAAAATGCACTGGTGAAGACCTTATCCCTGTCTGATATGATACTCACTGGTAGACCATGCAACTTGTAGATAGTGTTTAGGAACACCTTAGCTATAGACTGAGTAGTGTAAGGGTTAGAGAGAGAGCTATGAAGTGCCCATATTTGGTGAACCTGTCAATTATTACCCAAATCACATTGTTACCCCCTGACTTTGGTAACTGATTTGTACTTTTTTGTACGCATTTTTTGTTACCTTTTTGTGTCGCATTCGCGTGTGTTTTGCTTGCATTTACGGGTTTTAGGAGTCATTTTGGACTATTTGTTAGTTTTAGGTTTTTATTGCCTTTGTGCGGGTTTTAGTCGTTTTTCGTACATTTTTACTCTTTTTCGTATTTTCGGCCGTAGGATGACCAAGCGGTCCCGCGCACGCTCGGAGCATCCCACTCGACTCGGATTGAAACGGGCAAAGCAAGAAAACACAGCGTTAATTGAGGAGCGACAACCGGCGGACGATTAGAGCGAAACGAGAAAAATGAGACGGAGCAGCCGAGCCAGTCGATCGACTGACCCCTAGTCGATCGACTGCCAGTCGATCGACAGGTGGATCGACTGGAAGGGTGAAATCGACTGGAGTCCAGTGGGTTCGGAGAATTTTTGAAAGCAGTCGATCGACTGACCCCTAGTCGATCGACTGTGACGCAGTCCAGCTCGTGATTTTATCCTATTTTGATGATCTTGCCCCTGCGTTTTTGTATAAATAAGCCAGCTTTCTCCAACCTTATCCATACCCTTCCTTGGTGGAATTTGGGGCTTGCTCCATTTCCTCCAAGCCTTTACCATGTTTTTCAAAACCCTAGCTTATAATCCCTAGTTTAGTGTAGTCTTAGTTAGCTTAGTGATTAATATAGTTTATCTTAGCTAGTTAGTAGTTAGTTAGTTYTTTTTGAAGCAATTGTTGGAGTGAGTGACACCTCCTTCATTTGTGGAGTTTGTTGTTTGAAGATTTGGAGCTTGGATTTGGAATGCAATTTGGTAGTAATCCTTCTCTTTTATGTTGTGTTATGTTTGTGTTGTTGATTTTGCTTTGGTGTTGGTTGTTTAATTTTCTAGCTTGTTGTTCTTCTTGTTCTTGCAAAACTCCATTAATGCTCTTTTCAAACTTTTTACTCTTTTTAGCCAAGKAAGCTCTTAGTCCTTAAAAGATGTATGAAGTTTTCCTCTTTGGTAATTTGTCTTGTTCAATTTAAAAGCCTTTTGACTTTGCTCAAATTCAAATGCTTTTGAATTTCCCTCCATGAATTATCTTTTAATTATGAGCTTAATTTGATGCAATTAGTTTAGTAATTAGGGGTTTAGGGTTTAGGTTCATTTAGAACCATTAATCGGTGCTTGTCGAGAATTGGGATTAACGACCTCAATACTTGATCGACATTCGGGATTGACAACCCCGAATCGTGGATTAAGTGGTCGGCGAAAACCGATTGATAGTGGAGACGAACCGAACACCCTAAACCCTCATGTTTATTGTTTCAACTAAAGTCTCCTTTTAAATTCAAGATTTAGCATAAAACTCAAATCAAACCAATGACTTAATGCTTTCTTAGGAGTAGATTAGTGTAATTTAGATTAACAAGAGATTAACTAAAACACCGACCGCCGATTATATCTATCCTCGAGAGACACGACTCGGGAAAGCTTACRGCTCTACAATCGACTCCGTACTATTGCGGAGAAGATTTCTTAGAGTGTTAAGAATTCTTCGATCAAATTTTGGCGCCGTTGTCGGGGATAGACTAAGGCAAAAGGTGTTTTTGATTATTTCTCTTGTTATCTTAGTTAGTAGTTAGTTTAATTTGTTGTTTTACTTTCTATGCTCGTAATCCTTTGTTGAGTGTTGTGTTTGCAAGGTACTCATTCGGGGAGCCCGATGCCGCCCGCCTACACTCACGACGATCAAAGGATGTCTCCGTCGCTCGATTGATCCGGCCGAGAATGGCAAACTACCGAGCTAGCTTGCCATACGACAACCCTTATATCCAAACTCCCAAATATCAAAAACCCTCACATCCAAACTCCCGAGTATCCAAATCCGTACACCACTCCCCCAAGCTTTTGGGTCCCCTCGACTTACGATGACCCGTACGCTTTGATTGGTGAAGAATGGGCCCCGTCTTTCAATTTTTCCGACCCAAGCACTTCTTATTCTCCACCGATTTCATATCCTCGTAACCCGAGCATGGATCCGTATGCACCGACTCGTGGTCTTTATGATCCAGAATTTGATGATCCATATGCTCAACTCACCCCGCCTTCATCTTACCCGAGCTTTGACTCGTATGCTCCCCAAATTCATGATTCATATTCTTGGAGTTATGACTTTTACGACCTACCCACCTCGAGTTCGTATACTCCGAACGACAACCCGTACACCTCACTTTTTCAAGATTCGTCTATGACCCAACTCCCGAACTTTGAGCCTCTCTCATCCGAGCTCATGGAGGCGATTCGACAATTGGATGAATGCCTTACTCGCATGGAGACTCAAGTAGAGAGAATTGCCAACGAAGTAGACGAGCTTAAAAGACCGTGTATTACCGAGATGCCCATCTTCGATGTGGTGGATCCCACCGTTGTTGTTGGCAATGCAACTTTTAACGGTCTTTTGAAAGAGGTGTGCACGGAGGTGGAGATAGAGGGTGAGGAGAATGGGTCAGAGATTAGCGTTACCCCTCTCGTGTTCTGTGAAGATGTTGAAGTGGAAATTGAGGGGGAGTCGCCTTTGGGGATTCCAACGGCACTTGGAATGTTGAATTCACTCGCTCTTGGTGAGAACGATGAAGTTGTGCCATTTTTTGAGGATGAGGAGTTAATCGAGCCTCTTTTGCCACCACCCGATACTTTATTGCTACTTGACCAAGTGGAGGTAGAGGAGGTAGTGGGGGATGTGTTGGATCCTACTCTCTCGGGCTCAAATACGACTAATTCTAAAGTCGAGAGAGAGGTGATGACGGTCGGGGAGACGAAGGAGTACGTCGACCCGTTTTGGGACGATCACATTTGGGTGATCGACTACTCCCTCTTCCGACCCCCGAAGCAAGCCCGCTCTTTTGTTGCTTTGACCTACCGGCTTGCTCGACTTGCCCACCTTGGTGATTTTTGTCACCCGGTGTGTCTACTCGAGAACACCAAGGCGTGTCACGATCGCCACCTCTTCTTGGATCCCGGATAGCGTCATTTGTATAAACCGTCGAGTTATAGACGTTAAAGTAGCGCTTATTGGGAGGCAACCCAATTTGTAAAAAAAAAAAAAAACAAAAATAGAAAATTTAAAAAAAAATTTTTATTCGTATTTTGTTTTTGCAACCCCCCGTTTGTTCATTTCTTGTAGGTTGCTTGCCTCAACTCCCGGAGAGGACTTATGCACGACCACGTCGGACACAAGCTCGGAGATAGGGGGCGGTTCTCTTTTCCCTTACACTTTTTAACCGCTTTATTTAGCTTAATATGCAATGAGGACATTGATAGGTTTTAAGTGTGGGGTGGTGGTTAGGGTTCGTCTTAGGATTTTTAAGTTGATGCATGCTTGCTTGTGTTAATTTGAGTAGCGTGTGTGTTATTTTTGCTTGGAACCTTGGCGAAGTGATGCGGTTTTGATGAATTGCTTAGGGAGTTTAGATTTTCGATCGGATTTAGTGTACTTAGGTAATTTGACTCGTTGGGAACTTTGTTCAACTTTAGCTTTGTGCTATCCTTGAGCTCATATAGAACTAGTGCCTCAACTAGCCTCATCGTCAAACACTCTCTATAGGATTTTATTTTGTATTTTGGAGTCGTCAATTGCTCAACGCGCTCGATCAAAAACATTGTAAGTTGCTAGTAGCAACAAGTGATCGGAGCCGTTGATTTCTCTTTGTGTATATATTGTACTTTAGTACCTTTTCTCCTTGGGTACCAAAAAAAAAAGATGATGAATAAAACAAGGATAAGATAAATCCTTGAAGTCATTAAGTAATAAAATGTGCAACTCTTGCACGTTTTCTCTTTCTCCTTCTTTTTAGATGTTATTTGTTAAAGAGAGTTGTAGACAATTGGGGCTAGTAGGGGGCCGATTAACGGTTCGACCGTGGATAGACCTTAGCCGGGGCAAGGACGAGGGGACCGACTTGGAGGGTTACCTAGTACTTTTAGGTTTCGGGAGTCGATCTAAACTTTCATTATCAAGACATCTTTGTCATCCTTTTAGCCGAACTAACGAGCACTTTAGCATACAACGCCTCAAACTAGGTTTTTGTGCATTCGATTAGGATCACCTGGGGGTAGTTTCGTAATTCTAGATTAGTATTGCTTGAGGACAAGCAATCATTCTAAGTGTGGGGTTGTTGATTTGTAATTTTTTGTACGCATTTTTTGTTACCTTTTTGTGTCGCATTCCCGTGTGTTTTGCTTTCATTTACGGGTTTTAGGAGTCGTTTTGGCCTATTTGTTAGTTTTAGGTTTTTATTGCCTTTGTGCGGTTTTTAGTCGTTTTTCGTACATTTTTACCCTTTTTCGTATTTTTGGCCGTAGGATGACCAAGCGGTCCCGCACATGCTCGGAGCATCCCACTCGACTCGGATTGGAATAAGCAAAGAAAGAAAACACAGCGTGAATTGAGGAGCGACAACCGGCGGACGATTAGAGCGAAACGAGAAAAACGAGCTGGAGCAGCCGAGCCAGTCGATCCGACAGGTGGGTCGACTGGAAGGGTGAAATCGACTGGAGTCCAGTGGGTTCGGAGAGTTTTTGAAAGCAGTCGATCGACTGACCCTAGTCGATCGACTGCTCCTCAGTCGATCGACTGAGATGCAGTCCAGCTCGTGATTTTATCCTGTTTTGGTGATTTTGCCCCTGCGTTTTTGTATAAATAAGCCCAGCTTTCTCCAACCTTATCCATCCCCCTTTCTTGGTGGAACTTGGGGCTTGCTCCATTTCCTCCAAGCCTTTACCATGCTTTTCAAAACCCTAGCTTATAATTCCTAGTTTAGTGTAGTCTTAGTTAGCTTAGTGGTTAATCTAGTTTAGCTTAGTTAGTTAGTTGTTAGTTAGTAGTTAGTTAGTTGTTTTTGAAGCAATTGTTGGAGTGAGTGACACCTCCTTCATTTGTGGAGTTTGTTGTTTGAAGATTTGGAGCTTGGATTTGGAATTCAATTTGGTAGTAATCCTTCTCTTTTATGTTGTGTTATGTTTGTGTTGTTGATTTTGCTTTGGTGTTGGTTGTTTAATTTTCTAGCTTGTTGTTCTTCTTGTTCTTGCAAAACTCCATTAATGCTCTTTTCAAACTTTTTACTCTTTTTAGCCAAGCAAGCTCTTAGTCCTTAAAAGATGTATGAAGTTTTCCTCTTTGGTAATTTGTCTTGTTCAATTTAAAAGCCTTTTGACTTTGCTCAAATTCAAATGCTTTTGAATTTCCCTCCATGAATTATCTTTTAATTATGAGCTTAATTTGATGCAATTAGTTTAGTAATTAGGGGTTTAGGGTTTAGGTTCATTTAGAACCATTAATCGGTGCTTGTCGAGAATTGGGATTAACGACCTCAATACTTGATCGACATTCGGGATTGACAACCCCGAATCGTGGATTAAGTGGTCGGCGAAAACCGATTGATAGTGGAGACGAACCGAAACACCCTAAACCCTCATGTTTATTGTTTCAACTAAAGTCTCCTTTTAAATTCAAGATTTAGCATAAAACTCAAATCAAACCAATGACTTAATGCTTTCTTAGGAGTAGATTAGTGTAATTTAGATTAACAAGAGATTAACTAAAACACCGACCGCCGATTATATCTATCCTCGAGAGACACGACTCGGGAAAGCTTACTGCTCTACAATCGACTCCGTACTATTGCGGAGAAGATTTCTTAGAGTGTTAAGAATTATTCGATCAGTAACCCTTCTACAAAGTCCATTGAGATGTGTGTCTAAGCCTGCTCAGGCATGGGCAAAAGCTGTAGCAAACCAGGATGGCCCTCATGATCTGGTTTATTCCTCATACACACATCACAAGACTGTATCATTTTAATAACATCACCCTTCATCTTAGGCCCGTAGAAAACACCCTTCAACCTCATGTAGGTTCCATTTATCCTAGAGTGACCCCCATAAGCTGACTCATGCATCACTGATAGTATTTGTCTTCTCACTGTGTCAACCTGCCCCACCACTAGCCTGCCTTATATCTGATGATTCCCCCATTGATTGTGTATTCAGGTAAGAGGGTAGGGTTTAAACTTTTGGTAGTCAATATTTTGTTGCAGAATGGGTCCCTTGCATAGGTAGGTGTCACTTCTTGTAACGAATGATGATATTTAAAATATATTGAGTTTGTAACGAATTATGTTAATAATGAAAAATAAATTACTAATATTTATATATTTAAAATATTGTTAATAATTATAATTTTAACACTGGATATATTATAAGGTTATTATATGGCAAAATAATCTTATTGTAAAATTGAATTTAATATAATTCTAATACTAAATTATGTTATTTCAAAGTTATTTCAATAAAATAATTATAAAGTTAATGTCTAATAATGGTATTTCACCGTTCATCCATATTATTATTTTTTTTTATAACCATATCCTTCATTTGCTCAAAATTTAAAATGATGAGCAATTTATAATTATATTTGTACAAACTGATGAACAAAAATATATTAATAGAATATCATGTTAAATTATAACCAAAGTCAAATCATGTAGTTTTTTTAAGAATGTGAAAACAATCAATTAAACTCAAAGACTTTTTGAATAAATTTATAAAAGAATGATTTTATTACGCTTAAGAATACTTAAAAATGTATATGGCCAATTTGATTTTCGCTCACCTAAAGCGCTTAAGCTGCCTAGCCTAATGTAACATTTGAACGATACCTTTTTTCTGATTTATTTGGACAAAAACATCTTGACATAAAACATTAATAATGAGAAATAAATAATAGATACTTTATATATTCTCAATAAAATCAAAATTAAAATATATATATTTTTAACACCTGGTATTAAAATAAATTAATGATTTATAGTAGTTATGGTAGACTGTTGGTAAGTGTTAGCTATCAATTTCGAATTAAAATAGATATTAAATGATTTTAATGTATTATATTATTTAATTAAGTTGAAAACGTATGAATATAAGTTTAGAAGTTCAATTTATACATTTTTTTCAACAATATTAATAAAAATATCTTTAAAAAATTAAAGATGAAAAATCTCAAAAATATTAATAACATGTCTTTACAAAAAATAAAAAGAATGACAAAGAAAATGAATGCATGGAGCAATCTCCAACGGAGCAATTTGCTCCAAAGCAATACGATTAAAAGAAAATGAAAGTAAATAAATGAGAGTTCAATTAGGAGAAAATCTATATGAATGAATGTTAAATTAAAAAAGAATCTGTTGTATGAATATATTTAGATATTTTAATTGTTTTCTTTAATTTGTTTTTCATAAATAAATTTTTTTATTAGATCTCTATCCATAACAATTAATAAAGGACAAACAATTAAATATAAAATTAGGAAATAATGAAGTTACCTAAAACTCCTTATTAATCATGTAAAATTATATTTTTATTTCTATTATTTCGGAACAAATTGCTCCGTGTAGACTTATTGAGGAAAAAAGAAAAGAATTTATCAAGATAAGACCTAAAAACACACACACATACAAACTGAATCCAGGATATCATGGAACATACAAAACATTTTAATGCAATAACAACCCTACATAACTCGCATGTTTTGTTGTTTAGATAATTTCTGACATCACAAAATAGGACTCAGGGTTAGACCCGTTCGCCGAATTCATTGGTAAACATAAGGCAAAGTTGTAACTTGTGAAGATAAGACATGAAACTATAGTTTTGGAGAGAGAGAAAAATGAACTGGACAAACACTAAACCAAATCGTTATAAAAATTAGGTGATTTTCTATTATTATCTCAAAAATAAAATTCAAAACAAAAGAAGACTAACAATGCAAAACTATAGTACATATCAATTCCTGTTATAATTGATTCTTTTTTACTTGTTTTACGTTAGCACCATCACCAATAATTGCTTCTTTTTTTTTAAATCAACAAATGGACCGAATCATTTCACTTTATTATAACAATAACAAAATAATATAATACCATAAAATTGTAAGGCAAATAATAATTGATTCACTTCTCGTAATTTTTATAACCCATAAAAGCATACTGTTACACAATTAAACAAAACTATATATGCTAAAAACATGGAACCCGTAATTTAACTTGCAATGCAATTATCAAGCTGAAAGCATATCAACCCTTTTTTGATCTTTTTTTCCCCAAAACAATGATAGACTAATCCTAATAATATAATTTATTTCAACTATTAATTTTTTTTTTTATTCTTTAAAGAATACTCCCAAAATGCTACTAATAAAACAATGAGAATCTAAACCTAATAATTATATAACTTCTTTCAACTATCAATTTGCAAAACATAACTTATTACTCATTAAAATTTGCAAAATATAACTTATTACCCATTAAAATGAGAACTTGCAAAATCTATAATAAAGCTCGAGGCTTGTCCATCTACATAAACAAGCATAAAAGAATATTAAACACACAACAAAAATACCAACTGGGTGGGTGCGATTATTCTGTAGAGACGGGAGCTGTATAATCGAAATTTTAAAGTAAAACAATATAAGTGAACAAATTAATTGTTATAGTGACAACTATAATCAAATCCAAAAATATATTGCTTGATTTGAATCGAAAAAGCGCAGAACAATAACCCCAAAAAAGAAAACTCGCTCTATTTGAATCGAAATTCGTTGGGAACCCTTGCATTCGCCTCCATTCGCGCTTGAGGAAATTACCACCTACCCCACCCCCTGTCTCTTATACACATCTAGATGTGTATAAGAGACAGGCTACTCAGGAGTTTAAACGCTCTAGAGTGGTATTTTT
>BMAC01001291.1:228055-283612 GCA_014905375.1 Phtheirospermum japonicum | reverse complement strand
ATGTAATATTTTATAAATGTGAAGGCGATCTTGAAATGATTTTCGTGACAAATATAGCTCTGCGTGATTGATTTTATTTACCAGACAAAAACATTATTAAAATTCAGTTAAGCATCCACTCGCAAGCAAAGGTGGGTAAAACAAGAATTCAGGTTCAGGATTAGGCTTAGGCATTATAATTTGCCTTAATTCACCAAAAACAGACTACAAACACACTAAAACCCTTAACAGCAACTGATTCTAAAGTTAACTACATCATGAACACACTAAGGACTTAAAACAAATACATACTGAATCAATATTCATACTTCAGTTATTGGATCCAATATCGGCAGATGCGTTTCCAATCAATTGCTAGCTCAGAAAACTCTAATTGGGCACCCAATTGCATTTAAGGACAAAACAAACTCATACACAGGTATTGCCGGAATAATCATGCATCGATAAGGGTATTGCTGCACTCTCCCATCGTCTAGTATTAATTTAGCCGTGGCTACAGAAGCTGACTCACAGGAACAACAAATACCCATTTTGGCTTTTCTCTATCTTTTTTTTTTTAGTTTAATTTTTCGCTTTTTATGTTGAACAAATGGCGGGATGGGATAATTCAGATTTCATTGACAGTTTGAACGTCTAAATTGGAAGCTAGGTTAGAATGATCAAATGCAAAGAAAAATCTATGTTTTGGCAGAATGCAACTTCATATTTATCAATATTTTGTTTTCAAACTATTTTATAAGCTTAATTACCTTTGTCCTCCTGTCGCAATCAGTAAAGCGATCTCCCCCGGCCGCTGGGCCTTGAAAAGAATGTGCCTGAGCTTGACCTGCAAGGATCAGACCTCTACTGTAAGTTCAACTCTTCTAAAGGAACTATATATTATTCTGTGATAATTTTTTGGAGTACATGCCAAAACAAAAATTGCCTCTTTCAATCATATGAATAGTCAATTCTGTAAAACCATACAATAAAATTGCAAAAAACTGGAGAGCTAGGCCAAAATATCAATCAAATTAAGACATTAATTGAATATCCCTCAATTCATTAATCAGTGAATAATTTTCTCAAATAATAATGAAATAATCGAACACTCATCAAATCCAAGCATCAACAAGAAACCCACCAGCTAGAACATAGAACACAACACGATTAAACACTCACCAGTCACAAAACGGTGGAGAAGAAGCGGGACGCTCCGATTTCGCCAATTTCAGGTGTTGGTTATATTTGCCCTAATTAGGGTTTTTATAAGGAATTCGATTAGGTCGAGAGCTGAGGGGTTGATGTTAGATGTTATGGTGGCGGACGACGGAGAGATTTACAGGGTAAGAAATGACGGCGCGCGGGGCTGAGAATGGGATGGACGGAGTTGTGAAGCAAGGCTGAGCAAGCGGAGACTTACGGGGAGAGAGAATACTGAGATGTATATTGGGGACGCGATTAAAAGCCTGATATTATTATTTATTTTATTTAATAATTTTTTAATACAATTTACCACGTCGGCTTTAAAAAACCCGACGAGCGAACTAGCATATCACGTCGGTTTTAAAATACCCGACGAGAACGTATCGCATATAACGTCGGTTTATTCAGAAACCGACGTTGAATACATTCCACGTCGGTTTTCGTAAAACCGACGTTAATAAGCCGACGTGAAAAGCCAGTTTTGTAGTAGTGTTGCTTGTATGTATATATATATACATGTTAGATTGTCGTACATGTTGGACGTGGTCTATTGTTTCTTGTTATTCTTGTTGTTGTTTAGAATTCCCATCTAAGTTTTTAAAGTTCTTTTAAATCAATATATTAGTGCTTTGAAGAATATATGACAATGTTTTGCCTATTTCTATTATTTCCTTAATTTAAATAAAAAGAAAGAGGAAAAAAACTGGTAGTGTTGCTGTATAATAAAAATAGTGCTTTCAAATGTGAAGAGGTGCTTTGTATTGTAGGCGTTTCCTAATTAATTTCATAATACCTTCTTGATCAATTATGTATATACGTATGCTAGAATTTGTGATAAAGAGAATTAGTTTTCAGCACTTTAGTGTTGTGAAGGATGTTTAATTAATATGATCCCATTTGTATTGTTATGTGAAGTTGACTAATTATAATTTACGTGATTTTTGTAAGTGCTTCATTATAGTGGTGCTTTTAAATGTTATCAATAGTGCTTTTTTGTTGAAAGTGTTTCTCATTCTGTACATATTACATAATTGAGCTAATATGCAAACTTTGTATTACTTGCAGTATGTTTGACTTGCTATGTGCACCAAATTGATGTGATTGACTTGCTAATAAATCAACATAATGATACCCCAAGGAACTTCACTTCTATTATGTTCACTTTTTTTCATGGTCATTTTGGTTTATTGAAACATTAATGTGTATTTCGATATTTGATATCCTAATGATATATAAATATCGTTTGTTTACTTCCAAGTTTCTTATTTAGTTGTTTATGTTCTCATCAATGACTTACAAAAAAAGAAAAAAAAAATAATTCAAAAATGCACCCAAATAAAGTTTTTTAAAGCATTATATCAAATTCATAAAAGTATTAATTATCGTTAAATTATCAAAAACACCCAATATAAGTAATTTATCAGGTCATCTATAACCAAAGAATTATAAGTTTCAGTTTATCATCACATCATTAATTGAGAACTCTTGCACACGTTCAAAAAATAAAGAAAACACCATAATTACAATTCTCATACGACCCCTTGTAGGATTTATATGATAAATTATTAGGAAAAGTAATATAAAAAACACTCACCCTTATTTAATATTAATAAATTACAAAAAACAAACACAAAAACACTACATATTATAAAAAAAATAATATAAAAATCAACACTAAACATCCGGAAGAAAAAAAAATGTTTGTAAGGAGTTTGACAGTATGAATCTCCTTGCAAAAGCAGCTGATTTGCCGATATATTATTTATCTTTGTTAGATAATTCCTCATCATTGTGTTTTTTTACAAACACGTTGAAGTAGTTTATTGTTGTGCTTTATCTCCTTCTCGGCATTAACTTTACGATACTGCCAGTGCCCTTTGTTATAAAAAGGGCCAAGGCAACACACTTACATCAATGAGAAAAGATTAAGCATACAAATCATCAATCAGCTTACGCTTGGCGCACACACACCACTATTCCATTGCTATTGTCTCCATAATGAAATATGACGCTCTCTTTTTAAATGACTAAAAATATTATTTATGTTCTCACACACATCACTATTTTTACTATGAAGCACGGTCTCCTTCTCGCCCTCTTTATTGCAATACACCAATTTAAGTTGAATAGTTTCGTCACAAAACCTTTTCTCTGCCCCAAGACGAATATCAAAATATCACTTGGACGCATTTTCTATCGAATTGAATACCTTCTTCTAACAACTTAAATTCTTGTCACATTGAAACCTCGACAAAAAAGTCATTGTTATCATCACAATCATTGTTGCCTATAAAAAGGCACCGTTACCAAAGTAGTAATAATAATAATAATAAAATCAAACTCCATGAGTGTTAGAAAGTATGATTTTTTTTAACTAACTTAACCTTTTGTATTTAGAAAGAGAAAAAACATGTTCAACAATTAAAGATAAATTGTAAACCAGATTAATTTTTTATAAAGCTTCGATTCTTGACAAAAACTAAAGAATAGACCCTTCTCCTTACTACTATTCCACATCCCATGACACCCAAAATCTTTTCATATTTCTCTTCATAAATATCATAATAAGATTTCAAAATCATCCCCAAAAAAAAAAAAAAAAAAAAAAAAAAAAAAAAAAAACAAACTATGCCACAAAGAATAACATCATTGCTTCATTACTCATCTAGAAATACTTTTTTTCATTCCCTACTGCTTTAAAAGTCTTTAATTATTACATTGTCGTCTCAACCAACACCATCGCACCATTACCAGCACTCACAACACCCCTGAATAACTGAACCAAATACAAGAACTTTGAACGACACCAAAAATCAAATGACTAATTGATTTTAAAAAAAAAAAAAAAAGCGCACAAGAAAAAAAAAAAAGACCTGAGAACAAATATCTTACCTAGTGATTATATTATTTGCACACCAAAGGCGGATTGAATTGAGACTAAAGTACGAAGACAAAAAAAAAAAAAAACTCTCTGGTGTGAAGCAATAGTGAAAGAAGAAACTGAGAAAAGGGATAAAATCATTGTGATTTATGAAGAGATCTTAACTGCAAAATAAGTAAAATACTAACTTACTTCTTATGATTGAACTCATCAGCCCTGGGATGAGACTTATTATTGGTCTAGATTTAAGGCCTAGGTTCATATTTGAACTCAATCATATATATATATGTATATATATATTCTTATTCTTTTTGAGACTGGAAAGCTTAAGTACAACTCCCCATGAGCTTCAATTGCGCTTAGAGTTCCTCTTAGAGAGAGAGGGTTAAGTTCAAATGAGAACCCTTCCCTGTGTGATGAGAACTTGGAACCAACACTATCTATTGAATCTAAATAGATGGAGATGATTACTTCTATTATTTTTATTTATTTAACTCAATAATATATATTAATAATTAATAATATGTAATTCTAATTAAGAAGTAAAGTATTCTTATTTTTTCAGAAAAATGATGCTAATATTTAGTCATCTACGCTGCTAGTATCATTCGAAATTTTAAAACTAATAATGATTATTTTCCTTATCTCATATGCCATATGTATCTTAAACTATAGATAAGGCGAAATGATTAATTTGATATATTTTTCATTCAAAATGAATAAAAAGTAAGTTATGATGTTTTAAATATTTGAATATTTTTTTTAAAAAAATTGAATTCAACCACGTGACATTGAATTTTAAACTAAATTTGAGTGTTTTTTTTAAGAATCGTAGTGCTTTTACAATGCATTTTCATTACTTACCTCAATACTATTTTTATAAATTAACGAAGTTTATCACATTAATTGTTATCTATACATATTATTTGATCTAAAGGTTTTGATTGATTCTTTAGTTCTAACAAAGGTAAGGTTCTCACTGAACTCAACCCTATACATATATATAGACACACACAATAGTATGTAGGGGTGGCAATCTGAGGCACGGCACGATCGACCGACACGAACACGGCACGAAAAAATATGGTTTGGGCTGACCTTTATCGAATTCGGGTCTTATCGCGCTGGCACGATAAGGCACGTTACGGATTGATAACGGGCTAAACCGATAAACATGATAAGGCAAGATAAGACACGATAATATTTTAATTTCCCCTTTTTATATTCATTTACTCATTGTTTATATTTGTAATTTTTTATTTATAATTAGTACATTTGTCATATTATAATTTTAAATGTATTTGATAATTTTATAAGGGACTTTTACGGTGCCTTCACGGCACCATTCCCACTTAGTGGGGTGCATTTACAACCATTAGATTAATTTTAGGTTTTCTAAATTAAGAGATTTATGGTTGTAAATGCAGGGGGATTGGAGGAACGGTGCCCTCAAAGGCACCGTAGAGTTTTCCAATTCTATAAATATTTATTATATTTATTAAGAAAATGTATTCTATTGATTAAAGGACCTAATATGCTTAACGGGTTGCATTAAATAATTTCAGTATTTTTACTTATCGTGCCTATCGTATCATGCCGTGCTTTTCGTATTTTTATCGTGTCGTGTTCAGGTTAGATTATATGCCCGATAAACTTATCGCGCCGTATTCGTGCCTATACTTATCGTGTCGTGCCTTATCGTGCCAGCCCGATAAGAGCCCAACACGATTGATTTGCCACCCCTAATGGTATGTACACTTAAATGTAATAGTGAACGATACACGCACAATAAAACTTATTAGAACATCACAACCCTGATTAAAATTAAAACAATAAATAATATATAGCAAATTAGATAATAAATATATCAATACTATGACATCATCACACACATTAATCACTCAAGTTTAATATTTATAAGAAATTTCTTGGTTTTTACATCAGAATATATTCTTACATGATATTATTCATATTAATGGGAGCAATTTGGTACTATTATGGGAAAATTATTTTTTTAATCCATTATACTGTCCATTTTTCAAAAAAGGATCGTGATATTGTTCGGTATCAAAACACCTACACTATATTGGTAAAATTATCAGAAAAGGTACAAAATTATCGCGATCGGTCTTCTTGGCTGACTTGGCTTGATTAATTACTTTCTTATCATTTTTTTTAGTTTTAAACATTAAATTGATGGAAAGAAATATGGGAAAGAATTTTATTTCGATCAATTATATTGGCCACATTTCAAAAAAGGTACGTAATATCGACCATCGTCAAATCACGTCTACTAGGTTGACCAACTGATCAAAAAAAGGTCCGGAAAGGAATTTGGTTTAGATTCTTGCTGACGTGGTGTGATTTTATATTTTCTTATCATTTTTCAGTAGTTATAAACATTATAAACTATTTTCCCTTCCTTTTCTTTTCCACTTTTCTTTTTTTTTTCTTTAATAAAATTTAAGTCAATAATGTATTAATAAAAATTGAGATAAATATAAAAATATAAAATAAATATTAAGAAATTATAAAATAAATGTAGAAATTTATATTTAGAAAAATTGATTATTATAAAAAAAAATTAACTAATGCAATTAAAGATAAATATAAAAATATTTAAAATAAATGATAAAAAGTTATAAATTTTTATATGAAAAAATAAAAAAAAATTCGTATAAATATCTATATATTTTTATAATCTTTTAAGATTCATTTTTTGTTTTTTTTTATTTATTTTGTATTTTATTACTTTTTCTTGATTAAGATCTTATTAATAATAAAAAATCATATAAATTTATATATTTATTTATAGTTTCTTAAAATCTATTATATATTTTTATATTTATCACTGATATTTTTAGATTTTTAAATATGAATTTTATTAATTTGATTCAAGGAAAAGTGCCTTTAATTTGATATTTAGAATCAAAGAAAAATGATAATAAAATGTAAAATAATGCCATGTCAGAGAAATGCACCGATCAAACTTTCTTGAATTTTTTTTTTTTTGAATGAATTGGTCAACTTAACTGATGTGGTTTGACGATTGCCAATATATCGTATTTTTTAAAACAACTTAGCATATGCTTGAAAAGAAAAATAAAAAAAGGGTAGGTCTTGGATGAGACCGGTCTCATAGCATGAGACCACTTTTTTTACCAAATTTATTAATTGATCCACCCAACCCATCCGAACCGCCCCAACCCATCCATTTAATAAATTTAAAAAATATATTAATTTTCTATCACGCACAACAAGTGTGCTCCACCCACCTTTGGACTCCGGCTGCCACTACCAATTGTCGGTGTAATCGTCGATATTTTTTTACAAATCTTATATCGTTGTAATCGTCTCGTCTCCCTCGTTCTAATTTCTCAATTGGATTTATAATCTAATGCTCCAATCATCGTAGATCTTATGTCAAAATTACAAATTCATCAATTTTAACATCCAATTTACAGCGATTCACCTGACGGAATTTCGATAAAAAAAAGTATCACAAGATCGAGTAATTGTCTCGCTCCGCTCTACAAAACTGGAGATTCAACCAAAAAAGAAAAAATTCGCCGGAAAAGAAAAAGAATTTGCCCAGTTTTAAGTATTACAAAATTAGTTAAAAGTATCATAAATTCAAGTAAATTATCACAAAATTGAGTAAAAGTAATACATGTTATATTTTATATTTTTATATTTTTTTTACAAAAATCAAAATATTATAAAAATGTTGTTAAATTATTATGAAATATAATTAAAATATTACATATTCTATAATTTAATTTCTTTTACTTAATTAAAAGTATTAAAAAAATTTGATCGTGTATCACAAAATTTATTAAAAGTATCGCATATTTTTTAATACTTGTACATTGTACTACATTTTGTAATAAATGTGTTCTGTGATACTTTTAATATCTTTTCTGATACTTTTAATATATTTTTTAATATTTGACCAGATATTGTAAAAAATCATACTACTTTTGTGATACACAAATAAGTGTGTTATGTAATACTTTTAATATCTTTTCTGATACTTTTAATATATTTTGTGATACTTGATCAGATATTGTAAAAATTCATACTACTTCTGTGATACAAAAATAAGTGTGTTTTGTGATACTTTTAATATATTTTCTGATACTTTTAATATATTTTGTGATACTTGATCAGATATTGTAAAAATTCATACTACTTTTGTGATACAAAAATAAGTGTGTTCTATGATACTTTTAATACTTTTAATTACATTTGTAATACTCTGAATTATTTATTTTAAAAAATTATACGTATATAGAAATCAGGTATCAAAAATTATGTGATACTTTATTTTTTGTGATAATTGAACAATTTTTTGTGATAATTCAACACCTCACCATCCAAAATCTGCATATAACATATGCAGATTGATAAAATCATTTTCAAAAGCCACATTAATACAAAATAAATTTAATAAACATCTCAACACCTGCACACACCACATCACCGGCGACACACATGCACACACATATCAACACGCACACTATAGCCCAAAATCACAATTTTTGAGAGAGAGAGGGAGAAAGCGAGACGAAAGAAAGAAGAAAAGAGAAAAATAAAAAAAGCCTACCTTCGTCGGTGTTGATTTCAGCACCGATTTAAAAATATAAATTAGGAAATCATAGATTGCAACGCGAGTAGTTGAACGGTGATTTCCGATCCGAAATTGGCCCGATAATCATCGTAGATGTAGGGTCAAAGTTAACAATTCACAAAGTTCCTTTGATCTACGAAGATCGAAACATCGAATCGTAAATTTGATTTCAAATTTAGTACGAGAGAATCGAGACGATTTAAATGATATATTTTTTGATAAACTTTGTCTTCAGACAACAGTCACCGTCGATGAATGCGAGAGAGAAATCGTGATGGGAGGAGGGCGGCTGGAGGCTAGGCGTTTTTTTTCTTTTTGATAGTTAGGGTTAGGGGATAGGTGGGTGGACGGGCGGGTTGGACAAATGAACATGATAAAAAATGATCTTATACTATAAGACCGGTCTCAACTAAATATTTGCCATAAAAAAAATCACGATAATGCTCTTTTTGACTATGTTCGTTTGTGATCAACCAAATCATGATCACTGTTGAATAGTGTAATTCTCCCTTGCGGAGGCTTTCTCATTCATTTAATATATATAGGATTTACAACCTAATCAAGAGATAACCTAAATTACACAAGATATATATTTTTACAGAATATTCACAAGATAATATAAACCTATTATCTATCACACCCCCGCAGTCGAAGCGGGAGGAGGTCGAACGCTGAGACTGTCTCTGAAATCCAGGAATAGTTGGCGAGGTAACCCTTTTGTGAAAATATCTGCATACTGGTATGAAGATGGAACATGTAAGACCTTGATCTCACCAAGAGCGACCCTATCGCGTACAAAATGAATGTCCATCTCAATGTGTTTGGTACGTTGGTGTTGTACTGGATTGGAAGACAAGTAAATGGCGGAGATATTATCACAATAAACCAAGGATGCCCATCGAATAGGGCAATGTAACTCGAGAAGTAGATTTCGGAGCCAACATAACTCAGAAACAACATTAGCGACACCTCTATATTCTGCTTCGGCACTTGATTTGGACAGAGTAGCTTGTCATTTTGCAGACCATGAGACCAGATTATCACCCAAATAAACACAGTACCCCGAAGTGGAACACTGTTTTTCCGGGCATCCGCCCCAATCGGCATCTGTGTAAGAAACAAGTCTCGTTGGAGTAGAACGGTATAAGTGAAGTCCATGATCGGAAGTGCCTTTGATAAATCTGATAATACGCTTAAGAGCGTTAAAATGAGGTTCCCTGGGAGCGTGCATGAATAGACAGATCTGCTGAACGGCATAAGCAATGTCAGGTCTGGTAAAAGTAAGGTACTGGAGTGCACCTGCAAGGCTCTTCTAAAGAGAGGGATCCTGCATTGGCTCACCAACGTGAGCACTAAGCTTCGACTTAGTGTCGACCGGAGTGACAATGGGTTTGCAGTTGTCCATCCTTGCCCTGTGAATAATTTCCTCAGCATACTTGTTCTGACAAAGAAACATGGAGTTCTTTGTTCTGGTTACAGAAATTCCCAAAAAATAACTCAACTTCCCCAGATCAGTCATCGAGAATTCGAACTTAAGAAGAGCAATAATATCACATTTGAGTGTTCAGAGGAAGCTGTAAGAACAATGTCATCAACATATAGCAAGAGATATGCAACATTAGCACCATGTCGCAAAATAAAGAGCGAATTATCACTTTTTCTGCAAACAAAACCAATCCGCAATAGAAAGTTAGCAAATCTTTGATACCAAGCCCGAGGGGCCTGTTTAAGACCATAAAGAGATTTGCGAAGCCGACACACATGAGTGGGAGCATTGGGATTTACAAATCCCGGTGGTTAATGCATAAATACGGTCTCTTTGAGGTCACTATGAATGAACGCATTTTTGACATCTAACTGATGAATAGGCCAGTCTCTACCCAAAGCAATGCTCAAAACAGTACGAATAGTCACCGGTTTCACCACGGGACTAAAAGTCTCATCAAAATCCACACCAACCTGTTGAGACTTGCCATTCACAACAATTCTTGCTTTATGTCTCTCCAAGTCACCATTTTCCCTGTATTTGTGATTAAATAACCACATACATCGAATAATATTGACCCCTTCTGGTCTTGGAACAAGATCCCAAGTATGCTGTTTATTAAGAGCAGTAAATTCCTCATTCATGGCGGCATTCCAATTATGATCAGGCATGGCAGTTTTCGGATTTTTAGGCAATGGTGAAAAATTGTGAACCGTCACATGAGTTTGATATTTTGGATTGGGCTTGAATATCCCACACTTGGCACGTGTGGCCATGGAGTGCGATGGATGAGGAATGGGCCGAGTCTGTGGAGTTTGTTGGACCGGGGTTGGTGAGGGAAGTAAGCCAAACTGGATAGTTGGGCTGGTGGGAGACACGGGTGGGCTGGTGGTGGAATTTAGGGGAGAAGACAGGGGGGTCCGCAGGCCTATACCACGGCTCACCTGCGGACTAGTCTGCTGGGCAGAGTTAGGAGTGTGGGCTGGATTTTGTGGTTCTGCCGTTTGGATTGGTCCGTGGGTTAGTAGGGGAGTGTGGGCTGGATTGATCAAGGGGTTGAGGGCATCGACTGTCGTTGAAACCAGAAAATCATAATCTGTTGCTTTGAACGATTGAAGATTGAAAAAGGGAAATTGGTCTTCGACGAAAGTAACATGACGTGAAATTATGATTTTATTAGATGACAAATCATAACACAGGTAACCCCGATGATTAGATGGAAACCCCAAGAAGACACACGGCTTGGACCTAGGAGCAAGCTTATTAGGCGCGGTGGCACTAATATTTGGGTAACATAGGCAACCAGAAATACGAAGGTGATCGTATGAAGGGACTCTACGATATAGGACTTCGGTTGGAGACCTATTTTGAATGGTTGTGGAAGGGAGAATATACAGAATATAGGCAACCATGCAAATGGAGTAAACCCAAAAAGATGGAGGGAGAGAGGCATGAAAAAGAATGGTACGAGACATGTTATTGATGGTCCGGATAATTCTTTTGGCTTTGCCATTTTAAGAAGAAGTGTTTGGGCAAGAGAAACGGAAAACCATGCCATTTTCCGCACAGAATTTATGAAAAGGAGATTTGTCGAATTCACGACCATTGTCACTTTGAAATGTTTTTATGTCCTTTTCAAATTGAGTTCTAACATATGCTCGAAACTGTAGGAAAATATCATAGACTTGAGATTTTTATTTGAGGGGATAAATCCATAAGTAATGAGAGAAATCACCAAGCAACACAAGATAATATTTATGTCCCAATTTGCTAGAAATAGGCGATGTCCATAAATCCGCATGAATAATATCAAACGGTGAAAAAGTAACAGAAGTAMATGGCTTAAAGGGTAGCCGTACATGTTTACCTAATGGACAAGAATAGCAAAAATGAGAGCTATCTCTCTTATTACATTGAATAAAATTGTTTTTCCTAAGAAAATCAAAAATAGGTTCTCCCGGGTGTCCAAGTCTATGATGCCAAGTTGAAGGAGAAATCGCAGCTAAGGATAGACGACTATTGCCAAGAGTAGCGGAAGACTGTGAGAAATGATATAACTCCCCACACTATTGCACCTCACTAGAGTTGTCCCCGTAGGAAGGTCCTTCACAGAAAAACCGAAAGGATCAAACTCAACAGACAAAGAATTATCACAAGTAAATTTCCTAACAGAAATTAAAATTTTAATTATGTTAGGGACATATAGGACGTTTTTGAGGTGGAAAGAGGGGTTAGGTGGGGGGGGGGGGGGGGGGGGGGGTTAGAATTGCCATAACCATAAATCGGAATGCGTTTGCCATCACCAACCAAAATATATTGAGGAAAACTCAAATTAAACAGGTTGAAAATATACCCGAATCATGAGTCATGTGAGAAGTCGCCCCGGTGTCCATATACCATCCATTGTCTGGAGGTTGAAGGCTCATAGAACTGTAAGCTTGACCGAATTCCGTGGGAGTCATGGGTGGGCCATAGCTGGACTGAGAAGGGGCCGCATAGTAGGCCTGATTTTGTGTCGGACGAGGCCCAAAACGGATTGTTGCTGCTGTCCACGAAATTGGGGAGCTGGGCCGGTTGGATATGGACAGGGTGGTGAAGCCCACTGTCCATATTGTTGCTGTGGCCAGCCAAAATTGTTCCCCCATTGAGGGGCCTGCTGCTGTTGGGTCATCTATTGCGGCCCAGAGGTCTGCTGATTGCCAAAGCCACCTCGTCCTTTCCCACGGCCTTTGCTGCCGTTCTTATTGCTGTTGCTGCCACGACCTCTGCCGCGGCCACCGCCATGTCCCCCACCGGTGCGCTGCTGGTCGGCGGTTGGTTGTTGCTGCGACGGAGAGATGGTGGTCGACGATTGGGAATATTGGGCAATAAAGAGCTTGGTGCCCATGCTCTTCCTGCTTGGTCTTCCTTGTTTCCTCCAAGATAAACATGGAACGAGCCTTGTTAAAGTTGGGTGTAGGCTCGGTTTGAGAGATCAATGCAGCGACGGTGTCGTACTTTCCCTCTGGAAGGCCCGCAATCAGTTGAAGTACCATCTTTCTATCGGAGACCGGATTATCAACGTTGCTCAATTGATCGGCAAGAAGCTTGAGGTGCATACAATAWRCAGACATATTAGCGAAATTTTCCAGCTTTGWGGTGCTGAARTGTTCCTCCAAATACACTGCCCGTGTGTGTTTGTTATCATGGAAAATTTCCTTGAGACGGTTCCACAATTCGAGGGCCGTAGCACCCGGTTTCATGATGGTGTGGACAAGGTCCCTGGATATGGTTCCATAAATCCAATTTTTCACAATAGCATCTAGGCGCTTCCATGTTGCATCATCGACGTCCGACGGACGAGAAACCTGTCAATATGATCAAGCACGTTGTAGGCACACACTTGAATCTGGAAAAGCTCGGACCAAGTAGCATAATGGGCCTCCTCTTGGTCTACGGTGACAGTCATAAAGTTTCTGATGTTTGTGGCGGTATAAGCCGGATGGAAGTTGTTAGAGGAGGAGGGGGGGGAAGGAGTAGCATCATCACCGGCCATTGAAGGAAAGGAAACGGCTGTGACGGCTAGGTGGTGGGTTCTAGGATTGTGTAGGATTTTGTGTGAGAAAAGAGGAAGAAAACCCTAGTAGAAATCTGATACCATGTTGAATAGTGTAATTCTCCCTTGCGGAGGCTTTCTCATTCATTTAATATATATATGAATTACAACCTAATCAACAGATAACCTAAATTACACGAGATATATATTTTACAAAATATTCACAAGATAATATAAACTTATTATCTATCAATCACTATCAATTTGCTATCCCTTTAAACACATATTACGAAGCTTTTTCTGCACCAAAATCAGCGTTCCCCCAACCAAAAAAAAAAAAAAGTTCCTCCAATATATCTATTTTCTATTTCGCCGATTAAATAATTGATAAATATACATAATATTGTTTAATCTAGAAAAAGAAACATATTGAATATGCAGCGCAAATTAATGAGCTATCCGCTGTTCATGCGGGCAAATAAAAAAATAAAAAATAATAATAATCCTATTCTATATTGTTTTCAGCTACTGTCTGAAACCATAATTAATTAATTACATAATTAATTTTAATAAAAATAAATAGAAATTAGACAAGCATAAGCTGGAGAGTGGACAGTCACTAGATCTGCTCGTGCGGTCACTGATTAATTTCCAGAGCATGAATTATTTCGTGGCCCCCAAGCAGACCACATTGTCTGCCCACTGACAAATTACATATTCTTACATAAAATAATAATATACGTATAAGGATTTGAATTTAATTTCATGCAAGTTGTTGATATTATTTGGTGGAGAAGATGTTAATGAGATATAAATAAAAGCTTATACCTTTAATATTTCAAGAGCCAATGCCTCAAAGAAGACGCGGCAAATGGGATTGATCAACTACAATATAATATGATTTGTCCAAATTTTGATTTTCTTTGCAATTGAGATACACGTAGTGTTAGTAACAATTTTTGCAAAACAAAACAAGGAATCCAAGCATATCATATTCACAATTCTCCATGGTTTAGTTCTCTTCATCCGATAATATAAATTCGATTCGTACGACCGCTTCTTTCACAGGATACAACAGAGACAATCGAATTTTATTTCGACGAAAGGAAAAGAAATATTTTTTGTGGAAAAGAAGATGAGAGTTCGAATTTAGTGTGTTTAGAATTGTGAAAATGTCCCATTATGTATAACAACTATATAAAAGCCTTTCAACTCACCAAAGATCGAATATAAAGTAATTTCGGAAAAATATTATAAAATTAGCAAAATCTCATTTTGATGAGGCATTCATTTACACGTGTTGTGTTCACAAACAAGTCCATGGTTCTTAAAAAGAAGATGAGAGCTCGAATTTTGTGTGTTCTGAACTATAGAAATGCCCCACTATTTATAGTTGCATGAAGAGCCTCTCAACTCACCAAAGAGCAGTAAATTTGAATATTAAGGTTGTTGGAACTCTTCAATTACAAATCTTAAAAGACAGTCAAATTGCAGTTACAAAGTTCAAATTTAAATTAAGCAGTTAGGTTGGAAAGTAAAATTTGAAAAATAAAATAAAATAAGCTAAACTTGGGCTTGATTTCGATCCGACATTCATTTACGCAGGTTGCACGCACACAATTTCACTGGTGGAAAAAAGTTGATTGGTGGCGGTTCAAAGAGAAACCGCCGTAAAAAGTGAAAAGGCAGCGCTTATTAGCAAAGAACCGCTGCTTATGAAAGTAAAAAAAATAAAAAATATCATTCGGGTGGCGGTTCTATAAWATAACCGCCACCAATAATGAAATCGGGCAGCGCTTATTTGGAAAAGCGCTGCCAATAAAAAAAAAAGGGGATGGCGCAGTTATTTTTAGACGCGCTTCCAAAAAAAAGACATTGCTCACGATCGTCAATGGAGCTCCTAAACTAATTCCCTTTTCGATTAGATCCCCTTGCCGATCTTAATCAGATGAAAAACTTAATCCCTATTCGAAAACTTTCGTTTGTCTTGATTTACAATCGTGAATGGGTTCTCTGGGTTCGTGAGAAACCTAATCAAAAAACCTTTCTTTTATCAACGGCTTCTTCCCCAATCCCCAATGTTCTGCTTTTGCAGGTTGTGGTTGTTCAGAATGTTCCGACGAGTTTAGGGTTTAGGGTCATCTTCAATTAATTACTCACGTGATTGTTTCGCCAACTGGAAAGTAATGTATACTTCTTGTTTTTTAAAATATAATTTAAATTTTCAATTTTTTTTCCGGATGATTGGAATCCTATCATTCGTTTCTTGGAGAATATATGGGTTTTTTTAGATTTTAATCGCGTCGCTGAAGGTTGAAGATGAGTTCATCATTTACATATAAAACTCCACTTGATGTTTATGCGTGTTACCTGAAATTACAGTACCCAGGTTGTGAAGGATGAACTCGTTTTCTTCCTTTTTTGCAAAGCGTTAATACTAAGTTAGGTCTTTTGATTGCAAACTGAATCAGCACAAACATTCTCTATTTTAGGGTTCGTTAATCGAGCCTGATATTGAATATATGGTTTGTTGTTTGAGAAATCTTGCTATTAATTGTCTCAGATAAAAAGATTCTCGCTCTTGAAGGCGGACATAAGGAATATTTGAATCGAGACTAGGCAGGATAAATTTTCAAGATGAATCTTATCTTCTCTCAAATCCTCCCCTGAAGATAAAGATTAGAGAAATAATCATTTTCTTCTTGAAAGGTTACATCCTTGGACACAAAATATTTTTTCGAAGGTGGGTGGTAACACTAATACCTTTTTGAGTGTAGGAATACTCGACAAAAACACATTTTAGAGCTCTAGGACTTCCCCATTTTTCAGAATTTTTTGTTGTAGATTCGTGTGCAGCTCGGCTACCCCATCTCGCTGTTCGATTTTTGCTGGATAATTGGATAAGCACTACTCTCGTGCTCGGCCCTCTTGTTGGCACCTACTCATAAGCTTTTTCTTGAATATGTTTGTCTACTTTGCTGTTCGATTTTTGTTTGTTTATCTTCCTCCTGACTGGAATTTCCGGGTGAATACTGAGGTATGTTTTGGAGAAATGAACATTTTCGCAAGGGGCTTTATGAAGAAAAATATTTGAGGTATGATAACAATCTTTAGTGCGCAATTCCACTTGTGGTTCTTCGATTTATTTTCAATTAAAGCATAGATAGTGAGAGAATCAAGGCGATCAATTGATACTTGTTCATAATTTAGCATATTTAATGCACCTTTATTTATGGGATAATTCCCATATAGTACACTTTGATCGATATTAATTCCCAAATAATCATTTAAATTCTTCTCATCTCATTTAAACCAAATACATCCCATTAGATCAAATACTACAATTAAATTATCAAAAATACCCCTTCACCTAAAAACCATATAAACACACACACTACATCATATTCCTAAAACTTGTTCGAGAACTAGGGTATCACTTTTTATTTCCKAAGCCGTTAGTTGGAGACGAKAATRTTACATTCTTCTTCAAACATCGTCTCACCAGATTTTCTGCTTTTCCGCTCGTATACCTTAGTTTAATTTCCCCACTAATCTGTAGTTTAGGTGGAGTTGGTTTCTTATATATATTTTTTCATTTTTTGTGAAAACTCCCTCGATCCGCAACATGATGGCTAGCAAATATCAGATCCGTGGGATTGTTGGCGGCGTGGTGACGAGAATATCTATCTAAAGTTTGGTGGCAAGTGGGGTTTTAGATCTGATCTCCTCGGCAGCGCAGTATGGTGTTTCTGGAACTGTGGTCGGGTTTCTTTTTTTAGCGATTGCTTTTGACTATTGGACTTGATTTTATTTTTGTTGGGATATTGTGAGATGAGTTTCTTGTCAAATGCTGGAAAGAAAAATAGAGTTCTCTTCCGCATGGTCGCCGCACATTTGATGAGGAAGACAACTTGTTGGGAACACATTTTATTATTGGTTTTGGGCTCACGGGCTTGTATAATAGGTTAGGCTTTTAAATATGGAATCCTAATTGTTAGTATAAAATTGGTTTTGGGCTCACGGGCTTTGAATTTGTAGTGTAGGATCTACGAATTAAGTATGGAATCCTAATTGTTAGTATAAAATTTATCTTATTATAATAAAATAATTTAGTATGTAATTTGATGTAGTATGGAATTATATTTMTAAATGATATAATATYGYATTTTACAATATAGTATGGYATTTAATAAATGTAGTATGAAATTCACGATGTAGTATATAATTTCTCAATGTAGTATATAATTTCTAAATGTAGTATAGAATTATGATTGTCCAAAATTGGTGAGTAGTATGAAATTAATTTCTTAGTATAATAAATGTAGTATATAATTTCTACATGTAGTATGCATTTTTTTTATGTATTATAGAATTATAATTGTCCAAGATTGGTGTTTAATATGAAATTTGGTTAATATGAAATTAATATATAATATTATGAATTTTTGGATGGATTAAACTTGAAAGAAAAAAGAAAAGAAAAATTAAAATTATATTTTGAATTAAGTGGGAAGTGTGGAATTCGACCATGGATAGTATAAAACTAATATGAGTTTTATTTGAAAAAACTGGAAGAAAGAAAAAGAAAATTGAAAAATAAAATAAAATTGGATAGTAAGGGTAAACTTGTACACTTATGTATTAAGTTTGACTAAATAGGAGATTAAATGAGTAAATGAGAAATTAATATTTTCAATGGATTATTTGGGAAAGAATGTTTCCCTTTAGGACTATATGGGAATTGCCCCATATAGTGTTCGCAAGGGGCTTTATGAAGAAAAATATTTGAGGTATGATAACAATCTTTAATGCGCAATTCCACTTGTGGTTCTGCGATTTCTTTTCAATTAAAGCATAGATAGTGAGAGAATCAATGCGATCAATTGATACTTGTTCATAATTTAGCATATTTAATGCACCTTTATTTATTTCCTTGGCAAATTTTTTTATAAAGCAGCAAGTTAACTTCCTTCAGCACTCGATCGTTTTTTTTTCAACCTCGGAACTCTCTAAATTGTTGCCATGTTAAGGGAGAAAAGCTATATATTATCTTTGAGAGTGTTTGTTGTATATTTGCTGGTTAAGTACATGAGAAAAAATGTAGACCATTAATCTACCACACATATATTGAGGTCCAATATTATGAGTTTGGTCTAACGAGTAGCAAGACAAGTAAGCCAAGGGTCTTTGGTAGGAATGTAAAATATTAATATAAACGAGTATCATTGAAGAATTGTTGGGGAGTTTTTTAAATCTTATAGTTTATGAATTATAAAGTTCATGCGCGCATGTATATATAATGGTCTGGTTTTCTGAACTTTGGTTAATATTCTCAATTAATCATTTCTATTGATGTATATAGAATCGACCTGCCTTTTTTCCCCCTTCCCTATATCCGTTTCTGTTTGCCCTTTCACTCTATTTTATCATATACGCTTGCGAAAAAGAATTACTTTTTTAATGAACATATATTAAGTTCCAGGAAAAAGGATAAACATACAATTTTCTCTTTTATTATTCTATATTTATTTTCTAAGCATTTCAATTACCTCTTAAAACTCATGCACATGAGTGTGTAACTCATGATAGGTGCAAATGTTCAATGTATCGAACAGATCACCGCCTATACCAGAAACATTATCTGCTGAAGGGAAGGATTTTCTTCAACGGTGCTTTCAGAGACGACCCGAGGATCGACCCTTGGCCGTTAAGCTGCTCGAGCATCCTTTCATTCGAATCTCACGAGATCAGATTGTTGCTGCCGGTTTTGTGCAAGAATATTCCGGGATGAAACTACATGTGAGTTTGCAAACAGTAATTTCCTACAAGTTTAGTCTAATTATTAAATAACACACTTATCTTTTAAAATTCTTGTGAGACCCACCACCCCCGAGGGTACCCTTTTGCAAGGCATAAGCAAATGTCAGTATTTGTAACTAACCCTTCCTATAATTTGACTCGATTAGAAATTATTTACAAGCAAGAAAATTTGTYTTTTTTCAGYATGTAGAGGGTACGAGTGACTGGACACGACGAAATAAGGACGTGATGCCAATTTCATCGGTCAACAGGATCCAACAAGGAAAATCGCCGCTACTCAATGGGTGAGTTTTTCTGCCATGTTTACTTAGTAAACATGGCAGTGGCAYGCGGTGTAGAGGCGGATAGGGGAATGGGGAAAGATGCACCGACCGCAGCGAGTAAGCTGGGTGAAGATTTTTACAAGGTTATGCTTCACGAGGAGCCCTTTAAGTCGGCTACGGTAAAAATTGAACACCTTTATTGTTCTTCTAATTACTTGCATGCTTATAAGGTGTTTAATGATGTGACGATTTTGCCTCTCGAAAAAAATAACAATTATTGTCATTAAATTGGTTGCCAATAAAATATTGAAATAGTAAGAGAGTTGGACAAAATTTGACCAATAAGAAATTATTGGATTAGAATTGCACAAATCCAAAACTTATGGGGCTAAATTGTGAAAAAAAAAACGAACAAATGAGACTAAAATCTGCATCTTTCCATACAAGAAAAATATATGTGATTCTTTTTCTTGGTATATATATAGGTGAGGTCTATCTTGAAGTCTTACCGATGGGTGCCTTTTGTGCCGGTTTCTCTGGATAGTTCGATGTTGAGCGTCATGTTGCTGCTTTCGAAGTACAGGCTTCGGAACGTGCCCGTGATTCAGGCTGGGAAACCAACCATCAAAAACTTCATAACTCAATCTGCGGTTGTACAAGGTCTTCAGCAATGTAAAGGAAGGGACTGGTTCGATTCCATCTCGCGCCAACCTTTGGCCGAGCTCGGGCTTCCCTTCATTTCTCGGGATCAGGTAAAAGAGAAAATATACCAGTTTTTTTGTTTTAAGGTTATTATAACGAATCATTTGGACATTGTTGACGGATTATTAATATGCTTGGAGCTGGTGTAGGTTGTAAGTGTTCAGGACAATGAATTGATTTTGGAAGCGTTCAAGAAAATGAAAGATGATTGGGTGGTTGTATTTTTTATTTTTTATTTTTGTAAATGGGCTAAACTTTCGAGGTAGTTTTTGTAATTTATTCTTTAATTGTAATTTCTACTCGTTTTCTGATTATGCAGGTTCTCATTCCGATTTTGTCTTCACAGTTGGAATCGTCTGGTAGTGCTAAGTACATGTTCAAGATCAAAGTTTGTTTGTTCTCGTTTCGTACGTCTCTTATGGTAACGCCACAACCTCCATCAAGTTTTACATGTTAATGCATGTACTCAACTTTGCAAAAATTGTAATTAATATATTTATCTCTCTGTATTTGGGATTAGGTAAAAGGCAATAAAGTTTATAGGCATCATTCTGATTTGTCCAGAATAAAGAAAATGATAAGGAAATTTTTGTTGTGGGCATTAGTTGATGGAGACGAAAATATGTAATTTATTTCTTATGCTGCTGTTTTTTTTTCATGTTATTCTGAACCCTGATGGCTAATAATGATATACTGACTGGTGAATCGTGACCAAGAGTCACTAGTATGGAATTATTTTTTGGATTTTAATTTTGTTTTTGTTTATGAAAATTAAATTGTTGGGTTTTTCTGCAAATAAATAAATAAATAATCATATTTTTGTATTTATGTATTTATAGGTTGGGATGATAATAGGCAAAATAGAATGGACATTTAATTATTTTTTTTATTATTATTCGGAATTTTGATGGGTTATATACAAACCGATGTTAATGTTCTCTGTGTCAACGACATCGGTTTCTTAAGAAACTGATGTTATTGATCAGTATTATTGGCAGCGCTTCTTAGCTAAGAAGCGCTGCCCGGTTTCTATTTTTAGCAGCGGTTCTTAGCTAAGAGCCGATGCCAATAATAGTTTTGGTAGCGCTTCTTAGCTAAGAAGCGCTACCCGGTTTCGTTTTTGGCAACGGTTCTTGGCTAAGAACTGATGCCAAAAACTAATTATTGGTAGCGGTTCTTAGAACCGCCGCCCGTTTTTTTACTTAAAGCGTTGCTACTATAAGAGGCGGTTCATAACCGCCCCCAAAGGCTATTTTGAACCGCCTCTAATCGCCTTTTTTACACTAGTGTTTAATGGTTCGAATCACGAATCGAACCATGATTTTTGCCCCCTGCACGAACACGTGGAGTGAGCTTTCTTCCCATACTAAAGTACCCCTTACAAATAAGGAGACTCTATATAAACTAGCTCAATCTTTTTTTTCTTTTTCGATGTAGGAAAAACCCACTTCAAAGGAAGAAAACTAGTTCTATAGTCACACTTTACACCTTAATATTTTTATCTTCACAAAAATCATTTTGAATAAATAAATATATCATTTCGATGTTCTCATAACATAGAATACGATTCTGCAATCACATAACATTCGATAAATGAGGTATAAGGAAAATTATACCTAAAACTTACACAATTCCCTTTGGATTTTAACTCATTTTTCCAGCAATCCCACTCATGAAAGAAATCGACCTGCATTAGATAGGTAGACGTTACCCTTTGAACCTTCACTTGTATAAGTGCATGTATTTTTACTAACTGACAAGATTATGCTATGTATTTGAATTGTTCTGTCATTTTTATAAACAATCATATACTTCACACATGATTCTTCCTAACATTTTTAGTTCTGATGGTTATTTTCATTAATGGTCCTGAATATACGTCACGTCAAGTTCTGGGAGATGATCTAAGAATTGATCCTCATACAATTCTCTTCGAAGCGGCCCAATTTCTCTCTCGCATTGGTAATTTTTTATTAGAAGTAGACTACTCTATCTTGCTCAATCTCCCACGCAAAAATCATTAAAAACCAAATACTTATCATTTCTCCATAAATTTTATTGTTTAAAGAATGTGCAAGGAATAATTCCCGCATAGTGTTGCTAAGAGTCTTCTTAACAATAAAGTTGTGTCATTGAACCTAGATCTTGGGGTCTCCAGTCAACAAAGTGGGGTTTCTATTGTATCAACTTATTTATCTACAGGTTTTAGTCCCATCCCTCTTGTTGGTTTTGCAACCAACTCTCTAATAAACCTTTTGTTAGCGGACCCGCAAGGTTAGCCTTTAACTTCACCTACTCAATAGAGATACTCCTAGTTGAGAGTAATTTTCTAATGGTATTATATATTCGACGAATATGTCTAAACTTACCATTATATGTTTTTACTCTTTACCCTACCGATTGCTGATTAACTATCGCAAAGAATACCTTATCGGCATAGGCTTAGGCCATCTTGGAATAAATTCTAAGAATTGGCATAACCATTTGGCCTCTTTATTTGTCTAAAGCTAGAAATTCTCACTCCATACTTGATTTGGCTATTATTGTTTGCTTAGAATAATTTAATGTACTAGTTCAAAAAACACATTCTTAGAACGGGTGTACAACACATTTTAGAACGATTATTCATTCCAGAAGTCCTAGAAAGTTCAAATTAGAATTTTTTTTTTTTACCCATTTTAAATACTCGTATTTTGGGTCTGATACCCGTTGAACCGTTCTATAAGGAGGGTTTCTAAAACGGGTTTTCAAATGTCCCTTCTCAAAAGTATGAGTTCTAGATGGGTCTTCCTGAACCCGTTCTAGAAAGTTGTTTTTAAGAATTTCATAAACCCGATAGAGAAGTGTGGTTTTTTGGATAAGTTTTTTGTAAACTCGTTCTAGAAAATGTGGTTTTTAGAATGGTCTTGGTAAACCCATTTTAGAAAGGAGTAAGAATTTTTTTTTTTTTTAAGCTGAATTTGAAAATTGAAGCCAATACACCAATACCATTAATACTAAATATGTTTGAATACTCAAGAAAATCATGATATTTATTATTAATGAACAATTAATGTGCCTTTGTTCCGCATAAAAATCCAAGTAATGAACATATAATTAAACAATAATGAAAACAAGGAAATCTCATTTTCGTTAGAAGCGTGGGTAAAAAAGCAAAATCTAAGGAAATCAAGTTGTCATGAACTAAAATGAACCATCTGCAAAAGCGTTTCCTCTATTGATCCTCCACTTAGATATCAGTCATCTTTCAGCGCTTCTTCATCAATCTCCTCATATGCTTCTTCTTCCACTGTAAAAAAGGATGAAAATAATTAACTGAAGAAAAAAAAGGTTAAATATAATTACAATCCGCATTAAGAATCTTCATACTACATACCAAAATCTAAATTAGAAAAATAACAATAATTATATAACTTTTTTATCACTTACACTGATAAAATGATTTGATCTGCAATGTTTCATATAATTTAGCAGATGCAAAATTAAAAGTGCAGTTTGAATTATAATTCTATTAACACCTAAACTAAGTATCTCATTTGTTCCAAAAGTATCACAACTGAAATAACAGCTTAAGCAGTCTTAACAAGTAAATAATACATTTTCTATAAATTTTATTTCTAAAAATATGAGTCTTTTGCAACTTTCGGCAAACAAATATAGGCCAAAAAATATATCAGAAGTACACGTAATTGGACATTAAGAGAGCATTATCATTGTATATCAATCCATATTCAAGGAAAAAAAATAGACTCTACTGAGCAAAGATTTGAAGAATGAATGAGAGTCTACCGAGCAAAGCAATAAACATAAGAAAAACATAAGAAAATATGGAAGAAGACTTGTAATAAAGATAACAGTTAGAGATGCTATTAACATGTATCTAAGAAATAATTAAAATTTAATTAACACCAATAATTTTCTAACTAGATAATAATTAATTACTGAAAGAAAGTAAAGAACCCATATTTGGGCAAATATTTGGTATTCAATTTTTCTGCGATTTCATTCAATCATATTTTGATAATTACATCAGGGAATGTCGCCACTATTTATAGTAAATATAACCCTAAAATATGTGGCTAAGATTGTTACAGTACACTTCTGCAGATCGTGTGGTCACTATTGCTACAGTACATCCTAACAGCTGGATGTACTAGATTAGGGCTGACATCATCAGCTGACGTTGGGTAGGTTGTCCTCATCTAAGGCCCATTGCTAGTAGTACGTGCGACCTCTGGGCGACCTCTTGTACGACCTGAGAGGTCGCCAACCTTGCGACCTGGCACTGCACTCATCTTTATGTCGTCAACCTTGCGACATGGCACTGCACTCATCTTCAGGTCGTCAAGCATTATATGACCAGGCGAGCTGAACTTATCAGGTCACTCTCTATTATCCCCCCTCAATTCGAGTGCGGCGATAGGAAGAACAGAGAGCTTGTTTCGGAGCCGAACAAATAATTGATGAGATAGCGGTTTGGTGAAGACATCGGCAGTCTAATCAATAGAAGGGACAAACCGAACCTGCAGCGAATTGTTCGCAATGAGGTCGCGAAAAAAGTGAAGATCTAATTCAAAGTGATTCGACCCAGATTGTAGGAACAACAGGAAGAGTGACCTGAAGCTCGTGTAGCAAGGATCGAATCCAAGATATTTCAGCAGTAGCATGAGCAAGACTGTGATATTCAGCCTCGGTGCTGGACCTCGAAACAGAGGTCTGCTTCTTACAACATCAAGAGACAATATTGCTACCGAGAAAAATACAAAAACCAGTGATGGATTTTCTGTCATCCGGATCACCAACCCAGTCGGAGTTTGAAAAACCTGTCAGAGTAAATAATGAGGTTTTACTGTAGGTGAAGCCATAAGAAGTGGTACCAGCAAAATATCGCAGAATTCTCTTGACAGCTCGCTAGTGTGTGCTGAGATGACAGTGCATATATTGACACACTTTGTTGACACTGTAAGAAATATCAGGTCGAGTAATTGTGATATACTGAAGAGCTCTAATAATACTCCTGTAAAAGGTTGGATTAACAGTGGGTTCCCCTTGGGAATTAGAGAGGACAGGAGAGACAACCATCGGTGTAGGGGTGGCTTTAGCTCCAGCCATACCTGCTTTTTCAAGAAGAGTTAAAATGTACTTGCCTTGATTCAAATGTAGACCCTGAGCGGTGTGCGAGACCTCAATGCCAAGGAAATGATGCATTTCACCTAGATTCTTTAATGAGAAGGCTGAATCAAGGTGATTAATAAGCCGTGAAATTCCGACCTTGTCGCTGCCTATGACAAGGATGTCGTCAACATACACTAAAACCCAGATGCAGCCTGAGGAAGTGTTGGAGTAAAAGAGAGAGCTATCATCCCGGGAAGCAAGGAAACCAAAACCAATAAGAACAGCTCGCAATTTTCCAAACCAAGCACGAGGAGCCTGTTTAAACCCGTAGATCGCTTTTGATAATTTGCACACCTGAAGATTGGTACCCTCCTATTCAAAACCAGGTGGTTGAGCCATGAAGATTTTCCCGTCCAGCTCGCCATGCAGAAAGGCATTATTGACATCCAATTGTTTGACTGACCAATGACATTTGACATCAACAGAGAGCACAACCCGAATAGTTGCATCTTTAACAACCGGGCTGAAAGTGTCAGAAAAAATCAAAACCGGGCACCTGACTGTATCCTTTGGCGACCAATCTGGCTTTATAGCGAGCAACAATTCCATCAGCATTAGTTCTTTAGTTTGAACACCCACTTGCAACCAATCAATGACTTTTCCGGAGGTAGCTCAGAGAGAGACCATGTCTGGTTCTTAAGGAGAGCTGCATACTCTTCACACATAGCCGCTTTCCACTTGGGATGCATTAAAGCTTCAACATATGAGGAGGGCTCCCTGAAATCGAGAAGCTGCGCACTGAGTACCTTGGGCTTGTAAATTCCTGCCTTATCTCGTGTGACCATGTGGTGTTTACCTTTAAGAGGGTTAGTACGAGGAACAGAGGGAAAATGAGAAGCATGTGGAGAGCTCAGTATTGGTAATTCAACAATAAGAGGAATAGTAGAGGGACTGGATTGACTGGAGGATAGTGGGATTGGTTGATGGGGAGAACTGTGAGATTGGAACATTTGAGGTGGTGGTGAGGTCACACAGTATGGATTCTAGGGAACCTGTATGAGAGGAGGCGGACCAAGTATGGAGGGCTGAATATGAGACTGTGGTGAGGTTGTATGTGGTTGTGTGGAGGTTTGCATGTGGTTGTGTAGAGGTCGCAAAAGACTCTGGTGAGGTCGTTGGCAGATGTGACGAGGTCGCATGTGGTATAAGAGATGGAGGACCAAGAATTGATGGTTGAAAATTGGACCAGGAGTGAGGTTTTGAGTTTTTAGAGAAGGGAAATTTGAGCTCGTCAAAGATCATATCTCTGGTGATTATAACTTTGTTATCTGGCAGTAGGACTTTGAAACCCTTATAGTGTTCACTGTAACCAAGAAAGGTATTAGGTAGCGACTGTTTTGCATGTAATTGTTGTGTTTTTCTTAGTTTTTATAGTTAGGGTTTAGCATTGTTTTTAGTCATTTTGAGTCATTCTCGTTAGGTTTTTGGTCATTRCCCCGTTTGTAGTATTGAAACATGATATATGCGTTTCTTGATGARGAGCCATGGGTTTTGAATCTAAATTCGTATGTTGTAGGTGGCATGAGGTTTTGGACCGAAGCTAAAAGTTGTTACGGAGCGAGTCGAGGTGTTGAAACTCAAGAAACCGTGCTAAAAAGATGAAAATCGAGCCAAGTCGACTGCCCGGACGACTGCCCGATAAACTGCCCAGACTGCCCCCAGTCGATCGACTGCCATCCAGGAAATTGACTGACCATCAGAGAGCGCTGCAATTTGGCGAGGCAGTCGATCGACTGACCCTGAGGAAATCGACTGCGGCCATCAAAAATCGACTGATCGACAGAGAGTTGCGTTGCTCTCTGAAAAGCAGTTTAGTCGATCGACTGGGAGTCCGGGAATTAAAGCGTTTTGACGAGCTTGCCCCTGCTAAATCACTATATAAACCCTCCACTTGGCTTGAGGAAGGATCCACTCATTCCCCAACTCTTGCATGAGCCCTGGGATTAATTTTCTCTTCATTTTTCCTCTAGATCTACTTTCTCTCTCTTAGGTTTTAGATTTAATCTTCAAGCAATTCCTTGGGTTTGTAAGCTCAAGATGAATCRAAATACTCCTTTGGATTAGCACTTTCATTGTAATTCAAGTTTTGGGATTCTCCATTTAATTTTAGTAAGCTTTCCTTTTAATTTCAATCTTTGTTTTTCATTTCAATGCTTGTTCTTCAATTATGCTTTCTGTCGTAGCTACTTGATTTCATGATGGAACTTGTGAATTGACTATGGATTCTAGTTGAGTGACACACCTAGGGTATAGATCGGGTCTTTGATCATCATGACTTTGAGTTTTACTTATGCTTTATTTTGAATTAAATTTCCATGCATGGTTTTAAATTGAATTCTAGATCTACTCTTCGTTTCTCGTTATTTTTCCGGAAGATTTAAACTTTTACGTCAACTTTCATTGCTCTTTACTTTGATACTTTCAATTTTTACCAATTTGCATTATTTGAGTTTTCATGCATGGTTGTACTTTATGCATGCATGGTAGTACTTGATGAAACAATGCTTGTTTTTTCTTATTTTTATTAATTGCTTGCGTTTTCAATTTGGGCATACGCCCGAGGCATCCGACCAACTTGTCATTTTAATTTCTAGTTTAGTTTGATATTTTTAATTGCATTATTTTCGGTTTTCTTTCATCTCTTGAGCTTGAAACACGTTGAAACTTGCAAATGGATTGAAGTCCGATAATACCAAGTCATGAACTCGTTGAATTTATTTCAACACCACAAAAACTGTAACTTCAGCGACCTGAACTGAAGCTTGTGTTTATTGAGTGGTCTAAGATGAGGGTAACAGAGACATCCAAAGGGTTTAAGATGAGTGTAGCTGGAAACTTGATTTAGTAGGAGCTGATGAGGACTTTTGTACTGAGTGGTTTTAGAAGGTAATCGATTTATGAGATAGACAGCAGTGGTAAAGGCATCATCCCAGTATTTGATAAGTAGATGAGAGTGAGAGAAGAGAGAAAGACCTTTTTCAACAATGTGTCTACGTTTTCTTTCGGCAAGGCCATTTTGTTGAGGTGTGTAGGGACAAGAGATTCTGTGGTGTATCCCTGAGGAGTGAAACAGGTTTGTAAGGGCTATAAATTCTCCTCCTCCATCACTTTGTACCGATTTGATTTTAGAATGAACGCTGAGTAAGAATAAGATTTTGCAGATGAGTGAAGGTAGCGAACACATCATTTATGCTTCAACAGATAGATCCAAGTATATCGAGTATAGTGATCAATAAAGTAAACATAGTAAGAGAATCCATCCGAGGATTTGACAGGAGTAGGACCCCATACATCTGTATGTACAAGATCAAAGGGTTTTGTATATTCAGTTCCTGAAGGAGAAAAGGGTATCTTATGACTTTTACCCTGAACACAAGCACAACAAGTAGAAAAGGTAATTTTATTATTATTAGAAATGGAGAGATTACAATTTTTGAGAACTTTTTGTAATATATTATTGGCAGGATGCCCTAATCTAAGGTGCCATAACTATAAATTTGCTTCTTTATTCGAGTCACTGGACTCAGTGATAAAGATACTAGGGTCTTGTCTCGTGAAAGGGGTAGATGGGGTAGATGGCGAGCTGGAGGTGTTAACGAGCTGGATGTCAAATTTGTAAAGGCCATTCCTAAGAGAGCCTCGGAGAAGAATTTGATGTGTAACCTGGTCCTTTACATAGCAAGAAGTAGGATGAAATTCAAAGTAAGCAAAGTTATCTTTAGCAAATCGAGAGACACTAATGAGGTTCTTAGTGATTTGCGGAACATGAAGAAGTTTTTTGAGTAAAAAGGATTTGTTGCTGGAATGAAACTGAGAATTACCAATTTGAGAAATACACAAACCTGATCCATTCCCAACTTGAACCTTGTTGTTTCCTTGGAATTCTGAGGCGATATTGAGATTAGCAAGGTCATTTATGACATGATTAGAGGCTCCAGAGTCTGCATACCATCTCGCATCGCTGCCTGAAACAGACATCAGTGATAAGGCAGAGGGATCAATGCACCGAGTCACAGGATAGGCGGAGTAGGAGCTCGCTGAAGTGTTAAAGCTGTTCTGTGCATTGGACTGTGCGGTGTAGGCAGTATCAAATCGATAATAGCACTTGTCATCATAGTGGTTAGAGTAACCACAGATTTGACAAGGCGACCTGTTTCCTGGTCTGAAACCTCTTCCACCTTGTCCTCTGTAGTTGTTGTTCCTTCCTCTGCCACCTCTTTCAGGGTGGCGACCTCTTCCTCTGTTTGCTCCTGCACTAGTCCAGGTATCCTTTTTCTGACCAGAGAACTGATTTTTGATGTTGATAGTAGGGCTTGATCCTTCTGTGTTGATGAAGTTGGATGCATTTTCAGCTTCCAGTCTGGTCTCAAAACTTAATAACATAGGTAGAATGTTCCTGAGGGTGAGTGAGTCACTCCGAGATGTAGCTGATACCACCACCGGGTCAAAATCTCCTCTAAGTCTAGTGAGAACATGCATTGCTTGGTCTTCTTCTGAAACTGGTTGACCATCTAAAGCTAGCATGTCGCAACAAGTTTTGACTTTGTTAACATATTCTCTGATGCTCATGGTTCCTTTCTTGATAGAGGAGAGCTGCATCTTGTACTTCATTTTCCTAGCTGCAATTTGATTGGAAAAGTTAGCCTCCAGAGTTTGCCATATTTCTATTGAAGATGCAAGACCAACCATCATGGTGAGTAGATTTTAAGAAAGAGAGGAGAGAAGCCAGGATGCTAACAACTGATCTTGCCGAACCCAGAGCAGGAATTCCAGGTTTACTGATCCTTCGACGATTTGAGA
This sequence comes from Phtheirospermum japonicum, assembly GCA_014905375.1. Classification (NCBI taxonomy): domain Eukaryota; kingdom Viridiplantae; phylum Streptophyta; class Magnoliopsida; order Lamiales; family Orobanchaceae; genus Phtheirospermum; species Phtheirospermum japonicum. Next base: position 253,135 of record BMAC01001291.1, on the reverse strand, counting down.
TGGGAGTCTGATTTCTCCAGTGAGATAGCCTTCAAGCCCGTATCCTATGATGGAGTAAACTTTCATTTTCCAAAGTAGATAATTTGAGTCATTTAGTTTGATTGAGATGAGTTTATTTTGCAGCTGGATAGCTGAGTTTGAGCTTTGCGAAGAAAGAGAAGTATTCTGAATTACTGAGTGAGAGCTCGCTTGAGCCTCATGATATGGAGGTGTGTTACCCTCCATGAGATATAAGGGAAGGAAAGAAGGAGACGAGAGAAGAGGTGTTTAGAGTCAGGCAAAAACCTGCTCTGATACCATGAAAGAAAGTAAAGAACCCATATTTGGGGAAATATTTTGTATTCAATTTTTCTGAGATTTCATTCAATCATATTTTGATAATTATATCAGGGAATGTCGCCACTATTTATAGTAAATGTAACCCTAAAATATGTGGCAAAGATTGCTACAGTAAACTTCTGCAAATCGTGTGGTCACTATTGCTATAGTACATCCTAACAGCTGGATGTACTAGATTAGAGCTGACATCATCAGCTGACGTCGGGTAGGTTGTCCTCATCCGAGACCCATTGCTAGTAGTACGTGCGACCTATGGACGACCTCTCGTACGACCTGAGAGGTCGCCAACCTTGCGACCTGACACTGCACTCATCTTTAGGTCACCAACCTTGCGACCTGGCACTGCACTCATTTTCAGGTCGCCAAGCATTATATGACCAGGCAACCTGAACTTATCAGGTTGCTCTCTATTAATTACATATAGTTAAACCAACCCAATTTTCTTGCTTTAGCTTTTTGCCTCATCAAGCAGGTCAACCAGTTTCACTGTCTTGGTACTTCGAGTTCAAAACATTCCCATCCTCTTCCAAAATAATTCTGAACCTAGCTCGGTTTAGGATATTTATCTCTGCCAGCTGGCAAACAACCAGCTCGTTCAGCAACCTAAAGTTGATTTTTTAATGATTAAAAAATATATAAAAATAGAAGCACGTACAATGTTTAGGAAATTTATAATAATATATAGATTTACACCAAAGAGCATCTCAAAATGATCTTATTAGCCAATATTTGTGGTGTAGATGATCCATTCCAACTTCTCCTCGTTAGTCAAAACCTACACATTGTTAGCACAAAATGATTTTAAATAAAATACAAAAGTATATTGTAAGATTATTTTTTAGCTTCTTAAGAAGTATATATACCATAAAGCAGCGACATCATTTGATGCATAATTATAACCACCGTCATTCTTAACTACGATGAGTGGTATTTTTTTTCTTTGATCTGAATTACGCTAGCACCTTTGCTTTCTTCTATTGATCCTTTTTCACGCAGCAAGTTTAAGAACTCTGAATATAAGAGTTATAAAAGCTTTTTCCCTTTTCCTCCAAGTGAAATCCAAGTCACTGATAAATTTTTAAAAGACTTTTCAACTAAAGTAACCTAAACTGGATTAGCCGAATTGGGTTACCACAGACAAATCAATATAGAGTGATGAATATTTTTCATTTGATATAATAATACACAAAATTAATAAGAAAAAAAATGTAAATAAGTTGTTAATGAAACTTCAGCAGAACCGTTGTTGTATTCTAATTATATTTATGAATGATTGTAACTTGGGTATGTATTTTGGTATGTAAATTGCTGTAATCTAATTAGTAATTCAGCTTGGGGAAGAATAAAGGGATAGAGGGATGGAGGAGATAGAAATATAGATGAAATGGTTAGGAAAGAATTATGATTTTGCATTCTGATCATCTCATTTAGTGATATCCCGTTTTAATAGGAATTGTTGGAACCACAGTTTTTTACAATCATCCTAATAAGCATTGTAAATGACAAAATGGCTAAATAAATATCTAGACATAATATGTGGGATATGTGGACAATTTCAATTACTTTCTTATCCCATTATCAATTTCAGCCCAACTCCCTCGCTGCTCGGCCAAATCGCATCAATCTGACCCGTTATCTGCGCGTTGACTTCATGATCACCGCTAATCAACTCCTCCCCCATTTCGTTCACAACACATTCCACAACATTACCCCTCCCAGATTGAGTTCCTTGTCCCCAAGGATCCACGCCCAGAAACTTTTGCTTGATGAAATCCGCATCTTCCCAGGTAGGTTTGATTTGAGGACATTCACTCCACACAACCAACACTTGCTCAATTTCTGTTTTTCCCCTTTTTATCCATCGATTTTCAAAAATTCGCTGAGGTTCTAACTTAAAAATTCCTTCTGTAGTAACCACTGGTAATTCTCTTGAAGGTACCACCTCCTGACGCAGCTTCCTTTTAAGTAGAGAGACGTGAAAAACTGGGTGGATCCGAGAGTCGGCGGGCAGATCCAGTCAGTAGGCGACCTCCCCAATCTTCTCCAAGATGCGATAAGGTCTGAAGTAGCGTGAGGCCAGCTTCAAGTTCTTCCTCAATTGCAGGGAATTTTGGCGGTACGACTGGAGCTTCAGGTAAACCTCTTCACCCACATCAAAGGTCCTCTCAACCCTAGATTGGTCGGCATATGTTTTCATTCGATTTTGTGCCTGAAAAAGTTGTGTTTTAGTTGTTTGATCATATCCTGCCTATCCCTCACAAAATTCCTTGGCTTCTGTGTCTGCATTTCTTACAAAATATTGGGTAGATAGGAAGGGGGGTGGGTACCCATATAGGGCTTGGAAAGGGGTACATTTCAGGCCAGTGTGGTAGTTGTTATTATACCAATGTTCAGCCAAGTTTATCCATTTGATCCAGGTTCTAGGGTTGTTATGCACCATACATCTCAGATAGCTTTCTAGGCATTGATTTAAACGTTCTGTCTATCCATCAGTTTGTGGCTGGTAAGCTGTAGACATGTTAAGCTTCACCCCCATGAGCTTGAAAACCTCTCCCCAAAATTGGCTGGTGAAAACCTTGTCCCTGTCAGTTACTATGTTGAGAGGAAGCCCATGAAGCCTATATACCTGATCTATAAACATTTAAGCCACTGGCTGAGCAGTATAGGGATGAGCTAGAGCTAGGAAGTGTCCATATTTTGTGAATCTGTCAATTATCACCAAGATTACACTTTTCCCATTAACCCTGGGTAGGCCTTCAACAAAACCCATGTTAATATGTGTCCAGGATTGTTCTGGTATAGGCAAGGGTTGTAGCAACCCTGGATAGGGTTCATGGTTGGTTTTGTTCATGCTGCATACCTCACACCTCTGTACCAATTTGATAACATCAGCTTTTAGGTTTGGCCAGTAAAATACCCCTTTTGTTCTCATATAGGTTCCCCTTGTTCCTGAGTGACCACCATATGCCGAGCTATGCATGGCATCCAAAATCATTTTTCTGAGTTCATTGTCACTTCTCACTAGCATCCTCCCTTTTTGTCTGATCAGCCCTTTATTTACCTCAAAGTCTGGGTAGGATGTGGCATCTATGCTTTTGGCTGCAATGATCTTGCTTGAAAAGGTGTCATTTTTATAGCTACTGATCACCCTTTGCATCCACATAGGTTTTATTGTGGTAAGGGCATAGCTATCTTCTTCTGGTTCCCTGACTCTGGACAGTGCATTTGCTGCCCTGTTCTCCTTCCCTTTCCTGTAGTGGATTTCATAATCTAATCTCAGCAGCTTAGTAATCAATTTTTGCTGTGTAAGATTCATCACCCTTTGGTCTAACAGATGTTTGAGAGTCTGTTGGTCTGTTCTTATAATGAACTTGTGTTCTTGTAAGTAATACCTCCATCTCTGTATAGCCATCAACACTGCTAGGAACTCTTTTTCATAAATGGATAACCCTATTTTTGGGACATAATAGTTTGCTCATGAATGCTAAAGGTCTACCTTGTTGCATAAAAACATCTCCAATCCCATAGCCACTAGAATCAGTCTCCAAGACAAAAGGTTGAGAGAAATCTGGTAGGGCCAGTATAGGTGTAGTTGTCATAGCTTCCTTCAGGTTATGAAAGGCTACATCAGCCTCATTATTCCATGCAAACTTTTCCTTTTTGAGGAGGTTAGTGAGTAGCTTGCTCAATAATCCATATCCCTTGACAAATTTTCTGTAATATCTAGTCAGTCCTAGGAAACCCTTTAGTTGTTTGACTGTCTTAGGCACTGGCCAGTCGATCATACACTCAATCTTTTGTGGGTCAGTGGTCACCCCTTCTTGGTTGATTATGTGTCCAAGGTAATCAATTTGTGTCTGCCCAAACTGTCATTTGCTCCTCTTGGCAAATAGCTGGTTTCTCCTAAGTATCTCCAACCCAGCCCTCACATGTTGGAGATGCTCATCCCACCCTTTACTATAGATTATGTTGAGGATTTTATTCTTGGGAATAATTCCTTATTTAGTTGTTTGCCTTTCTTGGGCTCAAAATAAATTAGGGAACTAGATTTAGGACTTTATTTATTTCTTAGTTTATAATTAGGACTTTAATTAGTTTCCTAGATTTTGTTTAGAATTTATTTTCCTTGTTTATCAAGACTAGGACTTTAGAACTTGTCTATTTAAGACAACATAAGGACACAAGACAAATCAATATTTTCCACAACCAAGAGAGGCATGGGAAAGCAAGGAACGAGCGACACAAAGCATCAAGGAAGAACACAAGCAAGATAGCTACTTGGAGCCACTGTCCGAGATTAAGAAGTTCTTCGAAGTTGCGTAACCAATGGAGAAGATCTTATCTTCAAGGCGACAAGTATTTAGTATCAAGTTTTTGATATTTTAGTTTTCATATATTACTTCATACTTTTTGTATTGATCGTGAACAAGATAAGTAATATAGTTTTCGGGTTTGTACACCCAAGTTCACAAGTACTTTTACTTGTGAACTGAATTTACTTTGATGTGTTCTTAAGTTTTATTTCCGCTGCATATTTTTATTTTAAATCTGGTCGATGTTGATAGTCAGTGTTGATTAACTTTGATAACAACATCATAAAACTGAGACTTATTTTCAAAACGATAGACCTTCGAATTTTAAAATTGGTATTAGAGAGGGTTACTTAGCCTTTTAAGTACTGATCCTTTTTTTTCTAGGTACTATGGATACAGAGGATGATGAATCTCTTGACGAGTACGAGAAGCTGTGCATTGAGCATAAGCAATTATTTGTTATATGGACAAAACAAGTACTCAAAGTCAAGGATCTTAAGATCGAGGTGGATAAACTGACTCAGGAAAAGGATGACCAAGTGAATATAATTGTCCGATTGGAGTCATACCTCACCAAAAAGGATGATGAGCTAGAACGAGTAAAGACCGAGTTGAAGAAGGTCCATGAAACCCTCACAAACCTCAACAAGGGCAAGACCATGGTGGATGAGATTCTGGAATCGAGTATCCCGAATTGTTCAAAACACGGGTTATGATACAAACCTGTTCAAAAGCCAGTTTCAATTCAAAAGGTGAAGTCGACTAAATGCCACAAGAGGAGAAGAAGACAATACGTGTGCCATCACTGTGGTGAACCAGGTCACATACGACCATACTGCTGGAAGCTTGTTGGCAAGCAAACTCATTTTAAAAGGTCGAAGCTGACTGCTGAATCCAATGTTGGTTTCCAGAAAACCAACACCAGGTTCAAAAAGGTTTGGGTCAATAAAAATGATATCAAGTGCAACATGATCTGTACCTCCCTGAAATCCCACGTCCCTGTAGCCTGGTACTTCGACAGTGGATGCTCCAAGCACATGACAGAATCTTAAGATCTACTTTCTAATATTGTCAAATTCCGAGGTGGAAAAGTAAAATATGGTGGAGGTGCAAATGGTCAAATTATTGGACAAGGAACTCTTGATGTTCCAGGCATTGAAAATCTGGAAAATATATTGCTAGTAGAAGGACTTACTACAAACTTGTTAAGCATAAGTCAACTCTGCGATGGTGGTTTTAGTGTCAAATTTAATCGTAAAGAATGTGATGTCTATGAGGAGAATGGAGCTTTCATCCTCATTGGTCGGAGGACCTCAGATAATTGCTATCAAATCAATAGCGATGCTCTTTGAAAGCTGTCTCAATTAAGTGATGCTGAGGTGTAGCATCAAAAACTTGGGCATGTCAACTACAAGACGATGGATAGGTTGGTCAGAAAGGGTGCTGTGATCGGACTACCTAAGCTCAACACTAAACCGTTCCTATTTGCGAGGCATGCCAGAAAGGAAAGGAGGTCAGGGTGCCACATCTAATAGTCAAAGTCTCACTACCTCATATTATTTCGAACTCCTTCGTATGCACCTTTTGGGACCACTTGAAGTTGAGAGCCTTGGTGGTAAAAGGTATGTTCTTGTGATAGTAGATGATTTTTCTCGTTTTACTTGGGTAGAATTTTTAAAAGAAAATTTTGAGGCTTTCGAAACATTTAAAAAACTTGCAAAAAGGTTGTGTGTGCAATTTAGTGTGAATATTGGTAGGATTAGGTCTGATCATGAAAAAGGATTTGAGAATGCATCATTTTCAAAATATTGTTCCAAAGTTGGTATAACTCATGAGTTTTCTTCACCCATATCCCCCCAACAAAATAGGATAGTCGAACGCAAAAATAGATCTCTCATCTAAATGACTACGACTATGCTTATTTCAAATGGGGTTGCTAAACGTTTTTGGGCAGGAAGCAATGAACACTGCATGCCATATAATTAATAAGGTATATTTTCGACCAGGGTCTTGTGTTACTCCCTATGAATTATTGATGGACAAAAAGCCAAATTTGAGTTGTTTTAATATTTTTGGGTGCATTTGTTATGTGCTAAATGGAAGAAATCATCTTGCAAAACTTGATTCAAAGAGTGATAAATGTGTTTTCATGGGATACTCTCGAAATAGTCATGCATATAGATTGTTTAATTTTAGAACGCGTTGCATGATTGAGTCGGTTAACGTCAAGTTTGATGATTTGATGAGTGGATTTAAACCTACCGAGGATAATGATCTGGTTTATGATCAAAATCCTCAAGATAATGTCACACTTCCTGTAGATGAAAGTGCAGGTATTGAAAATAGAGATGCAGGTGCTGAAACCAGGGAATTGAGTGATGTTGGTACCAATGTTGGTTCTGGGAACACAACATCAGAACCAACATTAACTCAAGCCGCCGCAGAATCAGATTCTGATCCAAGTGTGGAAAATCCAACTGAACCCATACATCAGAGAAATTTTCCCTCAAGAATTCAGAAGAATCATCCTATGAGCCAAATCATTGGAGATCTCGATGAAAGAACTACAAGAAAGCGACAAATAAATTTCAAATAGATGGTAAGATTTATTTGCTTGTTCACTAATTGTTCTAGAACTCGAGAATCTTTGTCTCTTTCCAAAACAGAGCCCAAGCGAGTAGAGGATGCTCTTAAAGCCGAGTATATTGCAGCTATAAGTGCTTGTACACAGTTATTGTGGATGAACCAAATGATAGAGGACTACGGTCTACATAGAAGAACATTGACTGTGCTCTGTGATAATTCCAGTGCCATTGATATCTCGAAAAATATGGTCCAGCATTCTCGAATCAAACACATTGACATAAGGTACCACTTTATTCGAGACTTGGTTGAGAGGAAGATAGTTAGCCTTGAGCATATAAGAATAGACAATTAGCTTGCTGACATCTTCATAAAGGCATTAGATTTCGAGACCTTCTCTCAATTGAGAAGAGATCTCGGTATGTGCATTGTCTGAACCAATGTTGGTTTGTGATGTTGTGACACACCATATCAACATCAGTCACAACATCTGTATAATTTTGCATGCATTTTTATTTTTCTTTTCATACATAATCCAAATGCATTGAGTCTGGTTGAAAGTGAAATAAGTTCTTGTGTTGCAATAAAAGTGATGACAAAAAGACTAACCTCTTCAATTAGGTGATTGTGGAGCTTACCCGTAGAAACTGGTTTTCTCCCAGGTTCAAAAATAAGAGGTGTTGACAACAATTGCTGAAGATAAGCTATTTCTCTTTAAATCTCTAAAAAGATGAAGAAAATATGGATACAAATTGATCCAATCTTTAAATTTCACCTTCTTGAGCGATTTTGACGTAGTCATTAACTTGGGTTAAGGGGTAAGTTTCCATTGACTTCTCCTAAACCAATGTTGGTTAATAATGTTGTCAGTAATAAAAAGCAACACTGATCGAGTCACTAAAACCGTGATGTGAATTATTTTAACCTTTTTAGATCATGAATTTTAGGCATCCAATAGGACATTCATACTTTGGGAAGATGCCTACTTGCTATGCGAACTGTTGCTTGTGTTTTTGTCTTTCTTGAATTCTCTTAATTCTTGTTTTGAATCTTGCTAACCAAGTGTTTCAGTGGAGTTGTAATCAGACGGTTGGACAGGTAATAAAGATATTGATTTGGTGAGTGAAAAATTGCTTTGCAAAGTTTTTGTTCAACTATGGTGATGATTTATAAAAATCTAGCTCTATCTCGGTTTTAATTTGTAGTTGGGATTTGTGATTTTTATTATCCAAATAAGAGATAGTGGGCTATTTAAGCATAGAGATCGTGTGTCTTATTTTGAGAAAGAGTGGGGGAGTTATTTCTTAACTTTAATTTGTTCATCCCCTTCTTTTATCTATTGCTTACGACTTTTCCATATTGACAAAGTTAAGGTTTTTACTTTTTCTTTCTCCAATTCTTACTACCTACGACACTCAATTTTTGGTTTGTAGTTGTTTTCAATCTCTTGCAGAATATCGAATTCACCATCACCCAGCAAAGCTCCGGAAACATATTGTGCATCTAGTTAATAAGAAAACTCCACCCAAAGATAGAAAAGAAGAAGTCCAAAGTTGTCGTGTCCGCCCATGTTGGTTCTGGTGTTGTGTCACCGAAACCAACATCACCTGCAGACAATCCTGCCTCTTCTCCAAGCTTCGATTCTGACAATGTTCCATCTGCCAGTGCACCGATGTCAATAACTGCCTCCGACCACTCTTCTAGCTCTGATGAGGCTACGTCTCAAGCCGTCAAGATTGAAGACATGGAACCAATCTCCACGAGGTTCTTGACGAGTGAAGCTGAAGAGCTGTTCTTGGGATTTCAAAATCGAGGCATGATTGCTGAGCGGCAAATCCCCGTTGCTGTTTTCGTGAAGCAGACTCTGATTAACTTCTTTAGGCACCGAGGCACCTCTTCGAGCTGGTGTCATGTCCGGTGTTGGTTCTGGTATTCCCAACATCAGTACCAACATGGTTCATTTTTTTGCTCTGTTTGTCCTAGCCCATATTACTTTGTTTGATAACCAGGTTGCACAGCACCAGGCGCTTCGGGACTCGTTTGTGAAGTCCTTTTGCTTTCAGAACAAAAAGGGGGAGGAGAATGTGAAGACGTTGCTGTGAATGTGGTTCGTTATTGTTTGTTTTAAACAATGGTTACTTCATTTAGGGGGAGCTTCTAATTTAGGGGGATTTTTTAGTCTTTTGATAATTTTCATGCGTCTTGGGTATTTTGTCCAGCAAGGCAAAAAGGGGAGATTGTTGAGGATTTTATTCTTGGGAATAATTTCTTATTTAGTTGTTTGCCTTACTTGGGCTCAAAATAAATTAGGGAACTAGATTTAGGACCTTATTTGTTTCCTAGTTTATGATTAGGACTTTAATTAGTTTCCTAGATTTCGTATATGATTTATTTTCCTTGTTTATCAACTTTAGGACTTGTCTATTTAAGACAACACAAGGACACAAGAGAAATAAATCTTTGCCACAACCAAGAGACGCATGGAAAGTCAAGGAATGAGCGACGCAAAGCATCAAGGAAGAACACAAGCAATATAGCTACTTGGAGCCACTGTCCGAGATTAAGAAGTTCTTCGAAGTTGCGCAACCAATGGAGAAGATCTTATCTTCAAGGCGACAAGTATTTAGTATCAAGTTTTTGATATTTTAGTTTTCATATATTACTTCATACTTTTTGTATTGATCGTGAACAAGATAAGTAATATAGTTTTCGAGTTTGTACACCCAAGTTCACACGTACCTTTACTTGTGAACTGAATTTAATTTGATGTGTTCTTAAGTTTTATTTCCGCTGCATATTTTTATTTTAACTCTGGTCGATGTTGATAGTCAGTGTTGATTAACATTGATAACAACATCATAAAACTGAGACTTATTTTCAAAACCATAGACCTTCGAATTTTATAGATTAGGATGTCATCAAAGAAAACTAAGGCATACTTCCTTAAACAACCACTGAACACGTGATTCATCAAACTCTGAAAGGTGGCAGGTGCATTACAGAGTCCAAAAGGCATGACTAGGAACTCAAATAGACCATGGTGAGTATTGAAAGCAATTAGATACCTGTGTTCAGGTTTCATAAGGATCTGGAAATAGCCTGACCTCAAATCAATCTTGGAAAAGTACTTAGCCCCATGTAGTTCATCCAAAAGTTCATCAATTACTGGTATGGGGTACTCATGTTTAACAGTTAAATCATTTAGGTATCTGTAATCCACACAAAGTCTCCAGGTTGAATCCTTCTTCTTAACCAGCAATATTGGTGAGGCAAAAGGACTTTGACAGGGCTGAATAACTCCACTCTGTAGCAGTTATTCAACTATCTTTTCAATCTCATCATTCTGATCATGGGATGCCCTGTAGGGAAATTGGTGTTTAGGAATGCTCCCTGGTTTGAGTATTATTTTGTGTTCTGTACCCCTCACAGGGGGTAGCCCTGTAGGCTCCTCAAACACATCCTTATAGATGTCCAACAACTTTTCCATATGTGTGTTTTCCTCATGGTCTCCTTTCTTCACTGATAACACAAAAAGCTCCTCAACTTGTGACTGGTAATCACAGTGTATCATTTTGTACAAAGAGGGTGCTGAAATGAACTGGCAGTCTGCAGTAGATGTCAAAGCTTGTATATGCACCCTTTCCCCTGTAGTGTAACTGTAAATGTCATCTGTTCATAGTCCAATTCAATAAGGGTACAAGATTTTATCCAATCCCCCCCTAAGATAAGGTCACAACCCTCATTTTTCAATAGCCTCAAGGAATATGTAAATGTGTGCCCCTGCATTGTCCACTTGAATCCCTTGGCCACCTAGGTACTAACCAACCTTTGCCCATTTGCTACTCTGACCAAAATAGGATTAGCCTCCTCTACATAGTAACCCAACTTGGTGGCAGTCGATTCTTGAGTGAAACTGAGTGTACTACTTGAATCAATAAGTATCTGTAGCTTGCTGCCTCCACCTTGCCCCCAAACTCTCACGATGGCTATATCATCCTCTCCATCTAGGGCATTAAGTGACATTTGTATCTCCTCCAAAGCATTAGTGGGTGTATCCAGTTCAGGTAACTTGGTATTAGTGACTTGTAGGCAGTCAAACTCTTCCTCCTCTGTCATGATCATATAATTTATCCTCTGTTTGCACCTATGGCCATATGTAAATTTCTCATCACAATTATAGCATAGGCCCTTCTACCTCCTTGCTGCCATTTCAGCAGATGTTAACATTTTAACAGGTGTTTTTGGTTGGGTACCAGCCATTGGTTTTGGAGTATGTGGGTAAGTAGGCTCTGTTTCTTATTTAGGTAAACAGGTGTGAAAGGTTTAGAGTACTGTTTCGTTTTCTTAGCAATAGCCTCCAGAGTTAAAATTTGTTTCCTGCCAACTCTATGGTTTTTTCTGTAAAGTGGTTGGTTCAAACATATTTATAAAGGACTGTAGCTCTTCACTCAACCCACTAATAAATCTAGCTATGAAGTACTCTTCTGTGTACCTGTTTAGGATCATCATGCATGCTCTCAGTTCTTCAAACTTGTCTACATACTCTGCATAAGAGCCAGTCTGTTTGAGTTTGTTAAATTCTGCTATTATTTTAGCCTCCTTCAATTCCTCAAACCCAGCAGAAACCACTTCAACCAACTGTTTCCAGGTTAAATCAGCATGTGAGGTGTCTAAATTATGGTACCACAGTGCAGCCTTCCCTTCAAAGTGCATAGCAGCTAAAATAACTCTCTGATGTTCAGGAATGTTAGGCAATAGCTTGAAATAACCCTTACACTTTAAGATCCAGGATCTAGGAGAAGTACCATTAAATCTGGGAAATTCTAGCCTAGGAAAAGGGCTGATGATGTTCATATACTGTGACTCTATGATAACTCTGCTTCTGTGTTGGTTATTGGTTCTGAAATTGGTACTTTCACTGCCTGAGCCCATGTGGGGATCACCCAGGATGGATTCTTCATCTGCTGATCCCTTTTCCTTGTTCATGTTGAGTAGCTGCAATTGCATCGCAGCTAGGGTTTGAGTGAGGTGGTCATACTTAGTGTTCAAACCCATTAGTTCCTGCAGATTGGAATTGATTCCTGATATTTGTTCCTGTAGTTTTAACTCACTGGCTTCCCTCTTCATAGCTTCGGTCTGCAGATTTTGATCGGTTTTTCTTTGTGCTTATTGCAGGTCTTTGATGCGGGTCCCTTCAGCCATAGCCAAGGATTGGAGGCTCTAAATACCAGTTGTTGTATTCTAATTATATTTATGAATGATTGTAACTTTGGTATATATTTTGGTATGTAAATTACTGTAATTTAATTAGCAATTCAGCTTGGGGAAGAAGAAAAGGATAGAGGGATGGAGGAGAGAGAAATATAGATGAAATGGTTAGGAAGAGAATTATGATTTTGCATTCTGATCATCTCATTCAGTGGTATCCCATTTTAATAGGAATTATTGGGACCACGGTTTGTTACAATCATCCTAATAAGCATGCTAAATGAAAAAATGGCTAAATAAATATCTAGACATAATATGTGGGCTATGTGGACAATTTCAATTACTTGCTGAGCCCATTATCAATTCCAGCCCAACTCCCTCGCTGCCTGGCCCAATCGCATCAATCTGACCCGTTATCTGCGCATTGACTTCATGAGCACCGCTAATCAACTCCTCCCCCATTTCGTCCACAACACAGTCCACAACAAACCATCATTAATTTGTTCAATTGCAATACACATTAAACACAATCAAGCAAAAATATCTTTGAATATTCAACATTAATCCCAGGTAAAAACCACAAATGAGATTCCTATGATCCAAGATATATGCATATAATATGTCAGGGTTTGATAAAAACTATAGTCATTACAAAGAGTAGTCATGAATTTGCACTGCCACAGATAATTATCAGTTCTAGCTATGATTCCTAATTTTAAGATAAAGACCTAGGGTCACCACTAAAAAAATAAATGAAATTAGAAAATTTCACTCAAAGCAAAATAAAAGTGCATATTAATTATAACCCATAAAAATAACTATTTCCCAAGCATTTATTTTCAAATACTTTTAACTAATCTGCAAGATGCATTCCTCAATTGTACAACAATGATATAGCAATATTATAGACACCAATGATTCACCAAAATTAAAATGAAGTATCATTTAAAAGATTAGCATTCAAAAGATAATCAATATCATCCCAGAGCCTAGGCATTCTATAATCAAAATAGAAAAGTACAAATTGAAAAGCTAAAGGAAAAATATCCAAACCCTAGAAATTTCGCATCAAACCTTCAATCCTGAGGAATCTCTACATCACCATCGTGAATCTCTTGATGCAAGTCCTTTAGATCCTTCCCATTGACCGTACATCCAACGGAGGCAAGGTTGAGATGAGAAGTGAACCGAAGTTGGAGTTTTTGGTTGAAGAGATTTGGGAAGGGAACTAAACTTGTAATTATGTGTTGTAGATGGGGAAATGTTGAAAAAATTTACAATATTTTAAGGATAATTAGAAAACTATGCAGCCGACATCGGTCACGTGAGGAGGAAATGATGATCCTGGCAGCTCGGCTAGATAAGGGATGGTGGTAAACAATAGTTGAGATAGAGAAGGAAGTTGGGTCAAGAAGGAGACGATTATTGGCGGCGGAGAAGATGGAGGCGGGGAGGTTGGTGGAGAGGAAGGGGTGCGACCAGTGTTCTAAAAGGCGGCGCCTAGGCGTGAGGCTGGGGGAAAATGCCTCGTCTAGTACATAAGCATGTAAAAAGGCGGTCAACTTGTTTTGTTGACCGCTTAGGCATGAAAAGGCGCATGCCCTTTAGATGAGTAACCTGATTTATTTTAATTTAGCCAAATATTACAAATTCTATAAATGTCAATAGTTGTTTTGAAAAGCATGATTATATACATTAAAGTATAACCTCGTATTTGAATATTATGATCATCTTACATGAGTCAGTGAATAGTACGTTGATGTTGTATAAGTGTTTTGTATTTGGCTACGTATATTGAAATATGTAGACAAATTTGTTATATATATATATTTTTCACTTATTAAAATAATATAATAAAAATATTTGATAACACATTTTTCACGTCTAGGCTTTCAATGCTTGAGGACTGGTATTGCCGTCTTGCCACGCCTCATGCCTTTTTGAACCTTGAGTGCAACTAAGGCTTTGGAGATAAAGAGAGAGAAGACAAAAAAAATGGATTATGTTTTTAACTAAATTTATTAATTTCTGGATATGACATGCCTCTCCCACCCCTTGCATTTACATTAATTGATCTTTCAATAATTATAACCAACTTTTGATCTAATGGTTTTTATTAAATAAAAAGTGATGATTTTTCGGTACCATAGAAGTTCCATTAATTTTTAGAAGATATAATACATTGATACCTTTTATGGTGTGTGTCATAGTAGAAGGTATTTATAGTATACCTTCTAAATAATTGATTATATCAGAAGGGGTGTAAAATGTACCATCTGAAAAGTAAATATTCTAGAACAGGTGTGAAATGTACCTTCTAGAAATGTTATATACTAGAACGAGTTTAAATATACCTTCTAGATTTTGATTTTTAGAAGGTACATTTCACATCCGTTCAAGATATGACTTTTAATTACGAAAAATCCACCTACAGACATTGTAGAAGGTAGCCAAAAAAACTCGTTCTAAAATGTCTATTTTGGAAAGCCTTTTTTGTAATAGTGATGATATGGTTGCATCTCCCAAGAGGAATACATAATTACTAGTATACTTAGAGTCTTTAATGTCAGATATCCAGTTGGCATCCGTATAACCTTGGAGAACATCAAGATACTAATCACAGTGTAGTCTATACTCACGAGTATATCTGAAGTTTCTTAGTAATCTCACTATTCCATTCCAGTGTTTTAACTCCTGGATTACTAATGTATCTACTCAGCCTACTCATAACATATATGATGTCTAGTCTTGTACAACTCATTAGATACATTAGTCTCTCTATTGCTATTGAGTATTGTACTTGAGAAATTCATCCATCTCTATTTTTGATAATGTTGATTTGTATCTATCAAGGTCCTAGCATGAGTTTAAACATCCTTGTTAAATTTCTCAATGATTTTATCTACATAATGAGATTGGTTCAATAATTTCCCTTATGATGTTATATTGATTCTGATTCTAAGTATCACATATGCTAGGACCATATCTTTCATGTCAAATCTAAAATTCAACATGCCTTTTGTGGATTTAAAATCTTATCCTTGTTCCCAACAATAAGCATGTTATTTACATAAAGATATAGAATTACATAACATAATTTAGTGTCTTTCACGTAGATGCATTTATCATGTTCATTGATTTTAAATCCACTCTCAATCATGGTATTATCAAAATTCTCATGCCATTACTTTAGAACTTATTCAAAGTCATACAAAGACCATACCAAATTGTAAACCTTATAGTCTTTCCCACTAGAAGATAACCCGTTAGATTGCTCCATGTAAATATCTTCTTCAAAGTCCACATTCAGGAAAGCGGTTTTTATATCTATTTGATGTATTTCCAGGTTTTTAAAAGTAGCTATCAATCATCCTGATCAATGTTATTCTTGTTATTAGGGATTATGTGTCAAAATAATCAAGCACTAACCTTAAATTACAAGTCTTTCCTTGTACTTACCACTTCATTTTCCTTTCCTCTTATTGTTTACTTTCATAAGGAAGATCCACTAGTTCCCTTGTGTGGTTTTTGTAAATGGAATCAATTTGCTTTGAATTGCCTCTTTCCATAGAGGTTCTACCATAGAACTTACTGCCTCCGAATAAGTTTGAGTTTAGTTTCAACCATGTAAGTTAGAAAATCTAGACCAAATGATTTTTATCTTATCTATCTTGCATCTACATGGTTCTTCCTCAATGTTTTCGCCTTGTTCTTTTCCCATTATTTCCATAGAACTTTTAATAGAACTGGATTCCATTTTAGACTTTTATGGAAACATATGTTCAAGCAGTGTTTTAAAACTCGCTAGGCGACTGCTAGGCGCCAGGCCAGTGCCTAGCGCCTAGATGAGGCCTAGATTTTGAGAATAAATACCCTAATTCACAACATTACATCCAACCATTTAATAGTTCAACATACTACCTCCTACACAATAAAGTTTATGACAATCCAAAACTAACAGTAATGATCACAAATTACAATTCACAAGTTTAAAACTGTTGTTCAATTCAAAGTTCAAAACAACATAGATCCATAAGTTCATTAGTCAAATAACAATACCATAGCATACATTACAAAATCAATATAATTAAATAAGTATACCATTCAAGCATTAGAAACAACTAATAACAACACTAAATGGATCTTCTTCTTCTTCTAAAAAATAGGCCAAAAAACAACGTCATTTTAGGCCAGAAAAATTAAAAAAAAAATATCACATGGTGCGCAGCGTCTAGGCGCGGACTTGGGTGCCGAGGGTGCCCGGTAATTTATTTATCTGATTTTCAAAAATTGTCGGCGGGATGGTGGCGCCGAGTGCCTAGGCGCCCACCTAGGGCGAGTTTTAGAATACTGGTTCAAAGAACGAAGCATTTTGTGACTCAAGTATCGTATTATTGTGTCTGCCTTCAATCTTAGACTCGTGTGCAAGAAACTAATAAGCACTACTATTTTGTGCATATCCAATAAGAAAAACTGGTCCTATTTATAGCATCCTTGGAAAGACACATCCACACTCGTAAATATTTATATGATGGTGTTTTTCCATACCATAACTCATATGGGCTTTTGTCTAATATCTTTTGGGGCACTTTATTTAAGAGGTATCTAGTTGAGAGCCAAGTTCCACTCCCCCACCCCACCCCCCACCCATGTTTATAGGTAATCCCAAACTCAATACAATTGCATTCATCATTGCTTTCTATGTACAATTCTTTCATTTAGTAATACCGCTTTGTTGTGGTGAATAAGATGATGTTGTTCCATGTCTAATATCATGTTCAGCATAAAAATTTAGAAAATGGTGACTCATATTCACATCCTCTATCACTCCTTATCATCTTGATGATATCATTTAGCTTATTCTTAACTTCATTTTTATAGAGAAAAAATTTCTCTATTGTTTCATCTTTACCTTCGAGAAGATACATATAACAAAATTTATTCCAATCATCTACAAAAGTAATAAAATATTTATTTCCACCACAAGTCGGTGTGGCCTTTAAACTACACACATAAGTGTGAATTAATTAAAGTGCTTCAATGTTTTATATGATAGTCTGGAAATCAAATCAAGTCGATTTTGTTTCAAAACAAGTTTCACACTTATGTTTTGAATCAATATGGAACATAGGTATGATTTTCAATTTTATTAACCTTCTTAGGGTATTATAATTGACATGTCCTAGTGTATCATACCACATAATGGAAGACTTAAGCATATAAATGAATGAATTATTCATTTTATTAATGATCGACTTAATATTCATTATGTTAAGCTTAAAGAGCCCGTTACATTCATAACCCCTTCCTAAAAATGCTCTAATCCTGGTGAAAGTGACCATTTAACAATCGAAAACCGCACAGAAACAAAACTCGCTCAACAGAGAGCCAAACACAAGATTGTTTCAAGTTTTTGGCAGATATAAAATATTATTCAAAGTCGGCTCTTTCTCAAAAGTCAACTTCAGCACCACTTTCCGTAAGACTTTAATGTCAGGCGTGGGAGAATTTCCCATAAAGAGATTTTCTTCATCAACATTTTCATCAAGGACATTAAAGAGGCCCTTGATCGAACAAACATGATGGGTAGAACCCGTATCAATCCACCTTTCACGTGGATTAGAACCCACTAGGTTCACTTAAGAGATAACAGCGTCAAGGTGTATCTCATCAACACCCTTGGCGTTGTTTCCCACCATGTGAGCTTCTTGAGTCTTCTCAGGACGCCTACAATCAAAAGCCTTATGAATAGTCTTTCCACAATTAAAACAATTACTAGGAAAAAATCTTAAAATATTTTTTCTTAGTACCAATGTTACCCTGCCAGCATTATGAGGTTTTTTCTTAAAGTTTTTCTTTGAGCTTAGGAATTTCGTTGTCATAACTTTTGCTATCTTCTTTAATTTTAAGTTTACTGTATTTGAAATCTTTCCATCTTAGTGGTAGATTATCAATGATATAAGCCACTTGGGAAGTCTCATTTACAGATATTACCTCATAATGAATATCATCCAACAAAATTTGAAAGTCTTCATATTTTTTTACCACTACATGTGTACGAGTTTCGAATGTAGTAGTGGCGAGAAAGGTCATATTCTATAGAGACTAATTAAGTATTTTATTGAGTACTACGATTATAATAGTATAGATTATGTTTAGAAATTATTCAAATATGGAGGATTAAAAAATACTAAAATAATAATTAACACTAAAATAAGAGTAACTAAAATATGTAGGACAGAACAATGCATGGGTGAAGTGATCTTGAACGCACTATTTTAACAAATGTTTGAGGATCGCCCGCAAGAGAACAAGGTTAATCGTAGTGCGGTGAGGTGACTCAAGTCGTATCTCATAAGAAATGGGAATCAAAAATAAGATATTTGTTTTCACACGATTACACTAGACAGAAGATCAATTATGGTTGGTGTTTTTTAATCAAGCTAAGGAAATAAGAATAAACCAAAGCTTGAAGAAATGATTGAAGACATCAAAGAGAGTAGAATAATGCAAAGCATAACTTAAACAAAATAATACTAAAGCTTCGAAGTTTGAAATTAAAACACAAAGCTAGTAAAATCATGAACTCATAAATAAAGCAGAAATAAACTAAAACAAAGTATGGAGGGAAAAGAGAATTCAAACAATAATAAGAAAATCAAAAGTGCTACTATGATGCTTGAAAACACCCTAACAAGAATCGAGTGTACAATGTCAACCATGTGCAAGAAAGGGACTAGTTTGGCTAAACCCATTTGCCTTTCACTACCAACTTTCTAAACTATGCCAAAAGGGGAAAGAAGTTTGAAACAAGAGAAAGAGCATAACAATGGAGGAAAAATGAGGTTTCAATAACAAGACATGAAGAATTCAAACACCCAAGCTATAAATTATACAATAGAATCAATAGTTCATAAATTAAATTCCATAAGATAAATGCAAGAACATGAATTAAAAGTTACCTGAAGTTGTACTAATATTTAAAGTCTCAAAAACCAAAAGAGTTACAATCTCACTATAATATAATGAGCTTCTCCGCACAAATTAAATACTAAGTTTCTAGGTTAATGTTATAAGAGTAAGGAAAACAAGGAAGGGTTTAGAGGTTCATGCTTGAGGAAGATAAGAGGGTAAGTGTTGGTGAGGATGTTTTCAAGTAACAAAGGTATCCAAAAGTCTCCCCAAGATTTCTCGCTGTAGTTGTGGATTATATAGCGATGAATCATGGGAGCATAATGGTAACTTTTCCAAATGGTGTCTCTGTTGTCGATTGTTGTCGATCGACTATGAAAGTCAATGTTGATTAAATGGGCATGAATCGATGGTCCATCAATCGGTCAACAATCAATGGTAGTGGGTGATATTTGGCCAATCGATCGACGCGTGCGGGAAAATATGCGTCGATCATCCATCGATCGAAGGCTGCACTTTGTAGGCCCAGGTCATGTTTTCATCAAGTCGAGCCGATTGTGATCCTCGGGTACGCGCTTGGGCCATGCTTGACCATCATAAAATCAAGAATACCAAACTAACATAAATATCTCCTAACTAAGAGAAAAATACAAAAAACACTAAAAAGACGACAAAAGCTAGGAAAATGCAAAATAAAGAAAAACAAGACACAATACAACTCAAACTCAACAAAATAACACATAAAAAGACATAAAAATATTTAAAAACACGCAAACATGTACAAATCAATGGGTCTAAACAATGGTTATGATTGACAACTCTTTAGTTTTATGATAAATAACGTTAGTTGATGTTTACCTTATAAAGCAGTCACGCGTGTCATCTAAAATTCTCTCTCAAAATATTTATAATTGTAGACTCAATTACTCATGTGTTCCCTTTTGGTACAATACATGTAATTGAAATTTAAATAGTTTAAAAGATTATAATGGCTTACATAAACAATCAAGCGTTCTCTCGGTACGTATGCGACTATCTATGTCAAGTATCCATATACCTAATATGGTCTATCCCCTCTTATTTCAAGACAATATTGCAAAACATGTACAAACATTAGCTATTTGTCAGAATATGCATTCAGAATAAGATACTCGAATATGTGCAATAATAAACATCAATAAATTGAATACATCTATATTATAAAACAAACATAATCAATCTACTCCCATATCTGGAATCAAAGCGATTTAGCCATACATGGTCAATTCGAGAAAACATAACAAATGTCAAATAACATAAATTCGAGATAAAAGTAAAGTATAAAAAGGTAGATAAACCACTACAAATTGGGATGATTCATTTGACCTTTGTCATCTCGTCTCGTGGATGGATGGTGTTCATCTCCTTCACTTGTCATTCCTTGGGCTCACTCTCTTGAGTACTTACATCCATAAATTATCCTCAAGAACTCTTGTATGGTGTATTATGATTTGAAGTGATCTTTTCACTCTTAGATGAGTAAAGGTATTTATAGGACTCCCCCTTTGGTTTTTTGACCTAATTCCCGTCTTGAAACTATCTGCAACCGCACACTGACTTTTTATACACAAAATAACAAAATTGGGCCTAGTACCCTCCATAGGTGTTATAGCATATCTCTCGGATTTATGTTATCGTTTCGATTACGTACCTTATTTGGACTTCGTATGGAGGACTTATGGTCCAAATACTAACACTGGTCCAGAATTATGTCTTCAAAAGTTCACGAGACTCTTGGTCCTTAGAATTGCCGAAACAGGTTTAGATTTCTCCTTAAGAGTTCTAAACCTATTTAGTAAGTTTCTTTGGATGCTTGAATCATCTTAATTGGACTTTATATAAGAGAGTTATGGCCTAAATACAAAAACTAGTTCATATCCATCTTATGTGTGGGATTACAATATTTAAGCATTCTTGCTTTTTATGTCCACGCCTCATATTTACGCGTTCTTCAACCCATTTCAACTTTTTTTATTCCATTCTCCATCCTCATATGTCCTTTGGTAGCCTAGTTGTGACAAAAATCGTTCTTGGACCCATTTCAACTCTTAGAAAGCGTATTATTTAGCTATGACAAAAACACCAAAAGCATAACATATTCCAAGAAATAGATAGATCAAGAAAATTTACATGAAAAGCATACGTTAGTCAACTATGATGCTATAAAACATACAATTAAAAACATGTAGTTGTGCATGTGACAAACCCCCAAGCTTAAACATTGGTAACTCGACCAATGCACTAAGATCTAAAACTTCGCCTATGAAAAAGAGATTAACAATTAAGATATAACTAACTAAAAACTATGCAACTCTCAACTAAAAATCAAGTTACCTCATAATCGAACTTCACGAATCCTCCAAAATCTGAGTGATTTCTCACCCCATAAGGACGTGTATACGCTCCTAATGAAACAAATTTAACAATCACGTTCCACACAACATAGATGTAATCTATCACTTGCCACTTGTGTATAAGGACGTGTATATGCTCTAGTAAACTCATTATGCGCTTACTCCTGGTGACCTGATCAAACCTGCAAAATAAAACCCTAGCCAGAGAGCCCTGCGTAGGCCCTCCAATGCTTTAGTCAGATATTATTCGAGAGATATGTGCGAGAGCTCAATAGTGCGCGAGAGCTTAAACCGTAGGATAAAATCAACATAGAGTAAAAAATGAAGTTTGTTTCCTCTTTATATAGACAAGAGACAAGAGATGTGTTCCCAATCTAGGATTCTCGTCTTCTGTATAAGAGGTCACCTCTCCTAAAGAAGAGCTTGCCTCTCCTAAAGGAAAACTCGCCATAAAATCCATAATATCCATAAGCTCCATGATCCATCATAATTAGAGATGAGAGAATTATTCCATATAAAATTGTATAACAAGAGAGAATAATGTGAGTTCCATGATAGAGAGAAGGGTGAAGTTATGAAATAAGGGCCTGAACCCCCTATTTATAAGATTATTGAGACTTGTCACTAGCTAATAGGATTCCTTCCCAAGATGGGATTAAATCTCCTAATTGTACCCAATCTCCATAATTAGGAAGTATTCTCATATTAGGGTTCTTACTTTCCATAATTCCACAATAACCATAAAATCATATTACCATATACACCGAGACCTGTAACCTTCCACCCCTTTTGCTACTTTCTTACCATATATAATCAAGTCGATTTTTGATGCCATATCATGGATGAAGAAGCTGCAATGCGGAAAACAATGCAACTCTTTGTTTTTCGCTGGCCCATGTCGTTCGGACGGATGATGATGGATTCGTAATTAGCTTTTGAGTATTGAGTTTGACTATTTTCCTCTCGATTTTTGATTTTCTGGCCGATATCTTGGTGAATTTGGTTTGGGTTAGGGTTTCCTAGGTTTTTAAGAGTTGCAAATTGGTAGAGTAGGATGCAGATTCGCCTCGTCTGTAAGATCCCAATTTGTGGTGCGTGTCTCTGCATAATCTATTAGAAATCGAGGGGCCGTGAGAAATCGAACAAATCTTTTGTTCTCGTAATAGTTCTTTAGAAAACTAGAGTAATTAAAATACTAGAGTTTTGTAAGATTTGGAGTGTTGGGTTTCTGCTTTAGTTTGAGCATCTTCGAACAACATGATTTTGAGTTTTACTTGTCCGCGGTTTATTTTAGTTTTAGCAACTCTTTTTCTTTTTTAGTATTTTTGATTTCTGGATATATGTTTGTCAATTAAATTGTTGTATATCCTTGTTTGGCTTGAATTCTCTCAATGTGATCATTCATTGATTCTATGTGAAGAATAGAATTGTTATTGTTTAATTGAAAGACATTTATTAGTGTCACTTTTACTGTTAGTCAATAGACTAAGGCCTTTTTTTCCCTCTATTTCGCCTTATAAGTTTTCTCTTACCGATCACAAAAAACTTGTTAATTATATATTCGATTTGAACTAGTTTATTAACTTGTTAATTGGTTTGAGCTTAGGAATAAGTTGGTAATTAAAAAAAATGAACTAAAAATTTCTTTCAATGGTGCTTGTTTTACTTGGTGTTTAGTTTTCCCCAATACGATGAAACCTTGGCATGCCCCAATTTCCTTGAATGTAGATTGATCGTTCATGTTCATTTGGTTTCAATCTGTTCAATTTGCGTTTATGCGTTGCATTCGCTGAATGCTACTAGTAAGTATAAAAACAAATGAAAACAAATTTAAAGCCATATAAAAACATATATTTTGACAAGGTTCACTTTCTCATTTATTAGGTATAGAAACTATTTGGAAATAAACTTCCAAACGTACATAAACACATGTTTTGACAGGATTCACTTTCACAATTATTAGGCTTAAGAAACTAATTGGATATAAACTTAAAACCATCTAGAAACTAATTTTTACATGGTTCACTTTTTTAATTATTAGGGTATAGAAATCAATTTGAAACAAACTGGAAACCATACAGAGACACATGTTTTGACAGAGTTCACTTTCTCAATTATTAGGGTATAGAAACCAATTGAAAACAAAATCATATAAAACACATATTCTGACATGATTCACTTTCCCAATTATTAGGGTATAAAAACCAATTGGTGAGCATAAAAACCGATTGGGAACCAACTGGAAACCATATGGAAACCGAGCGTATATTTGGAATAAGGTATGTATTTTTGGAAGAAAATGTAAAATTTAAGTGTGTTTGGAACTTTTTTCTCCCAAAAATGTTGGGTATTCTTGTCCTTATCTCATATTAAAAGTAATAAATACTAAAGATAATAAAATACTATGCATAATGGGCTTTGATTTGTCTGAAATAGTTTGACCGCCAAGAATCGGGTTAGCACCTCGTGTGACCTTTTGTGCAACTCAACTTGAGAAAGTCCGACCTGGAAAAAAAGCACAGGGGCACTCCCAGTGTGTCTCACTCAATTCAGAATGTGAAATTGATTGAGACACACACAGACACATACAACGCGCGTGCGGCATGCGCGCGCGCGCGCACACACACATATGTGTATATATATATATGTGTGTGTGTGTGTGTGTGTGTGTGTGTGTGTGTGTGTGTGGTGTGTGTGTGGTGTGTGTGTGGCCGTGCGCGCGCGCGCGCGCGCCACCTCCCAGTGTGTCTCACTTCCAATTCAAAATGTGAAATTGATGAGGACACACACACACACACACACATACAACGCGCGTGCGCACACAAACACACACACACACACACACACACACACATATATATATATATATATATGTGGTGTGTGTGTGTGTGTGTGTGTGTGTGTGGTGATTAAAAGTATGTTAAAAATATTTTGTTAAGAACAAAGGTCTGAGTTCCTATTTATACGATTTCACAGATCGCGCCGTGTTGGTCGTTTACATGGGAGTCCGAAAGCTGAACTCAAGCAGGTTGGGTATCCATATCGCTTTCTTTTTTTCCATTATTTTATTATTATTTTTTTTTGTTCGATCGGTGTATTGAGAGTTACATTTACGATTTAGGTATTTTGAATCTGTCGTGAAGATGAATGTTTTTATATATTAAAACTTAGTTATTTAGTTGCGTGCCTTGTGTCAGTGGCAAATCCATAATATCTTACTCTTGCTTTATTAATATTTATCTCGTATATGGTAATGTGAGATAACACTTTTGTTCCTAACAAAAGTTTTTTCTTTTCCTTTTTGTTCCATTTTTTTTTTTTTTTACGTAAAT